>OZ014514.1:40786537-41192068 GCA_963966075.1 Aphodius sticticus
ATCGCTATTTTTTCTCATACCTACAATTGAAATTGAAGTACGTATACTACCAAGTCTATACATAGCAATAATAATTTTGTGTAAAATTTCAAAATGCAGTATCCAACTTATCTAGAATTAAAATAGGAATATTATATTTACTAACACCTACTTGCGTCACCCGATAAAAATTTGAATTTTTATATGAGGTGTGTTTTACCTGAATGTATTGATCTATGCTAAGTACGAACGAGACATTCGAGATTATTGACGCACAAAGAAAACGTTAAATGGATTTAAATAAGTATCTGAGTACGAATGCTTTCACGGCGAGAGTCATTTAAATTTAGATGATAAATACCTAGTTACCGGTTTATGCCGTGATTAAAAATTCATAATTACTGTCTTCGCGAACCATGCTGTTCGCTTCTTCGGAGCTAACTGATAATTAGTTACTAATTCTAATAATAAATGTAAAGCAATAAATGATTTAGGTAAGAAAAGCCGTCTGTTTTACCAAAACTACAATTTTTTTCAACATACAAAAGGTAAAATGTTCAACCATAGTTAGTAGTAAAATAGGAATGTTATAATGAAGCAATTAATTAATTTCTATCACTGTATTGTTTTGCGGAATTGTATTTGTATTTAAAATATACAAGAAAAGCATTTCAGAACATGCGATAGTCACATACACAAAATTATTAGGAAACGGTTCGGCGCCAGTCGACACCGCACGGCCCCTTTGATCTTCGCCGCCAAAGAACGATACCGCGGTTCCCCTCATCTAATCAGTGCCTTGCTTGCATTTTCTGCGGAGTGTACAGTGGGCGCGGCTTGTTCCCTCCTCTCGCGCCTCAGTTTCGTCGAACTTTTGAGGCCGGTGACTAACATTTACTCTTAATGATCATAAAGCGACATTTTATATCTTAGATACCGGGGCGAAATCAGCTACTTTTTGCGCCCTAGGGCGATAAAGATTCTTTATGCGCCCTAGCCCATAAAGGATTGCAATATATATATATATATCAAATATTTGTCATTCAAATTGTATATTTTAAATAGTCAATGTCAATCATTAGCGGTTAAGGTTATAAGTTTGACAACTAATTGTCTGTATTGTCACTCAACTCCGAATTGTTTGTATTGTTATTCAACTCCGTAGATACGCATGTCACTTGATAACGTCAACATATTAATATTATTCAAACGAAGGAACAAAACCATTGTAGCACTGAGTTGTTGTTTAACAGTGATTTTTACGTTCTAACAACATTGCGTAACATTCAATAAATATACGTAATACTCGAAAATATGACAGTGGAAATATAAAACAGGATAAAGAGCTCCACTGCTCATAGCATTTCCGGACGGGCGGTGTTATGCTGTAACGCAGATTAATTATCTTTTTCGTATAAATTGGAACTTGGAAGCGGATACAACCCAATATATGTATCCGCTGATAAAAAAAAACCGAAAACGTTTGATTTATTTCTAGCGATAAAACAGCCAAAACATTCGGCCCGCAGAATTAAATTGAAAACCCAAAAAATAAAAAATTAATAAATTAAATTTAATCTAAAAGTGGAAAACATATTTTTTACTCCACAGTAACCCTTAGTAAACATCGGAAGTTGTCTTTTTATAATCTACAAGTATTTAAAACATCTGAAAAGCGTGGTTAATTAAAAATTCTCCCTTTCAATCGTGTTTTTTCTCTAGTTCGCGTTTACTTTTGACTGCATTCATTCTGCGGACCCAACGCAAACTTTTACTATTGTCTGTGCCAGTCAACAGCTCTGAAAAAAATCGGAAAACTCACACCCCAACGGTATAGCAATGAAAAGCGAGTTTGAAGTTAAATTAAGTCGCTAATTATGTTGACAGAAACAGTCTCCGTCTCTTAGTTCGTTGCATATCCACCAGCTTGTAAGTTTGCTTCGAAAAAATGGCTTTGTTGATTTTGCAAGGCAGCACAATGTAAGTGACTGCGATAGGCATTAAACAAACTTTGTAGTTCATTTCAGAATTACATAACTAACGAGGTTTATTTAGTTCAGATAATTGTGATTGTGTTTAGTGAAAGAATAATAATTTTTTAAATTTATTAAGTTTGTTGAGTGAAAATGCGATATTTTAAGGTTGCAATATATGGTTCATTTATTAAAGAAATTATTAGTTTGTTGAAGGAATTAATGTGGACCTATTATTGACTAGAACTTTTCGGTGGGTACAGTAGAGCAAAATCTCCACGTGGTGTGGCGTGTATTTTCATTTTCCTTATTTAAAGTAAAATACGCATGAATAATTTATCAACTGCACAATATCTATAAGAAATCGACTTAAATAAAATATTTTCAAACAGACATGTGCGTTCCATATATACACTTGGAAACATTATACTCGGGAAAAATCGTTCAAGTTTGCGAAACGCACAAAAAACATACGGTTCATAGCTGGAGAATTTCTTCGGCATCGAATTTCATTTTAATTTTTTTTCTGGGACACCTAAATAACGTCGAATAACGTTGTAAATGCTGCAGAGAGAAATATATTCTTATACCCACAAAAAATTGTTTTCGAGCACTACGCCATATTACCAACGAAATATTATCGTGGTAAGTTTTACACTATACATATGTATGACTGGAATAAGCAATAATAATTTATGTTTTTAATTCAAAATGATGTCTACCAATTAATATGATCCTGAAAAACAACTACACCTTAAACCTATTTGTAACTATTATCACAACAGTTTACATATCTTTTTAAACATTTTTAAATACTTCTTATTGATATTTATTGATTCTCCAGTAGCTCAATAATCACTCATTTTTTCAATGTTTATTTTTGAAGTGGCTAAAACTAAAATCAACAAACTGTAAACATTTATAATCTTTTCAGAAATAGCCTGCCTTTTTCGGGTCTCTTCACTCTTCACTGTTTAATACCACCGATATTATAGTATGCAACTGCAGTAAGGAAACAGAAATATAAATGGTGACATAACCACACAGTGACAAGTCGTAATACTAAAATACCTTTCTCAAAAAAATAATAGATAATATACTACTAAGTTATAAATTTTGAAGTTTTGTAGGTTTCAGTTTGCAGAAATCTTTTAATTCTGTAATGCATAAACAGCCGCGGAACATGTGCAGTCAAAGCACTTGACTTGATTAGCAACGATTAGCAATTTAGCCAGACGCATGACAACAACTGAGCGGTAGGCTTTCACCAGTCTATTATTTATACTCAAGATAAGGCTGAACGGCGGGGAGAGAGTTTACAGCGCCATCTAACAGTACAGTTGGATGAGGTATTCACACTAAAAATATATTTATTTGAATCAAAATATGATTTCTTTGGCAGAAGTAAACGTATTTTTAAGCCGAAGAAAAAATATTACCTTAAAGGAAATGAATCTCTTATAGTACACGCATGAGTTATTTTTGCATTAATTTCGTTGGAATACACGTTGGGTATCCCGAGGGCACTTCAAAAAGATATTACAGCAAACGGGCGCAAAGAAAATATGGAAATTTTAAGTTTTAGCAGCCTCAGGCACCGCAGTATATATAGAAGGGTGTCCGGAATGGTTTTATCGATATTTCGGTAATATCGAACAGAGAGGGAACAGATTTTAGCTATACGTGGATAAAGATTATCAGGGCTGGACATTTACATAAATAAATCTTTAAGTTTCTTATTAGATTCAAGATGCGTACAGAATTTTAATAATAAAGTAACCTAATCCTTTAGCTTCGTCTTATTTTTCGTGTTAAATATGAGAGTTTACCGGACCGGAAATTCAGGGGTATAGGTTCAAGTCCAGGTAGATACCATTTTTTTTAATTTAAAATAATATTGTTCCAACTAGAACAAACACTAGAAATCGTTGTTAAACAACAACTGTGTACACATAATGACTACGAGCACTCCAATACTCCCTTTTTAGCCCTTCCACAACACACCCCAAGCCAAATTAAGATTTCTTGCGAATACCCTCGAGTGGATTGCTCGTTTTCTTCTTCTTGTTGCTCCTAGATCGCTTCCATTGCAAAACGAACATCGCGGCGGTTTCAGGTACATGCCTAGCGTTCTGCTCCCTTTGGAATGGGGTAGGTCCAATAAATCCAAGGGGGAATTGGGACCTTAAACGGACCGTCTGGCTCGTTATATGACCGCCAGAGACCGCTTATTTGCCACGCAATTTGCATGGGGATTCAGGTCCGTTCGACTCCGGCAAATTCATTTCTAACCATCCAGCGTTGGAGGTACATCATTATCTGCTGCACTCGTTAGGTTTTGGAGTGGATTTTTCATGTCTAAACATGCGTATGTCACATTTCAAGATTCAATACCTTTAAGAGTAACCGGCCTCAAAAGTTCGACGAAACTGAGGCGCGAGAGGAGGGAACAAGCCGCGCCCACTGTACACTCCGTAGAAAATGCAAGCAACGCACTGATTAGATGAGGGGAACAGCGGTATCGTTCTTTGGCGGCGAAGATCAAAGGGGCCGTGCGGTGTCGACTGGCGCCGAACCGTTTCCTAATAATTTTGTGTATGTGACTATCGCATGTTCTGAAATGCTTTTCTTGTATATTTTAAATACAAATACAATGCCACAAAACAATACAGTGATACAAATTAATTAATTGCTTTATTATAACATTCCTATTTTACTACTAACTATGGTTGAACATTTTACCTTTTGTATGTTGAAAAAAATTGTAGTTTTGGTAAAACAGACAGCTTTTCTTACATAAATCATTTATTGCTTTACATTTATTATTAGAATTAGTAACTAATTACCAGTTAGCTCCGAAGAAGCGAACAGCATGGTTCGAGAAGACAGTAATTAGGAATTTTTACTCACGGCATAAACCGGTAACTATTTATCATCTAAATTTAAATGACTCTGGTCGTGAAAGCATTCGTACTTAGATACTTATTTAAATCCATTTAACGTTTTCTTTGTGCGTCAATAATCTCGATTGTCTCGTTCGTACTTAGCAGAGATCGATACTTTCAGGTAAAACACACCTCATATAAAAATTCAAATTTTTATCGGCTGACGCAAGTAGGTGGTAGTAAATATAATATTCCTATTTTAATTCTAGATACAGTTGGATACTGCATTTTGAAATTTTACTCAAAATTATTATTGTTATGTATAGACTTGGTAGTATACGTACTTCAATTTCAATTGTAGGTATGAGAAAAAAATAGCGATTTCGATAAAACAGGCAGCTTTATGTATATGTATAAGTCAGTCATTTATTATATATTATATAGATACATGTTCAAATATTTTAGACCTTTATAAAAGTTTTTTGCCATATATGGTAATCCGGCACGCTTACGCCTATAAGAGAGTATTGCCCAAATTAACTTGCGAAGTTAATTAGCGAAGAATTGCACTACACGTATAATATCTACATATACACTTACCGCAGGTACTCTCGCAAGTTATTAGTTTTCTTAGAACGCGGGCCACATAAAGGCAGCCGATTTTTTAATTTGCCCATATTTCTAGCGTCTGTTCGACGTCTGTTGTACAACAAGCCGAACTAAAGCCAACCATCCTACTACATAGATTGCGATTGCCCTGAATGCATTGCCTAGCGACAAGTGTTTGGTATTAATATTATTTTCTAAATCTAAATACCAATATGTTTGAAATTCTATGACGAAAAATAAATGACTGATTAAAAATTAAATTACTTGTATTTCCTTAGTAATAATTTATTTAACTCCTATTAATTATTTAGTAGTTGTAACATTGTAAGTAGGTATTGCGGTTGTTGATTATTCTTCGTTCCGTGTGTCGTACGGGGACTGCACTATAAACCCTCGCGGGTACATGCGCTCCTAATTTATAACTCGCTCGCTCTTTGCTGTCTGCGTAGAGTCCATCAGGACGGCAAAAAATTATTTCTCGTATTCGGTTTCTAGCCTATTTTGGTCGAAATTCAACAATTCATGTTGATCACATACACTTCCGCAAGAACATGCTGTCCTAATTTATAAGCGAGTCGTTGCTATCTACGTAGCACCAGCACGGTAAAATTTATTTTTCGTATGGCTTTCGTTTGCCGGGCGCGGCGCCGCTACACCTCCCGTGTCAACATGCGATCAATATTTTTGTTAGGCCGAAATTGCTCAATATTTGTGATTCCCCTGGCTACGTATTCATGCTGCTGCTTCAGACTGTACCATTTGAATTTGATTGGTCGAAGAAAATGATGTGGTGTTTATCCAACAGATGGCTGCACCGTACGACTATAAAATATGATATTCTCGTCTCATTCACATGTTCAAAAAACCAACGGTTAAATCATATTTATCATATTACAACATTCATATTTTGTTGTCATTTTTTTTACACAAGTTCATGAAGGCTGAATACAAAATGTTGTAATATTGGTTTTTCGATGTTTGGTTCGGATTTGGAAAAAAAAAATAACAAATTACCAACTATTGGCTTCTTTAGCAAGGGTAAAAAACAAAACAACAACGCAAATTAAAAAAGGTGGCATTCGTACCCGGTGTAATACACCTTTATCTATAATTTAATGTATTACACGTGATTATTAACACACAATTAAGGATGTTTGGTTTTATGTAGTGTTTATTTACCAGCAATGATCAAATTGTTCAAATAAACATAGAAAATTAAGGGTTTACTTTGAGAATTAATTTCACACGATTCAATAGTGTATCCCACTTCTGATTTTTCCCGTAGCATTCCAGTGGCGTCCGCTAACGACGCACTACATCCAGTACATAATTTCTCCCATTAACTTAATAAAATTATGACTTTTTTCTACCACTGTCACATACATATTGTCCACACGCGCGGCTAGACCGTGTACTTCGTACGTGTGTGTCACGGGTCCCTAGTAGCGCTGTTCCCCGTAAATTTATATACCGTGCCGCGGCATAGGGGGTGCCGGGGGGTAACAAACGACGCGTCAGCCCGGAAAAACTAACTCCCACGCCCCTATTATGTTGTACACGGCGATATTTCGGGCGCCATGCTACATTTTTCTCTCTCAACGCTCGGGTGTTTTCTACATGCATAAATGTATGTGTATATATTTATTTTTTTTTTATTTTCGGGTGTTACTCACTAAATTTCGAGCTCGTTTGAATGCCTAATAACTCTCGGCGTACGAGCCATTTGTCAAAAGAGCGGTAGCGAGTGTTTTCGGTGTAAATATGTTTCAATTGGACACCGGTAAATGTCAGTTTTAGGGCTGAAATTCACTCAAGCGGTTGTTTCTTTGTTGTTGTATTTGATGGATTTCGATTTTTATGTAATTTTACATTTGTGAAGTTCATTTCCTCCTACATATTTGCCCTTTTGGGTGTAAAAGCAACGAGAAAAGGGGCAAAAATGATCTTTCGGGGACAAAATTATGTAACTTTGTCTGAGTAAGAAAACTCTAAAACTTTATTAATTTAGAAAATATTATATTACAAACTTCGACAACAACAATCTAGCAGAGTTATTGGTCAAACTCTAACATTATTTGTTTTCAATATTTTTGCCTTTCCAAATGTGTGACAAAATACACCTATAATTTGAATCTGCTGCTCATAATGGTACTTTAGGAGAAGAACAGAGTTGTAGGTGGTGGATTTCAATATGATCTTACATTCCAGATAAGATAACTAACCTATCACCAGACAAGTTCTGAGCTTCTATGACGAAGGTTATGTCGGTCTCATTCATAAAAAATCAATAAATATACACAGTGATTTGCAATTATAGACGAAAATTTATGCGGTCAGTAAACTAAAGTGTAATTTCAAATTTTGTGACTGCATTTGTAATCTAATCTAATTTAATTAAACAAAAAATAATTCAATTAAATTGAAGTACTAATTTTGACAATGAAACAAATTTAAAAGTACTTCACATATTTTTATTTATAATTTGGTATGTTTTTGTATTTAATTTTCGCCTCGAGTTATATCAGTTCAGTTTTCAACATTGTGTATGTATGAGCAAGCTTTTTCTTATTTAACAAACTTGAAGAGAAATTTAGTGATCATCTGTGATAAAATTAGTGTGTCCAAATATCTTCTACGTGGGTGTTTATTCCCACACTTTTTTTTTCTCAGAACGTAATTATTGTTCTAAAATGTTTCATAAGGACTTATTTATTTTTCAATACCTTAAAAAATAACAAAATATTAATAAAACAGTATTTTAAATGGCTCTAACTTCTTAAGGAATATTAACTTGTTATCAATAGGTCCATATGAAACTTTTTACTCAGAATAAATGTTTCTTAATTTTAATTATTTGTAAAAGGTACTTTTTCGTTTTCGCATTGTTTAATTTGTATATTCTTCTTCCTTCCTTCGGTAATACTTGAAGGAACTAAAAAGAACAAATAAGTTTATACCTAGAGAGAAATATCTGCAATGTTACAGAAAATGAATATAATAAACTACCAAAAAAGCTGTAAAAGAAGAATTAACTGTAACATCGCTGGTTATTGGATACCAGCTAAATTTCTGTATTGTTTTTACAGAACTCACATATTCCACAAACATATTCCTGTGAAATTAGAACAGTATCACCTTAATTTTACAGGGCATTTTTTAAATTTAACAGGAAAAATACTTTAAATTCACAGTAGTAAGTAATCATTGAACTGCGTTTCTTTACAGACTTGTATCTGGTTATTTTAAATACGTTACACGTTTTTCTGTATGCAAAAAATACTCGACATGCCTTGGAAAGGACATTGTATTTTTTTTGGGGGTTCCGCCAGGTTCTATTTAAAGGGTTCCGCAAGAATCGATTTTTATGTAATTTAACGGTTGTGAAGTTCCTTTACAAATTTCAGCGGAAAAAGCAGTTTGTACGCAACATTTCCTCGTACATACTTGCCCTGTTGTTAGTAAGCAATGGCATAGCGAGCATTTTAACTATGCAGTTCGCTCGCAAATAAATTAAAAACGAATGGACTGACGCACAGAGCCCCTTTATTCCGTTTGGCGTTCCTTTGGCGTACAAAACGCGAAACCATTACGTTATGCATGAGTTTTACTTTAGTCTTAATTAAAAAGGGAAGCCGCGCGGTGTGCACTTTATTTTTTTTTTAGTTGTCGGAATATGCTCGCTTGTACTGTTTGTTTTAATAAAAGCATAATTTGCACCTGGTGTAATATAGAAAAACAACTGTTTATGAAGTTTCAAACGTAAGTCTGAATTATTTACGTAATATGCAGTTAAAGAATGTGTCAAAAAGATTTGAATTTTGCCTTCTAACATTGGTACTTTGTGCACAAGCATAGTCACATTTGCTGGAATTTAATGGTTTCTCGTCCTTATGCGTTACGAGCGCATGTCGTGTGTTTTACTGTACCAGTTCTTTAGAATTTTAACTATTATTCATTTTTATTTAACTTCTGAAAATTGGACGCAATTTACGAATTTTACCTCACTTCCGGTAATTTGTTATTTTTTGCGCACAAGTTGGCAAGGGATGGCGAACATCGTTCCACCATTACTGTAATTAAGGGCACCTTCATTAACGATTTAACGCCAATTAGTGTCGATATATAGAGTTACGAAGGGTACGCGGAGGGCACGTCGTGACCGATTTGCATAATGCCAAATCGATATATCTGTAACCGAGTATGCCACCATGGGTATCCCCTTTCGGCACTATCACTTCCTAAGGAACGAATTTGACTCCAATGTGACGCTTAAGAGTCCGGCCTCAAAAGTTCGACGAAAGTGAGGCGCGAGAGGAGGGAACAAGCCGCGCCCACTGTACACTCCGTAGAAAATGCTAGCAACGCACTGATTAGATGAGGGGAACGGTGGTATCGTTCTTTGGCGGCGAAGATCAAAGGGGCCGTGCGGTGTCGACTGGCGCCGAACCGTTTCCTAATAATTTTGTGTATGTGACTATCACATGTTCTGAAATGCTTTTCTTGTATATTTTAAATACAAGTACAATTCCACAAAACAATACAGTGATACAAATTAATTAATTGCTTTATTATAACATTCCTATTTTACTACTAACTATGGTTGAACATTTTACCTTTTGTATGTTGAAAAAAATTGTAGTTTTGGTAAAACAGACAGCTTTTCTTACATAAATCATTTATTGCTTTACATTTATTATTAGAATTAGTAACTAATTATCAGTTAGCTCCGAAGAAGCGAACAGCATGGTTCGCGAAGACAGTAATTATGAATTTTTACTCACGGCATAAACCGGTAACTATTTATCATTTAAATTTAAATGACTGGCTGTGAAAGCTTTCGTACTCAGATACTTATATAAATCCATTTGACGTTTTCTTTGTGCATCAATAATCTCGAATGTCTAGTTCGTACTTAGCAGATATCGATACTTTCAGGTAAAACACACCTCATATAAAAATTCAAATTTTTATCGGGTGACGCAAGTAGGTGTAGTAAATATAATATTCCTATTTTAATTCTAGATACAGTTGGATACTGCATTTTGAAATTTTACTCAAAATTATTATTGCTATGTATAGACTTGGTAGTATACGTACTTCAATTTCAATTGTAGGTACGAGAAAAAATAGCGATTTCGATAAAACAGGCAGCTTTATGTATATGTATAAGTCATTTATTATATATTATATAGATACATGTTCAAATATTTTACACCTTTATAAAAGTTGTTTGCCACATATGGTAATCCGGCACGCTTACGCCTATAAGAGAGTATTGCCCAGATTAACTAGCGAAGTTAATTAGCGAAGAATTACACTACACGTATAATATCTACATATACACTTACCGCAGGTACTCTCGCAAGTTATTAGTTTTCTTAGAACGCGGGCCACATAAAGGCAGCTGATTTTTTAATTTGCCCATATTTCTAGCGTCTGTTCTACGTCTGTTGTACAACAAGTAGAACTAAAGCCAACCATCCTACATAGATTGCGATTACCCTGAATGCATTGCCAAGCGACAAGTGTTTGGTATTAATATTATTTTCTAAATCTAAATACCAATATATTTGAAATGCTATGACGAAAAATAAATGACTGATTAAAAATTAAATTACTTGTATTTCCTTAGTAATAATTTATTTAACTCCTATTAATTATTTAGTAGTTGTAACATTGTAAGTAGGTATTGCGGTTGTTGATTATTCTTCGTTCCGTGTGTCGTACGGGGACTGCACTATAAACCCTCGCGGGAACATACGCTCCTAATTTATAACTCGCTCTTTGCTGTCTGCGTAGAGTCCATCAGGACGGCAAAAAATTATTTCTCGTATTCGGTTTCTAGCCTATTTTGGTCGAAATTCAACAATTCATGTTGATCACATACACTTCCGCAAGAACATGCTGTCCTAATTTATAAGCGAGTCGTTGCTATCTACGTAGCACCAGCACGGTAAAATTTATTTTTCGTATGGCTTTCGTTTGCCGGGCGCGCCGCCGCTACACCTCCCGTGTCAACATGCGATCAATATTTTTGTTAGGCCGAAATTGCTCAATATTTGTGATTTCCCTGGCTACGTATTCATGCTGCTGCATCAGACTGTACCATTTGAATTTGATTGGTCGAAGAAAATGATGTGGTGTTTATCCAACAGATGGCTGCACCGTACGACTATAAAATATGTTATTCTCGTCTCATTCACATGTTCAAAAACCAACGGTTAAATCATTACAACATTCATATTTTGTTGTCATTTTTTTACACAAGTTCATGAAGTCTCAATACAAAATGTTGTAATATTGCTTTTTTGATGTTTGGTTCGGATTTGGAAAAAAAAATAACAAAAATTACCAATTATTGGCTTCTTTAGCAAGGGTAAAAACAAAACAACAACGCAAATGAAAAAAAGTGGCATTCGTACCCGGTGTAATACACCTTTATCTATAATTTAATGTATTACACGTGATTATTGACACACAATTAAGCTCAGAATGTTTGGTTTTATGTAGTGTTGTTTTGTAGTACGCTACTACCTCTAGTGATTCCTCTTAAGGGCGGATCTACACCTATTAGTTCTTCCTGCAAACGGAAAATCAATTTCCAACGCAAAATACTACAAAATACCACTACAACACTTTATTGCTCAATATCTACTATGTACTGGTTGGGTACCACAGGATAAAAAATGAATACCAAAGGTAATTTTTCCAACAATATCCCAAACATAGCATTATTCAATAGCTTACAGTTTTTTTTAGCGCAATCATTTGTAATTTTTAGTATAATTAAGTCTGTAGATCGACTGAAGATCGACCTGACCACGTAAACCCTCTAAAATGTCATCCCCGCGATTGTCAACACGATTAGGGGTTTAACATTTAGTACTGCTGCTATCTTTATTGGACGTCAATAATGACGTCGCGTCGGTTCGTGAGTGCTGTCCGTTAAAGCGGTTTTATTACCGTATTGGATCGTATAAAACATGATACCAACCCTACACGAAATAAAAGCTCGGCTTTTTTGATCTGCCCTTTCACTAATCGGAAAATAATTGCCCTTTTTTGATAGGCCGAAAAACCAACGACGAAAATCGTGGTAATGTTGTGAGTGGCACTTTTTATTGTATACGTTTTTATTACCAGCGGTGCGAAGGTATATAATATAGTTTCTAAAGGAGGTATAGATGGCGTTAGTTGGTAGCCGTTGGCATAGAACTGCGAACGCTTGTTGCAAGCGTTGTGGGCGATATGGGCAGTTTTCTCGAAACCATGTTTTCAAAAACGGCTGACAGTAGAATTCGAGTAATTTTTATCCGTATCACTTGAAATTTGGGTTGTACCTTCTTAGATAGATTATCTATAGAAGTACACACACCATTTTTGAGTTTGATGAACAATTACGGTTTTAATAGGCAAATGCAGGCCGATTTTATAGTTGAAAAATCGACTCTTTTGTCCAACGTACTCCCAAATTTGCAAAAATCAATATTTCTGAATATGCATATGTACTTCTTTAGCTATATTCGTGTACACTGCCGCTCATGGAAGTTCCGACACATCGTAAACATATAGGAAATAATGATAAAAGCACTGATAACGTAGCAATAGGCACCTCTATTTCTACCAAATAGCGAACACATTCTTAAAGTTGATTTCCAGTAACATACATCATTAAATGAGCTAATTTAAAATAATTTTTATATTTAATTATTATGCAACATTTATGCTGTTTTGTAACTGGTTGTTGGGAATTTTCTAGTTTCCATTAAAAAGGATTAAATACGAAATAACAAATAGAGTCATAAATACTGCACCTCAGACACATGTTGCGACCGCATTTTCACCAGATTTTTGCATCAAATGCTCGAATTCGTATTCAAACGAGTCTGTGCCTGCAATCTGTAGTTTGCACAAGATAACTCTGTCACGCGGAAGACATCATGCGACACGGAAAGCCAACAAGCAAGGAACAACGTTCTGTAATTATCGCTTTTCATCAGGAACGATTGGCAGTTCGTGAAAATGCAAGAAATAAGTCAACGATAAGTGACAGTCTTCACCAATATGAAGAAACATAGAATTAGGATGACGTGTTCGGCCGGGACTATCATGAATGATTTCCCAAGCGGATGAACAACGATTAGAATTAATTTTTAAGCAAAACAGAAAATTGACCGCACCTAAAATCACCTCTGAAGTCAATCGCGATCGTGAAAGGCCAATTTTTCTAAGCACAGGGAAACGACGTCTCCAACGGAAAATCTGCATGGACGCGTTGCCGTACGAAAGCCATTGCTTCGTCGGGGAAATCGTCAGAAACGACTTCAGTGGGCACGAACACATCGAAGTTGGTCAAATGAAGACTGGAAACAGTAGTGTCTGACGATTTTCCCGACCAAGCAATGGTTAGCGTACGGCAACGCGTCCATGCAGATTTTCCACTTGGAGACGTTGTTTCGCTTACGAAAATTGGTCTTTCACGATCGCGATTGACTTCAGAGGTGATTTTAGGTGCGGTCAATTTTCTGTTTTGCTTAAAAATTAATTCTAATCGTTCTTCATCCGCTTGGGAAATCATTCGTGATAGTCCCGGCCGAACACGTCATCCAAATTCCATGTTTCTTCATATTGTTGAAGAGTATCACTTATCGTTGACTCACTTATCGTTGATTTATTTCTTGCATTTTCACGATTATGTTCCTTGCTTGTTGGCTTTCCGCGTCGCATGATGTCTTCCGCGTGACAGAGGTATCTTGTGCAAACTACAGATTGCAGGCACAGACTCGTTTGAATACGAATTCGAGCATTTGATGCAAAAATCTGGTAAAAATGGGGTCGCAACATGTGTCTGAGATGCAGTATTTATGACTATTTGTTATTTCGTATTTAATCATTTATAATGAAAACTAGAAAATTCTCAACAACCAGTTACAAAACAGGATAAATGTTGCATAATAATTAAATATTAAAAAATGTTTTACATTGGCACATTTAATGATGTCGTATGTTACTGGAAATCAGCGTTAAGAATGTGTTCGCTATATGGTAGAAATAGAGGTGCCTATTGCTACGTTATCAAAGCTTTTATCATTATTTCCTATATGTTTACTATGTTTCCTATATGTTTACGATGTATATCAACGAACCTTCTTATTTTTTGCTTCAGACTAGATCTAACACCTTAATACTCGATATGTGTTGCCTGTTGTTATGCAACAATACAAAGCAAACTCAGTGTATTGTTAGTTTATGTTTCTAATTGTAATATCGGCCAACTCGAACTTGATAACAAGTAAATTCGCTATCGCGTGGAGTGCAGCGTGCAATAGGTCGGGTCTCGGTTTGGCTAACATGGCGCAGTCTGTGTTCAGTTTGCAAATTTCGCATATTAATTGCGTCTATATAGAATGGGGACGGGCGCAACTTGCTATTATATCTATTGGTGCATAGTTAGAAGTTGCTCGGTTAGTTAAGAGGTTAGACTGCCTCCCGTATTATACCATCAAGTATCGAGTGGCTCTTGCGTTTCCATGGCAATAACAACCTCAGGCTTGGACCAAGGCCATAAGCTACCCAAAGCTTATGGCCTTGCTTATGGTACGTTTTTGCATGACGATTTTATAGGTTATAATTGAGAATAACGTGATCTAAAGAGTGTCTCAAGAAGATCGCAAGATTTGAATTTTGAAAGTTTTGCATAAGCATAGTCACCAGCGCTCCCCCCATCGACATGTCTCACTAGACCTATCGAATTATAACAGCCAAAACAGCGCCAAAATAGATTTTTTCAACGACATTCCAAACACTGATTATTCATTAATTTATGACCTATTTTCACCAGACATTTCGACGTGACCACCTGCCAATTAAGCAGGATCATACATCACCAAACCGCATAAGTAACAATCGCCAGGGAGACATTGTTCGAAACTGGGCATCATATGTTACCCGTCTTGGGATATCACTCAAATGCCCTCATCGCCAACGGTCGCTCTGCGCTATACCGCCATCTGCCGTCCACAATTAACATCTCAACTACTGGGTGTTTCCGTAATTTCCCAATACTCTGGTGAAACGTGGATGCGGTCTGTTGTATCTAGTAGGCGTCAGATTGACGTGGCATTCATCATCGGTCGAAATATCGGCTGACCGACGCGTCCACAGCGAAACAGGGGTCTGTTTTACCCACAAACCCTCCGCCGAAACCAATTTCAAACTGCCCCGGCGATTGGTATGTAAATTGGTGTCGAACGACAGCCATTTCAATTAATTGATTCGGACTTTATTATTGTTAGCTTGAAAAGAGGACCCATATCCCCACCGGACGACAAATCATGACAGCCACTAATGCAGTGGTGGTGGTACCACGAAATGCAAAATTCATGTTCGTAATGTCACAGTAATTAATTGAATTGATCGGAATAGGAATTCAAACATCGTTTTTGCACAAGAAGAAGAAAATTTAACACAATCAATTAATATTCAAGGTTTTTACAACGATTTTCCAAACATTGCATTATTAATTAACTTAAAATATTTTTTTCGGCTTGCAAGAGAATTTACTTTAATAATTCATAACTCTTACTCGGTTCGAGTAAATGACGGCACTAAGGGTGGGTTAAAAGAAAACAGATGAGACAGGAGGGTAATACATCAAAAAACCGTCTGCTTCGCGCCTAGATACGTGTGGTAGCTATTCGAAATTCCTCGCTACACTGCTCGCTTCAACCTACATGGCGCAGTCGGATATATATATATATATATATATATATAGAGCATACTGCACCCTGGGATAATCGTAACTTATTATTCTCTTTTAAGGGATGAACTCAGATGAGAGGATTTGAATTTGACCGCCGCCCGCGAAGTGAGGGCTTTAGCTCTTCTATAAAAATTCAAAGCTGTATATTTTAAGGGTGGGGGGTATTGATTGGTCGCTGATGATTGGATGTTTTAAGTTGAGAGTTTTCCTGAGGTTTTAGTCAGTTTTACCTTTATAATATATTATTTATACAGGGTGAGTTATTAGTATCCCGGCGGTCGATAGTCATCAAATCGTTTGAGAAAGAAAAAAAATGTTTTATACAAGCGTTTAAAGAGTTTTAGGTGTGACGGAAAGTATTTAAAAATTTCAAATTACTGCTAAAGTAAACCCTAAACCTTGTACTTTTAGGTTAACTATCGTGAAAATTTTTTTTGACTTCTGAGTGTTGAAAATCAGATTTTCTTTGATGAGATTTATATGCTCACACACAAAAACTAAATCTGCAACAAAAACAAACTCAGGCATCTTTAGATTTAGATTTTTATTCATAGCAAAAATATCTATCAAAAACACTTCCAAATAACCCACTTTCCATTCACATTATCAATATTACTTATACTATCATTCATATTATCCCAATTTTCAATTGTCTCTCCAGAAAAATAACCTATTTTAAACCAATTAACAATAGTAAGTAGATATTGTTGGTTATTCTTTGTACTGAATAGAAATCCGTTCTCAAACGTAGCTAATCAAAACAGGTCTTAGCGTTTCTGTTTGTTTTTGTGTATGAGCGCACATACTATTACAATGAAACGTCTCCGCACAATTTTCTTACGAGCGAACAATTTTTCACTATAGTTCCCCTAAAATTACACTGTTTCTGGTTTACTTCGGAGCCCAACTGAAGTTACTAGGTCTTCAGGTTCGCTCGCTGTACGTTTGTAAAAATTACAAAACATACTTATAAAATTGTGTAATACCTTGATAACCGTAATAATTTTTATATGAATAAATCTAATTAAATACACAAACGTTTTCCTGCTCTGCTAGCTCTTCCATTACAGTATAAAAAATATAATATATATATATATATATATATATATATATATATATATATATATATTACAGTATAAAAAACATACAGCACATACAGTACAAAACAACAGACTCCAAACGTCTGTTACAAACACAAACAAACACGTACATATATGTCCACGTATGCACACTGCACACATTTACATCTATGAACTCAAAATGCAGAAAATATCCAGGCATGCCATGACCCCGGCACACACATAGACAAATTTGCATACAAATTATCAAATGCAAGAGCATTAAACGTGCATTATTTTAAGGGCTGCCTGCGCAGTACGGCCAACACAGAGAAGGCTGGGACAAAATTTACGGTATAAATTAAAAGTTCGGAAGGCACTAAACGCAATTATCAACGCTTTGTGTACGCCCCCCCCCCACCCTTCTAAAAACGAAGAACTAAAAGTCAAGCTGGCCGTGACACCGACGACAGCGTTCGATAGTAATTTGTTTCCGGAAGAAGCGGAAATTGCCGTTTCCGGGTCGCATGGAACGGAATTCCGCTTAATTGGACCATTAAAACTATTCGTCTGACTTGAAGTGATCACAAAAGGTAGTTTTGTCTTTATTATACCCCCACATTTAAATGAAATCGATTCAGTTTTAAATTTCGTTTACAAACTTATCTCTTAAAAAGTGAGGACAAGTTCGTGAATGGGCAAAATCGGTTCACTCGTTTTTTTTTTTTTTTTTTTTTTTTTTTTTTTTTTTTTTTTTATATTACGTTGGGGGGTATTTTAACTTCAGCACGGCTGAAGATAATTTTAATTACTTTTCCTACTAGTTTTTTAACTGTCTATCTCCAACGCACGGAGAAAAATAGTCCTTAGGTCTTACATGGTGTAGACTCATTTGTTCAGTTATTTTAGTCAAATCTCATTCATTTAATCCTCGTGACAGTAATAAATTAAGAGTAATCTCACTAAATATTAAGACATAAGTTTCAAGGGGCATTCCAGCGTAATAATTGTAGGTGTAAAGTAGGGGGTTTAATCCTTATTAGCATCGAGTGCCATGTAGAGGGTTAGGCTTGAGCTAGGGGAAGCGTATAAGGGTCTGGCTAAAGCCATACTTCCTTGAGAAAGACGAAACGCCCCCAAACTGTGACCCCCCTTCCGGATTTGATCGATTTCTAGGAGTTGACAGGAGGCAGATTTTGCTTACGTGGACCAGGGAAGACCCTACTCAACTCTGAGCGGCACTTCAAAGGGCCTAAGAAAGGTTTCTGTGTGTATATTGTGATTACTTCTTTTTTTATTTTTTTATTAAGGTCCTTATTTGATTTAAAACTGTTTTAAATGTCACAAAAACTGTCATTATCAATAGTTACTATGACAGTCGGATTTTCTGTGGATTGGTGAGGATTCGTGCCCTCCACGAGCACGAATCACTCCTCACACTTGCGTGGCATGCTTCGCACTAGTCTGCAAAGATATTCTTGGGATATGCTTTCCCATTCTTCAATCAGGGCTTGTGTCAGTTCCTGTATGGTTAGTGGTGGATTAAGGCGCTTTCGAACACGTCCGTCAAGCTGATCTCACACGTGTTCAATAGGATTCAGGTCAGGACTTACCGCCTTATTCCATGACCTGAATTCCACGTTCTTGTAAAAGGTTTCTAGTGATGCCGGCGGTATGTGGCTTTGCATTGTCCTGCATTAGGATGAAATTTTAACCGACGCCATATGCAGCAGGCACCACATGGTCCTCCAAGATGTTTTCGATGTAATTCATGGCATTTAGTTTACTAGGAGCCACAACAAGATCAGCTCTGTTGTCTATACTGATTCCAACCCAAACCATCACATATCCACGACGAAATCTATCCACGTCGAGCCTTTTCAAACAATTAAAAGATCTGTCAAATTCATTAAAAAATATATATGGGATGTTATTTAAAAAAATGTCGATGGTGTCATCTGTTAAAAACAAGTGAAGGTAAAAAAATAATTTGATATCGGGGTGTATTTTGATAATTATAAATCGACGTGTTCGAGGTTTTCTAAAAAAGCAAACGGTTCTTAAGATTTTATGTAAACACATCCTCACTCGCAAAAAAAAACACGCTGATGTGAAATAAAGGGGGATGAGTTTATCCCACTTTTCCTCCAGAATCTAAAGAATGGCTAAACCGAATAAACTGCCTCGGGCGGTTTCGCTTGTGGGTTTTCAATTTTCTAAATGCACCACGCCATTGTGGTAAATAAAAATAGCCCGAGGCAGACAGCTATGGGCGCGGTAGGTACGGTTAGGTTTTTAATTTTAATAAACCTGTACCGAGGTCCTCATTATTCATAATTAAGAGCTTTCTCCTTTGTTGAAATCCGAGATGGCTCTGGAATCATGGCGAAAAAGAAATTAGCTAATTGTCTACATCCAGTGTGATGTGGTCCATTACCTAAATGTATACTAACTTAATAATGAGGGAATCAGTAGAAACATGCCACACTATTGTAAGAAAAGATCTGAAAAGTCCATAAACTCATATACTATTAATAGAATAATAGAAGTTTATCTACGACTCATATATAATAAGTTCATTGCATACGAATCTATGACTATATAATCCCCATCATTATAACACGCCAATGATTATAATGACACTACCGTTGTATAATAATGACAGTTCGTTCAAATAATGACTTCATTATTTGAACGAACTGTCATCATTATATGACGCTAGTGTCAAAGTCTGTCAAAACCTACGTAGATGACAGTTATGTGACAGTTTGCCTCGCCATCATTGATAAATACCTTTAAAATATTTGATATAAAACGGAATTTATGAGTCGTAGATAAAACGTCATATTCGACTCCCACACAACTGATATAAATCGCTCGCATGTTTATATCCTTAACTATGTGCTCGTTAAATAATTAACTATTTTTGATAATTTTAGATAACCATTTGTACCTATCATTTGAAAATGGTCTCAAAATAAACGTAAGGTCTACGTTTATCTGGGCACTTCGCAAATCTTAGAATTTTGGCTCCTTACATCAAGATACCTTCAACAGGGTAACGCACCACCCCCTACACCTTTCGAAAGGGGGAAACGTCGTCAATTGTTTCGTCTAATGCGAGAAAACGCCGCCCACTTAGTACTACAACATCTCCAAAATATCTCGGAAACTGTTTATTATCAACATCAAGACAGCCCTTCGAGGGGGTGCAAAGCAGAGATGGAAGGGGTGGGCGCAGAATTAGAGAACAAGTTGGAAATTCGAGATAATTCCCGCTCCGGTAGATGTCGCCACGGTAATCGTCTCTGTTTCTTATTTGTGGGAGGGGAAGGGATAGGGGGAGGGGTGTTCATCCCCTTTGCAATTCCGTCTTCTCTCAAGGCTGACATGATAAATAACTGCTGTAAGACATCCGAGTTGGCATTTTGCGGTTACCTCAAGTTTTAGGTTTATTAGAGAGGGATGAAACATATAGATGGGGGTGTAACTGCGTTGGATTTGGTGGAACAATGGGGAAATTATGTTTATTATAAGAGTTAAGAAGTTTTCGAGTGGGATGTGAATGCTTTTCATGGGGATTTTAGATAGAACAAAGTTTGAAACTGTTGTTAGTCATTATAAATAATTTTTATATATGGGGGAATTCAGTCAAAAAGCGTTTTTTCTTTTTTTATATTTTTTTAGTCCATGTACCATTATTTCGGACTAAATTGTGTCCTTCTTCAGGGTTCTAAGATGTTTTAACAATATATTAAAATTATAAACAATTATCTATAACTAATACAAGCCGGAGAAAATGAGAATGTAAATGTAAAAATCATGAAAGATGTCATAAAACAAAGTTTGAAAAAGTTTATAAACAATAAAAGACCTACGTTAAAAAATATATATGTATGATACTAGACACTAGAAACTAACATAAATACGAATGAAAGGACATGAATGACATGTACCGTGTCACAATTGGTTTAAATTTGTTGGATGGATGTCTGTGAATCTTAAGAGATAACTATAAATTGAACTTAGATTGCTAATGTCAGTTTTCTTGTTCATCGTGCAACGTGCAACCATTTATATAATACATTTCTAGAAAAGAGCGCTTGAAAAAATTAGTGTCACTGTCTAGCACTTCTATATTTTGATAATCCATATTATATCCGAGAGAGTTAACATGGGAAGCCAAAGCATATATATAACGTGTCTACGGTTGCTTCTTCGATCTTCGTATGACGGAATTGCCCGACAAATACCTTTCTCCTTTATATCTCACCGTCGATTAACCAGCTTTCCTATATGTATATATAGGAAATATATATATATATATATATAAAATTTGAAATAGTTAATACAAGATTTCATATCAATATATGCAGGTTTCTGCGCGAATTAACATCCATTATATATATATATATATATATATATATATATATATATATATATATATATATATATATAATCAACTAAAGAAGCGAAT
This sequence comes from Aphodius sticticus, assembly GCA_963966075.1. NCBI lineage: Eukaryota > Metazoa > Arthropoda > Insecta > Coleoptera > Scarabaeidae > Aphodius > Aphodius sticticus. Next base: position 40,808,281 of record OZ014514.1, read on the forward strand.
GATAATATATCCAGGTGAGGATAATTTTTAGAAAAAGCACCTCCGCCTGGATTTGAACCAGGACCCCTCCAATTTCCGGTTGACTGCTCTCCCATTTGAGCTACAGAGGTAGTGGAAATTTATAGGTTTTATTTGTCACTTCAGGATTTGCAAGCCTAGGTCTATATATATATATATATATATATATATATATATATATATATATACTATTGTCTCGTCTATTTTGCGCACAACTCACAAATCGAAATCTTATCAAGGGATAAATTAAACGAAGCGAAGAAAACAGTAATCGAAAGAAACTTTTTCGATTTTTTTTTGCTTCTCTCAGTTTCCTGTTCACTTTCGAGTCGCTGATCTCGAAAATAGAGCAGACAGATCCGCCTCGGAAGGACTAAGGACCAAACGCCTGGCGTCTGCCGGAGTCTGGATGCCATCAAGAGGCAATTTGAAATTGTAATTAAGTCCGAGAAAGTCCATAAAACGATTTAAAGGAAGCACCGGCCGCTCTCCGATCTCGGTACGGATGTTCCGAGCAATTTAACTCCGCATTCACTAAATTGGATCTTAGTCACACTCCAATTATTATGAAATAATGTTATTATGTAGCTAACTTCTTTAATATCGCGGGAAACCCATGTGCAATTTAAAATTCATGGAGACACTTTTATTATATAGTACAACAAAATCGTATACCAGTTTCATGCAAAACACGGGCGCATAAAAAGCAGATTGGAGTTGAAACTGTTGCACTGATGTGTAAAAGTAAGGTAGTGTTGGAATGTGTAAGCATAAGGCAAATAATTATCACTACCTACAATATCTAAGGCATGGAAAAAAACACCATATTCTATTAGACATCAAATTGTTTCCATTATATTACACAAGTAAGTTTTCTGTGGCATGTATGTTGATTTGGTGACCACTATATGGCTAGGCAAAATTTACGTACCGTGTGCGTCACAAGTCACAACTACGAACTGCGTCGCAAATACGTTGAACATAAGTACTGTAGGCTATTCACGCAAAATTAAAACTACATACTTTCATAATATTATAGATCGCGTAGTTATTGCGTACAGTACCTACAAAATTAGTACTAACATATTGAACTCTTCCCGGACAATACTCGGTAGTCAGCGAACACGACGCCATAGCAGACCCCAACTAACTGAAGGTAAAGGCCGATGCGAAAAATCTTAAATCTCGGCAACGTTCGTGCACGTTTGAGTGTAAATACGCAAGCGCGTTGCAAGCAATGGCTTACTTGATTCAAGATATTGATCAACTTCTTGAATTGAGAATTTAAACTACTTGGTTTGAAAATTATATACTTAACCGAAACTAATAAGTCTGCGATTGGGATATTCTTAAATTGTGAGAACAAGGAATTCTTAAATGAAAGAAATTGTTTTAAACCAAGTAAATATTAACTCTCATCTAAAGCAATAACATCAAGTAAATAATTTTCTCACGTTTTGAGAATATTCTTCGCTGTGTGCAGGAAAAGGTGTAGTATTGAGACAATTGATCCAAATAAAGTTCTTTGTCTTCAAAAATGATTTCCTTTTCCTCGATTGTAGATCTCATCCCCTACCAAAAAAAACATAACAAAAGACGAACGATTACCATAAGCTGACCGTCACGGAAATGAAATAATGGATTAATGCCCCAAAGAAACGAAATGGCCCCACCATCGTAGGTCGTTGTAAACAAGGGTCAAGCAATAATACGGCAACAGACAAAACCCCCGAGAAACTACCCTCTCTCCTCTCCACTCCCCCCTTTGTCCAGTAACCCCTAATAAATATAAAAGGGGGGAGAAATAGACCAAGAGGGTTTAATACTCTTGCCCACCGACAGAGGGCTTCCGGGCGGGGCACTGCACACCGCGGTCTGAAAATCCTGCTGTCCCCAAACCCAAATTAACTCGCCCTGAAGGGTCGAAGATGCTAATGACTTACACAGCGCTAGCTGGGATTATTACTGGTGGTAGCAGATGGAAAATCCGATTACTAGAGCCGGTCCTGCCCTTACTGGTTTCGGGATGATAACTATTCTCTTGACCGCAAAGGTATTACATCGGAGTTGAGTAGAACTTTATCGAAACTGTATTTGAACTAATGGTGAAATTTGGCATCCTGAACTCTGAACGCTGTGCTAGATTGGTACCTGTCAAAGTTTTCCTATTTAAATTTCCAACTGAAAAGGACATCTGCCGGTGTTAAAAATTATTTTAGCTCTGTGGTTCAATTCAATCCAAAGCGATATAAGGATCAGGATGAGATTTGCTTTTATACACTGCTTAAAAAAATTAGGGTAACACTTTTCTAGAAATCTGTAACTTTTTAAATAATACTTCTGGGCGATTCAAATTTGGTATACTTCAGCGGCATATATATATATATATATACAGTGACCGCCAAAAAGTCGGCATCAAATGGGAAATTTTTTTATTATCGATTTATCAGAAAATTTTATTCTTCATAAAAGTTTCTGGGTCGTCCGAAACCAATATTGCAATCATCAAATTTTAAATATTGTGTATCATATACGGGGTAGTTCAGAAAATTTGAATTTGATATAAGAGTAAAGTACCTTTGTTTTAATTATTATCGAACAATGTTACATAGAAATATTATTTAGAATTAAAAATTATACTCAAATTTTAAATCACAGCCACCACCTATCTTAAAAAAAAAATGTTGTCTTTTTTTCATAATTCTCACTCTTATAATAAATATTAGTACCTACCATTGATTCTTATGACTCATTCATCTATTTTTCGAAAATTTCGGTACATTTTTCTATGGTTCGTGATTTTGATATGATACCTAACGCCTTTTGAGAAATATCACAAAATTATTATTTTTTATGATGCAAGTTTGGTATTTTACCCTCATATTGAGATTTTTGTATGAATCGCCGACTTTTTGGCGGTCACTGTATATATATATATATATATATATATATATATATACAGTGAGAATTATGAAAAAAAGACAACATTTTTTTTTAAGATAGGTGGCTGTGATTTCAAATTTGAGTATAATTTTTAATTCTAAATAATATTTCTATGTAACATTTTTCGATAATAATTAAAACAAAGGTACTTTACTCTTATGTCAAATTCAAATTTTCTGAACTACCCCGTATATGATACACAATATTTAAAATTTGATGATTGCAATTTTGGTTTCGGACGATCCAGAAACTTTTATGAAGAATAAAATTTTCTGATAAATCGATAATAATTTGTGATACAATTATCATTAAAATTATAATCATTTACCATCATCATATAAGTGTTTGCCTCTGAAGAATTTCAAGAGTAAACTTAGGACTCATTTAGCAAAAAATTGTTTTTATACATTACCATCCTACTTCACATGTGTACATTTTGATTTGTAGTTTTATTAGTTTTATTAATATTGTTTAATTATATACATTATATTGATTTATTTTTGACGTGTTCTATGCTTCTTGGTTTATTATTGAATAAATGCTTTATTTATTACACATCCATGAAAACCACACCGTTATTTGTTTGTTTCAATTTTGATATGAGATCGGCACGTTCGTCCGAGAACAAAACAACATCGCCAGCAGTGCGGTCCGGCAAACAACGTCAAATAGCATTACCCGTCGTGCTCCAGAAACCAGTGTACCGCGAGAAATACCTACGTGCTCTGGCTGGGAAACAAGTGAATAGCGACCGTTCAAAACAAGGCCCTCTGTGGCGTGTCTGCAAAGTACGAAATTAATAACAAATTCCTGCTTATTTACTGGGTAACCATCATACTGGTTCATAATAATAATAATAATCCACGCCTTAACATCCCCCAACAGCTTTTGCCACTACGGGGGCACATCTTAACTTGTTTGGCTTTCGGCATTCGCCGAGGAGTAAACGAAAACCACAGAAAAACCTTTACTCTGAAAGCAGGTCGTGAGACTCGAACTCACGACCCCCAGACTGATAGCCAAGCGCTCTACCACTGGGCCACAGTCTGGATGGTTAATCGAATTTGAAAGTACAACAAAATCGAGCATTCAGAATGGTATTGCAATGCTCAAGGTTCAAAAGAGTATTGAGACAATGTAGAGTAAAAAATACATATTATTATATTCACTAACATCTCTTTTATTTTCAGATAAACCTACCTTCTTGATGTCGACCAACACTTGTATCTAACACTCGCCAAGAAAACCAAGAATTTTATCAAACATAATCGCCATGTTAGGACCAGGATCGCCCACAAACCCTGTCTATCCTGGTTATCCACCCCATTCACCATATATACGACGGATTTCACCACCAGGAAGTCCAGCTCCGTCAAAAAAATGCTGCTATGAACGCCAAACTACCCAAACGAGCAAGGAGCTCTACCAACCGTCAGAGACGTTCTTGTGCTGTTGCTACAGTTGCCCAAATAAGTCTTCCACGTCCCTACTGGCAACCCTAGGCGTTTGCTGCTTGGTAAGTTTTCATTTCCTGGCAAATAAATCGATTTTACTGATTTGTTTGTTTATGTAGGTGTTGGGGTACACAATTTTGGGGGCGTTCACCTTCATGGCTTTAGAAGGTGGCGTACATAAGCAGGAGGTATCACAGATGGGTGCTGTGAAAGGAAAACAGGATAATAACATCGAGACAGTATTGAGAAGTCGGACTGTTGAGCGGCTGTGGAGCATAACGGAGAATTTGAACATCCTGTATAGAGAAAATTGGACCAAATTAGCTGCGGAAGAAGTGCTCGAGTTTCAGGAAGCGCTCTTCAGGGCCTTGAAGAGCACCGGAAGTGGATACATCGAAAGCGATGGCGATGGTACTATCTTTTACCACCACCACTCGCATAAGTGGACTTTTACTTCTTCGTTCCTGTATTCATTGACGCTGATTACAACGATTGGTGAGTTTGTTTCCTTTGTTTATGTCTTTTTGGTCATTTAAGCTGAAATTCGTTTGAATGTAAGAAGAGGATTCAGTCAAAAAAAAGGTCAGTTATGGCAGTTCAAACTTGCTGTGATGATTTCTCCAAAGTTTACCCAAACATTGCATTATTCAATAGTTTGAGAAAAAAGTAAATATTTATATTACGCCGATTTTTCTGTTGTTTTCTATGTAATATCGTGGCCATATATTATGTCCCCTCTTTTGGCGTTGATTTTCTTGCAAATCTAAGGGCGAAAAAATTTGTTTTACTTGCAATGCCAGCAATTCCGTTATTAGAAGAGCTAGAATAATGAAATATAGACTGTAGGCTCCCCAATAATTAATATGTTTAAAGTTTATTACATAATCTTTGTTTATCTTGCATTTTCCATACAAAGGATCGAAGCGCCGCATGAATTCCGACGCTCTTCGGTCTTTGGTGTGGTGTAGGGAAGAGAGTCGTTAGCGGTGCACTCAAATGGAGACCTAAAAAAATAAGGTCTCAATTTGAGTGTTTTTTTCCACTGACTGTCCATCTTACTCCTTGGCTATACCGTACTGATGAGGACTAATAGTCCGAAACACGTGTCTACGGTTGCTTCTTCGATCTTCGTATGACGGAATTGCCCGACAAATACCTTTCTCCTTATATATCTCACCGTCGATTAACCAGTTTACCTATTGTGAACAGTGTCTCTGTCGAAGTAGTTCAATTTAACTAAAATTGCTCACGAACTGCGCTACAAGCACGAAACGCAGAGAGCGTTAAAACAACAGGTAAAGCGTGGCGTGAAGTTTGCTGCGGTTTTGGTGACGCATCCACCTACTCTGGCTTGACCGTTTGTGTTTGCAGCGACATCTGTATCTCGGTCTCAATAAATCAGCCTTTAATCTCAAACCCCGCACGGTGTTTATTCTATTTATCTTTGCGTGATACGAAATATGTGATAGGAAATGTCGTAAATTAGGTTAGGTTAGGTTAAGAGTGAAGATAGCGCACCGCATGTTATATTATCGGTTTTGCGAGGGTTTTTAAAGAGAAGGTTTGTATTTAAAACATGGTTTTTAGTATAATTTATTATCGTATCAATCGAATAGAATGGTAAATTTTGCCGGAGGTTGGAAAATTGTCGGAAACGATGAATTTCATGGCTTAAATCACGCCGGCTTTTCAAATATCGCATTGCCAGGTTGAACTGTGCGGAATTACAAGTAAAATCACTTAACCTACTTGACTGGACGTGTCTAAGTTTCTCAAAGGCTATGCTATGCTGGTCCGGGCGCAACACTGTACGGAATGCATTTTCAAGCAGCTTTTGTTCGTGCTGACTGCTGACAGCCTAACCTAGAAATCAGTTTTACCCGCTTCGTATGCAGAGTTTGAAACGTGGCATGTCCACTTACACAGGGTGTCTATAAATTGGAAAAGCTACACCCGTTCAACATGGAATATACGTTTCATAAGTATACTGATATGTAATTATATGTTAAACGGTTCCTGTAATGGAAATGCTAACGCATTTCGAAGTACCTGTTTTCAGTATTGCCACATCTATGTTTCTTTCAAATGGGTCCCGAGTACAGACTACACAAGCATAACGCTATAACATTTTAACATAAAAATTGTCCATCCAGAATTTTACAAATACCATCGCCACGTGTAGCTCTTCCACTAATTTATACACACCCTGTATTCTAAACCTTACTTCTACGTTCACGTAAAACGTAACGTTACCTTTCAAACCACTCCAAAACTTCTCCAGGCGTCATGGTTTAGCTTTCATAGCTTATGTCTAAAGTAGTTCGCAGTACTGACGCTAGGGGAAAGTTTGCAAAGCCTTGGGACCCTTAGTCACACCTCTCCCACCCCCTGACGCACCCCTTATGCCAACCCCATCACATTAATGAGGAGAAACCAGCAGCCACTTCAGCGCTGCAGGTAGTAAAGGCTCACATACGCATTTCGGTTTAATCTTGGATTTCGTCGGTTTAAAACTTTGCGAGAGCACGTAGCCAGGCATGAGACGAGCTGCTAACGTCAAAGTTGACGTTTGTAAGAGCTGGATGATGTATTATATCTGGAAACTGAATTCTGCAAAGTTTTGTACGATTCTAATTATTATTAGGGAGTCTATCGCGTGTCTTGTTTGCATATGTTGTTGGATGTGTGGCAAATACAAAGAAGAATCGTGTTTATTTTCATTGGTGTGTTGGGGGAAAGGGAATTCCCCTGTTAGCTATGTGCTTAGATAGCTTTCGAACCCTTAACAAGAAAGACAAATACGCTGATGGTCACTTTATTAGAAAAACAGGGGATGTGGCGTATACGGGATTCGGTTTATTTGTTCTGGTCCTCTAGTGGAGACCAATTGAATCTGTAGTCGAGTTAGTAAGAATAAGAAGTTCAGAATATAATATTTACTGAAAATGGCCTATAACTCTCTATACTAATCTTGATGATTGGATTAAAAAATTCCAATACTTTTTTTCTCTGTTTGACTCCAGTTTCGAATAAAATTACTTATTGAAAATGCAAAATTTGTCGCTTTAAGAGTAAATGTTAGTCACCGGCCTCAAAAGTTCGACGCAACTGAGGCGCGAGAGGAGGGAACAAGCCGCGCCCACTGTACACTCCGCAGAAAATGCAAGCAACGCACTGATTAGATGAGGGGAACGGCGGTATCGTTCTTTGGCGGCGAAGATCAAAGGGGCCGTGCGGTGTCGACTGGCGCCGAACCGTTTCCTAATAATTTTGTGTATGTGACTATCGCATGTTCTGAAATGCTTTTCTTGTATATTTTAAATACAAATACAATTCCACAAAACAATACAGTGATACAAATTAATTAATTGCTTTATTATAACATTCCTATTTTACTACTAACTATGGTTGAACATTTTACCTTTTGTATGTTGAAAAAAATTGTAGTTTTGGTAAAACAGACAGCTTTTCTTACATAAATCATTTATTGCTTTACATTTGTTATTAGAATTAGTAACTAATTATCAGTTAGCTCCGAAGAAGCGAACAGCAGGGTTCGCGAAGACAGTAATTATGAATTTTTACTCACGGCATAAACCGGTAACTAGGTATTTATCATCTAAATTTAAATGACTCTCGCCGTGAAAGCATTCGTACTCAGATACTTATTTAAATCCATTTAACGTTTTCTTTGTGCATCAATACTCTCGAATGTCTCGTTCGTACTTAGCATAGATCAATACATTCAGGTAAAACACACCTCATATAAAAATTCAAATTTTTATCGGGTGACGCAAGTAGGTGTTAGTAAATATAATATTCCTATTTTAATTCTAGATACAGTTGGATACTGTATTTTGAAATTTTACTCAAAATTATTATTGCTATGTATAGACTTGGTAGTATACGTACTTCATTTTCAATTGTAGGTATGAGAAAAAATAGCTTTATGTATATGTATAAGTCATTTATTACATATTATATAGATACATGTTCAAATATTTTACACCTTTATAAAAGTTTTTTGCCATATATGGTAATCCGGCACGCTTACACCTATTGCCCAAATTAACTAGCGAAGAATTACACTACACGTATAATATCTACATATACACTTACCGCAGGTACTATCGCAAGTTATTAGTTTTCTTAGAACGCGGGCCACATAAAGGCAGCTGATTTTTTAATTTGCCCATATTTCTAGCGTCTGTTCTACGTCTGTTGTACAACAAGTCGAACTAAAGCCAACCATCCTACATAGATTGCGATTGCCCTGAATGCATTGCCAAGCGACAAGTGTTCGGTATTAATATTATTTTCTAAATCTAAATACCAATATATTTGAAACTCTATGACGAAAAATAAATGACTGATTAAAAATTAAATTACTTGTATTTCCTTAGTAATAATTTATTTAACTCCTATTAATTATTTAGTAGTTGTAACATTGTCGTACGGGGACTGCACTATAAACCCTCGCGAGAACATGCGCTCCTAATTTATAACTCGCTCTTTGCTGTCTGCGTAGAGTCCATCAGGACGGCAAAAAATTATTTCTCGTATTCGGTTTCTAGCCTATTTTTGTCGAAATTCAACAATTCATGTTGCTCACATACACTTCCGCAAGAACATGCTGTCCTAATTTATAAGCGAGTCGTTGCTATCTACGTAGCACCAGCACGGTAAAATTTATTTTTCGTATGGTTTCGTTTGCCGGGCGCGGCGCCGCTACACCTCCCGTGTCAACATGCGATCAATATTTTTGTTAGGCCGAAATTGCTCAATATTTGTGATTCCCCTGCCTACGTATTCATGCTGCTGCTTCAGACTGTACCATTTGAATTTGATTTGTCGAAGAAAATGATGTGGTGTTTATCCAACAGATGGCTGCACCGTACGACTATAAAATATGTTATTCTCGTCTCATTCACATGTTCAAAAAACCAACGGTTAAATCATTACAACATTCATATTTTGTTGTCATTTTTTTTACACAAGTTCATGAAGGCTCAATACAAAATGTTGTAATATTGCTTTTTTGATGTTTGGTTCGGATTTGGAAAAAAAAATAACAAAAATTACCAATTATTGGCTTCTTTAGCAAGGGTAAAAAACAAAACAACAACGCAAATGAAGAAAAGCAAATTAAAAAAGGTGGCATTCGTACCCGGTGTAATACACCTTTATCTATAATTTAATGTATTACACGTGATTATTAACACACAAATTAAGCTCAGGATGTTTGGTTTTATGTAGTGTTGTTTTGTAGTACGCTACTACCTCTAGTGATTCCTCTTAAGTTTTTAGGAAGACTAGTAGTAGTTGACCTACTCACTCCGCGATCAGCTGAGCGTGCCGTGTGAAGTCCGCGTCGGATTTTGTTATTTCCTGTGATCAAAAGGGAATAATTTCACAAGTAGTGAATAGACATGATGCTCATTTATGGAGAATGTAAGAACTTTTTATTGGGAGAATGTTAAAATACTTGGATAATTGGGAAAATTGGTAGTTTCTGCACCTCGGATTACCGAGGTCCTACTGTATTTCGGAATTGTATCATTATTGCGCGATACGTATTACAGTATTTCAAACTAGGTTAGAACTAATAATTCTCGTCGAAAACGCTATAAACTTGCAATCGAAATCGGTAAAAACCGGAATTATAAAAAGCGGGTCGATTTCGCGTTCCGCTCGCTGAAATCGCTTAATACCGCCGTAATTGGGCGCCTCCATGCGGCGGAACCGGGAACTAATCCGAAATTTATGTTTTCGAAGACGCTTTTCAATAGCGCGGACCGAACGGGCGTTTTTTGCCACCGTGCGGTCGGTTCGCGTTACCAAAGCGAGGGCAGATACACATCAAAATAAATGACGAACGATAATCCGTTAGTTACCGGCGATATTGATAGATGGCGCGCGGATTCGAGCGAAGCGGCTTCGTTTTTGTTGTTTTGGAGGTTATGTTTATCTAGCTGCAGATATTGGATTCATCTTTTTAGTTTGAAACATCTCTAACAATCTTTCATCGAAATATGTACTTACATGCATGATGGAACTCCTGTTCACAATGCATGGCCCGCGAGAGCGCCCGATTCAATCCCTTAGATTTTTTTTTGTTTGGGGTACAAAACGTTGATGACGTTAAAAGCCGGATGCTGATTTGTTATGGAAAAAGTGAATTAGAAATGCTTTGTTTTAAAATGTTAAAAATGTGTACACGCACATAGGTATTTTGATAAAAAAAAATTTCTACTACACAATGAAGGCATAATGTAGAACATTAAAATCTCCTAGTAGATAGTTAGTTCATCCTAACCACCCTTACAACCCCCCAAATTATCCTATAATCCTTAAAACTCCCTTATTACCTGCACTTTTCAAGCACGTTCCAGAAAAACCCTCGAAGCGCTCTACACATTTAAATCTCAATTAAGCGGGGTTTCCCCTAACAAATTGGTACGTGGCGGGGCGATTTTCAACCCCTTCTCCCTCACCCCCACCCCCACGAATCGCTAGCGCATTCCTGAAACCTTCCGCGGGACGCGCTCTCGTCTATTTTTCTACGAGGGGTTGAAATTGGAAACCGGCCAAAGTGCGGAGAGCGCGGTCTTTTTTTGTGTAACTGAAAGAGGGATGGAAAGGCTCTTTTTGAACCGCGGGCGCAGCGCCACGCCGCGGCGAAACTTCGAACTACCGCAACAATTAGTTTCATTTGAATGCCCGGTGATTGGCTGAGCGAAATGCAGCTGTAGAGAGGCTGGAGATCGGTATTTGAGTTAAGGGTTGCGAATTATGTGGGGGTGGGTGAATTTCTGTGTGTAATAAATTGGGGTAATAAATTGAGTGATTCCGGTTTTTTAGTTTTGAGGGCTCTAAAAATTTGTTTGTACATCGCACCGGTCTAATGTAACTCCATTAACACACTTGACGTGCATTTATTTGTTATCTTACTCCACATAAACGTACAAACATATTGACAATAAAAAAGAAGGCATAGTTCCGCAAAAAAGCGCAGAAAAAAATTATGGGATTATATAGCTAGATAATAAAGCTATCAAACGTAGTATGTTAGACGGTGGAAACTGGTGGAACAAATGTCAAAATCTTCGTCAAAGTTTTTTTTTATTATTTTTAACATTATCACCGAAAATTCTTTATTTGAAAAATTCCCTAATACTCTACGAGGTAATATATAAGTAGTATGAAGTGGATAACTGTAGAGAACAGTTTGCGTTAAACTAAGTAAATAACACCTGACGCAAACAACGGCTAAACTCAATTAGCAAAACGGCGTTGAAGGTACTTAATTAAATTTTCGCAATTATAACCTCGGTAACTGAGCGAAGTAATACACGGGGTTCCGTTTTAAGATCGGTTGGAAAATGTAATTTTCCCGGCTTTCCCAGCAGTATGCGCGCTACGGATACGAAACTACGAAAACAAAGAACCTAGGGAACCAATTATGTCTATATGCATTAGAAAATACTAATTACTCTGTAAAATAAAGTCGATCTAGATCGCATATCTTTCTAAAGCCGGGGCTACATATTCGTATACCTGCCAAATATCAAATATTTGCCACATGTTAAATATTTGGCAAATATATTTGACACGCAAATCGAACATTTTTGTTATTGATTGGCCTAAACGATGCCATGAGTGATTTATTTCTCTTTTTAAGTTCGTTCACCGAATATTTTTCATCCATCCTTGATTCGTTTGTGATTTCGGACCGTCAGAGTTGCACTGCAACAGTAAATGCATCGGCCATTGATGCATCGCCACATAGCTTTTTCTAATACGTGAAAATCTGCTTTGTGGACTTGCTACATGTGCGTACTGAATGAGCACTAGCTATTTTTTTGATTAGTTCGCCTTATTTGCAAATTAGCTTTTCCAAATCAAACTGATAATTTGATTACGAACAAGCAAGGTTTTATTTTATAATGCCGACATATTTTTAATTACATAAGTGTAGAATTCACTAACAAGGGCATTCATGTGGAAATTTACAAAACAAATCTTGACGAAACTGTTTGTTTCATTTTAATGATTTTTTGTTTAACTCATCAGCTTTCTGTATTATTAATTCGCAGCGTCTAATTTTAACAGACTGTAAAACAATACAATTGGTCATTTGATGTGAACTAGTTTAAATAAATTATTATTTTAATAAGAAAAACAATATATTTTTTTATTTAAATTAGGAAGATATTGCCCATAAAAGAAATGTTAGATATGGTTTCTTCGTCATCTTTAAAGTTCTACTAAATCCAATTGTACTGCTAGGTTCGTTGTATAAATATGTCCTAATATTGTCTGAAATACAGACCAATTAGATTCTGAAACAAAAATTTAAACAAATGACCTTTCAAAATATAACCTTTTTGTTGAATAAGAAAGCTATAGAAAATTGTCTCTACTATTAACATATTTTTAACCGCTCTCGTTTCTCTTCAAATAATAAACATCATAAAAATCGACAAATATATAAATACAAGCAAATAAAGTATAATTTTCCAAATAAATTATTTTGGAGACTATAAAATTTTTTTGATGTTTATTACTTGAAGAGAAACGAAAACGATTAAAAATATTTTAATAGTAGAGACAGTTTTGTGTTGCTTTTTTATTTAACAAAAAGATTATATGTGGAAAGCTCATAAATGAGTATCATCTATATTGTTCATAGAAAAGCATCAACTTAGGATACACTCTGTATATGGTGTACGTTTTTCTTGGAAAGAAATAACATTGCGTTTATGTGGACAGGTAAAAACAACAATATTTTTTTTTAATTTCTGTCTGACGGTTTCCGGAAAACTGTCTGTCTGACGGTTTCACAAAATTACAATTTTATGCGGTTTTCGCCCCTTAGAAAAATCAAAAATCTTACTAATAATTACAAATCTGTTGTCAATCTTCGTATACGACCTACTTTACTACACGCAAAACGAAATTAAAAAATGGAAAAATTAAACAGCGTACTGAAATGTTCATCGAGTACAAATAATGCTTTAATAAACCCTCAAAATGAGGTTGATTGATATTAATTTCGTTTTGAAATCAATTTCATACAGAAAATTGAAAATTCTCGAATGGCTTCGTTGGTAAATAAATTTAATTTGACGTATAAATGAGTGTGAAATTGTCGGGCGAAAAAGGGAAACGGAAAGGACCCGTTGGAAGGTCTTTTATGACCAGCTTCCTCCGCAATGGCAGGATCAAAGGAGCCTGCGGATCGACTTCTTTAATTATCTTCGCTTCCGTTTTGATATGAGAGCTTTCAGCCTTTATAAAATTTCTACCGATTTTTCCCTTTCTTATTTCATTTCCTCGCCGTCTCACTTTAGGCGAGTTTAAACGGGACAAAATACAAGCAGCTCTTCTCTGTTACATGCTAAAGTAAAAGTTCCAAAATCAGACAGTGTCCTAAGTTCTGACATATTTCTGTTTAGTTGGTTGAAATAGGAAATCTACGTTATTGAACTATATTTTAGGATGTCCGGTTTGTTAATTTGACATTTGACTTATCAACCCACAATCGTTTCTTACTCTGCCAATGTTCTAACAGTCAGAATATAACCTAGACGTTTGAATGATCGTGATAAGTCAGTGTTATGCTAAAAGTGTATTTTTACTTTATCATACGTATGTAAAGTATTAGCATTGATGAATCCATCATGTTGCAGCCACATTTCCACCCTTACCGCTATAGGTAAATTTTTAAGTAAATTTGGCAATTGAACAACTACTTAATTAAGTACACTTAAATCTAAAATACTTCTCTGTGTTATATTTTATGAAATAAATTGTTTTTCAACGCCACGTACGATATTTATTACCTACAATTGCCGTTGGAAACGTTTAAAAATGAGTTTTTGGCGAATAACTTTTAAAATATTGGGAATTGTGATGGGGTTGGATTTAGAAACAATGTTTATTTTTTAATTCTGCATTGTTTCACCTAAAAAAATGTATGGGTTCCAATTTAAAATAAGAACAATAACACGCTTTGAAGTTCGACAAGTTTGACACTAGATTTTGGCCATCCTGTATAATTTGGATCAATGACACTTGGTTAACGAGACTACTAGATCTAACTTAATAAGGACATCGCAAAATTTAATTAACGAGGTGCAATTTGTGGTTTTTATTGATTATTAAAGCCAACGATGCAAAATCAATTTTCTTTTGTTTTTATTTTTTTGCGCTGCAGTCACTCAACCGATTTCAATAAAATTTTGGTGGTATGTAGGCAACCATAACAGGCTTCCGAATGTGTAAAAAAATATATAGCATGCAATTTAAAAAAATATATCACGTTGGCGTTGCACATTTTTGGGACACCCTGTATAATCAAAAATAATTTCTTGAAATGTACCTTGAAGTACAGGGTAAGCTTGCCAAATGTCAAACTCTTAGCTTAATTAGTAACTGAGCTACAGAAGACGGGAGCTGAGCTGCAGGACCCTGTATATATAGTATGATAAAGTCATGTGCCTGGCCACATCAGATTTTTTCCTTATAAGGTACATATTTTGGCTATTGCATTACTACTTAAATACATTAAAATTATCTATAAAGCGAAAGTTGGGACGCACTCTCGTCATTTCTAAAGGGCGGTAGCGTACAAGTCAAAACGGAAGTGGGATAGGCAACGGCAAGTGAAAATTACTGATTCCCTCTGAAGTTCTGCGAGGTACTTTTTTATGGTTTACAGCAGCGTAGGGGACAAAAATTAATAACGATGAAAGAGCTCTTTCAGCTCACGAGCGGTTCCCGCGGCTATTACAGCGCCGTCTGGCGGAATTGAACGCAGACAGACTTTGATGTCTTTTGTCTAGCGGTCGCTTTTAGCGCTTTTTTCCACTTTGTCCTATTTGGGTTGCATACATGATCGCTCGCGCAGAATAAGGCTTGAAGACTTACAACTAACATAGCGACATCTTTTGATAACGTTTGGTAACACATGTGACTGACTTAAATATCAATCCTTTATTTTGTCCAGTAATAATAATTGTACATCTAAATTCATTGTTTATATTTAACTCGCACTACTATTCAAAATTCCGAAATTAAATTGTTCTGATCGTATCGTACTAATAGTAAATAATCTTCCACTGACCCAGCTACGTTTCCATTTACCGTTACGATTGACGTAGTACGCGCTGTACGAAATTTATATCATTGGTTTAAAAATTACTTAAAAATTATTATACCATTCTGTTTCTACAGTCGCATTAAGAGCGTTGTCCAACAGCTGATCGACAGACGCTTGGCAGTTTTTGATAAGTTTAGAAAAATCAGTCGAGAATTGGTCTTTGCGTGGGGATGTCGACGTTTTCGCTAAAGCTACTTTGGAACAAGATAGACTCTGCCGACGTGCGGTCAACATTATATGATCTAACGTCTTTAACGCTGTTTCAATTTATTTTTGCACACGTAAGCAGGCTGTCTAGTGATTTTACAACGCTGACCAACATAATATGGTAGCTCTAAAAATTACTGTGATAAATTGTTGACATGGACATAACCGTGACATAACCTATGTGGACAATGTGAGATATTTATCATATATTTATATGATAAATAACTTCAACATTTGTCTACGGTTTATGAAGTGATATATGCAAAAACACACGTACTATGAATACACGCACACGTACTATGATTATGTGGAATATTTGAAAGTGTATTGAGATTATGCGCCCATATACATTTATACCTCCTAAAAAACAACCCCCGTACCAATAACTTTGGTCACAGATTACTTACTCTTGGTACGATAGATTATGCACTCATTTCTCAGCCGATAATACACTTATGCCTAGCTACTGAAAAACAAATACATATCGACCCATGCAACGAAGAATGCAACGAAGACTATCGTAACTAACAAACTAAATGTAGTTACTATAGTCTTTGTTGCATGGGTCGATATTACATACGTATGTACATCCACAGCACAGGGATCTGATGACGTATAAGAAGAACAAAACAGTTAATAAGTTATTCTTTATTTACCAATTTGTAATTCATATATTATTTATAAAAGACAATTAGACAACATAAGCTTTATAATATTATATAGCTTTATTAATATTATATTATAATATCAAAATCACAAAAATGTTGATCCTCGCTATCATGAGACCACACGAATGCGGGTCGTAATGCTTGTTCGGGTCTTCGGGACTAATTGCAATACTATCTGCGGTTTGTTGTGTTAAACGTAATTCTCCATACACTTTGCACTTGAGAAGAAAAACATCTGGAGTCAGTGGTTGACAAGTCGACTATGTCTCATTATACATTTCTCATAATAATGTTATAGACGTCTTCCAGTAATATTACCAACAAATTTGATAAAAAATCGGTAATCTTCAGCATACCTCGATAATTTTATTGTCAGTCAATGGAAATTATGAAAATTAGTAAATCACATCTCTTGTCGAGAAATCCTCTTCGATCAACAAAATAGTACGTAAGGATTTTGATTCCTCGTAATGTGATTTGAATCCAATTACAAAACCCGTAATGAGCTATCTGCATCATACCATACTTGGAGCTTGAATTCTCTGGTAGTAAAATGGATAAAACAGCACTGTTTATATGTATATTCTGCTAACTAACCTAACAATTGTGAATAAATGTGTATATATATATAAATGTATAAAATGTAATAAATGTGAATTTTAGCGAGTAACAGCCTTTTTTGTGATATATGGTAGATAGAGATTGACCCATTACTATTATCTTCGTCTAAAGACGACTAGTTCTCGAGAACATCGTAGATGGACACACTGTTCAGACTCGAACATGGATGGAAAAATTGGGAAAATACGACGCCGATTCTTCAAAGGTGTGGCTTTATTTCTTTTCATTTATTGGATTTTTTTCACAGTGTACATTGACATAAAGTGGAACTACTGCGGCGCATCGCAAAAATACATAATTGAAATGTTATTCCTGAAATCAGGATATCACCCGTCCGCCAATTATACGTCTATCTTTGAGCAGCAATTGTTTAAAATTGGGCATGGGTATAATAAATATGGAGATGTGACGCACTAGAATAGTTAATTCAGATTGTTGTAATCTTATAAGATGCTATCATTATTCAATAATTAACTCACAGGAGCATTGAACTGTCTGAATAATTGGACCAATAGGGGACCGCCAGAGCTGAGCAGAACAGACCTGAAGTTAGGCTGAACCAGCCTCTTAAATAAAATATCAAGATTGATTACGTGCATACTCCGATGTCGTGCTAATATTCGTTACTGAGATATCTGCATCCCAGAAAATTATGTATACAACCCTTATTACACAAAAACTGAAGAAAACAAAAATAGAAGATAGAAGAGGCTCGAAATGCAACCTAAACAAAAATTGAAAATTTTGTGGCAAGCGGTTTACGAGGAAAAGAATGGAAAGACGAAAGTTAATTTAAAAGTGTAAAAATCGGGGACCTTTTCTCATTTCTCTCGCGCTCGCGTTTACACCGAGAGGCAAAAAATGTTGACAGTCATACAACTTATGTAGAAATGATTCAGGAGTATGATACACTTTATTTGAATTCTTTCTGTTCAGTAGTTTTAGAGTTATGGGCGTGGTCACATAATTTGAAATACCTACAATTTCTCCTATGTAACAGTATAAAAGAATAAAACCATCTAGACATAAACAATACCGTTGCAGGTGTCATACAGTACCCAAGAGTGGCAGTATAGCTAAGAGGGAGTTGTAATTTTAAATTTTCTCGCTTCGAGCTGCCTCTATGTACGTAAAAGGATAACTTTGAGGGAAACTTGTACGTTTTCCGCGAGTTCAGCGTTCGAAGTATTGAATTCGATGTTTGGAATAGGCGAAACCGCACACGGGCGATATAAATAAATACACGATATTGAGAAATTCTATTGTTTCGGAAATCCCTCTAGTAGATCCGAAACGGCGCTAAATTTGCATACATACGAGTTCGACGTGTTTTGTTTTCGCTGTTCGCGGCCGTTTGGTAAAACTCAAATCCTTAGTAGGCCATAAGTGGGCTTACAAAGTACTCACTTTGTATGTACTCAAGTTTACCGAGGAATTTTTGACTCGGTTTGAAGTTTTTAGCTTACAAAGGAACGAAACTAGATTGGAAAATAGTCCAGTCATACTAGTTTTTTTATATACGTTTTATGAAGAACATGAAATGTGGGTAAATTACCGTCATTAATGGTAATTTCCGGATTTTTAATTACTTAATTCAGCGGTCAATAATGCACATTTTAAATCAGAACCCATCTACCTACTATCAAATTCATGATTTAAAGAAATGTTCTGGTGATCCGGATAAAATGTGATCATTGTTTGTGAAACCGGGCGTTGTCGTTTTGTAAGTCTGTAATATATTACAGTATTTTATACTATAATTATTGAAATTCGGATATTTAAATTGATATGGAATGGCTCTAATTAGTTATTATTCAACAATAAATTCCTTATTCATTTCATTTTATTATATTTTCCGAGACACGTTAGTAATGCAGCAAAACAAACATGTGCATACTTCGTACAAGGATATTATTTCCTTGTCGAAATTCAAATATAATAAGACATCTCGTACTATGCCTCGAAAACAATTTTATTTCGACAAGAAAAATGTATTTTTCTGTGGAGCATTGACGGTATGAGTATGTTTTCGTCAAATATTCGAGCAACATTCGGCGTAGTTATTTTACAGCCATAAAAGAACACGTTTTTGTCCAACCGGCCGGTCCGCTTCGAGAATTTGAAACGTGTTTTCTAAGTGCACATGTACTGAGTTTCGAATCAAAATGACATTTTTATACTCTAGGAATTTTTAAGCGTTGACTTAATTATAAAATATCAATCTCAGTTTAATTTGCTTAGACGAATAGTATATTAGTTATTAAAACAACTTAACATTTTTTTTATTACTGCAACGAATTAAATTGAAAATTCTAATTCACTGATAAAACTGAAAAGGTAATTTTACCGTGTGGCACGGCGGTCATTTTTAACCTCCGTGTATCGAAGGGAATTACAAACCATGTGGTTTGTAATTTTACTTTGAGCTTAAATTTACTTCTCATATGAAATGAGGTTTCCGATGTGTACGGTTTTATATATACTTTTGTAAGTAAAATTACTGACGTTCAGTAAATTTACCGTAAACACGGAATTGCAATTAATTGTTGTACAGTAAATTTTCTGCAACTTTAATATTAGATTTCTCCAAGCAACTGAAAACCAGTTAACAATCAGTACTTTTGTGATGGACCACATATGTTGCTATGATAACTCCATTATGAATACCAATGAAACATTATCTGGGTTCTCACAAAAGAACTGTTTGTAAACTGGTTTTGCGACTGCTCGGACAAGCCTGTATTGTCAACTGTAAAATCACTAGTAAAATACTATTAATGTGGAGATCATAAATAAAAACAAAAATAATAGTATGAAGTTTTACTATAACTTTAACAATAAATAACATGTGAAACATATTTATAATATATATATATATATATATATCTACATATTTTTAACATTAAATAAATAGAAGTTCTTGACAAAAATGTAATCATAAGTAAATGAAATAAAATAAGAACCCATGGACTATACTTATCTACATATCGTATAATAAAATAAATCGATCTGCTTAACAGAGAGAAACATATCTTTTAAATATAAATTAAATATTATTTCAACAATATTAAGTTGAAATGCCTATGGTAAACTTACGTCACCTTATTCGTTTTTGAACCCTGATTTGGAATAATTTTTAAAAAGCTAAACCGTCTCCAGAGTAAGATAAGCTGGGGATAATCCAACCACAGCATATAATATAGTCCAAAATGTGTCACCTGAAACCAAAATAAGAAGTACATGAGTCATATATCATACACAGGGTATAACAATGTCAGCAGCTGCTTTCCTTTGAGGTACAGAGTGTGTGTAAAGTTATTAATGAGTGTTTATAGAAAAGTATTTTTTTATATTGGTGATTGAAATGATATGTGTTATACATGTTAGTAATAAATTTGATTGTAAGACCGCATGTACAAGAAAGAACAATAAGCGAAATCTTACCTATGGACACCACACAAGTCCTTGAATTTGTAGAATGTCAGTATCATCAACACTTGTATCCTAAAAAGAACATCCAATTAGTGAAAGTGAAATTATACATATCAAGACTGCAAACTTTTACCTGCACTTTGTAGTATATATTTGCAAAGTCCGCCATAATATACAAAGAGATGAATGTACCAATATTATATCTTTTAATACTATAGAACCATATGGGGCAAATATTCCACACGACACCGATAAAGGATAAGTCACAGAGGCACTAACAGTGTTAGATTAGTTGTATATAACAATCGCACTCAATAAAACTCTAACTTAGCTCCTGTAAACACAACCAAACGGATGGCGAACGGAACTCGAACTGTATATCCCATTATTGCGCAAGCGCGATTAAAATTATCTCGGTAGCACTTTACCATCTAGAAAGGAAAATTACACGAGCAGAGGGCAAATTTACATATCGGACAGTAGTTTTAATGTATAGATTTGTAATTTTATTCCGTTGAAGTAATTGTTATTATGAAATTTACAAATTTGTTAGCAAATTTACCTACAGTTTGTACAATTAATGAATGCAACTGCATTTTCAATGATATTTAGTATTTTTGCTTAAAATTATGGTAAAATTGCCGACAAATAGAGTAGGTTTACTGAAAAAAAAATAAATTTCATTTGTAAATTCGCACTCATTTTTATCAGTGTACTTCTAATATTAATAACTTCTAATACTGTTGTTGGGCTAAAACTCTTTGTTTTTTTTTTATTAAGGATTACATTATCTAAGTAGACACAGGATCGAACGATGGTATTAACTTAACAAAACCGGTTCCCCAAAGAATTTTTAAATGAAGAATTACAAAGAAAAACGTATTTGTTGATTTATCAAATTTATTATGCTGTTAAGAAAATATAATTTAACAATAGCAGTTTTTCATTACGTGGTAATTAAAATTTGAAAGTAATAATTTTAATTTTAGCGGTAATTTACTGAAAAAAAATAACTACGGAAATTTAACATCCTTAGTCAGATTGATAAATATCGCATTTTAACTCAACGAACAATTTCGTTAAACTTAAAAATTATAACGAGAATGTTTATTTAGTTGAATGTTTATTTTGTTTGAGAATTGCCGCTCAATCTGCAAGAATTTGATTGTAAAACGTGCCTGCCCTATTTTTTGCTAACAGGTACAAACCGTGGTACAGAACGATATTGCTCGGTAAACACAACATTTGCTTTCGTTTTTCTTCTTGTATTTCAAACGTGAATTCGAGGAGCAGTCGCCGCGCCGTTTCATGTGGAGCATTGTACAAACAAGCTTTTACGAAATAGGAGGTTTTTCCGTGTGAACAACGTCCGCTCGCGCCATGTTTATGTCATTGAAGTTGACGTATGTATTTCCTAATGACATAAAATGTTAAAAATGTCGAGATATATTGCATATTTACGCATGTATGTACATTACTCATTCGTTGTGCTCACAAGTTTTTAAATTTTTGCACATTTCAGTTGCTTTATAATCATCGTTGCTGTCATTGTAGATTGAGACATGCCAGGGAATGACATTTAATTACCCATTTAGTTAAAAGTTATATTCGTATAACTTTTATCGTTGATTGTAAACGAATATAGATAGTCAGCCATCGGTTAGTTGAGGACTTGACATCTAGAGGGCAGGGTTTTAACCAAGATTATAGCCTTTTCGACTACCAAATTTATTATATATTTATGCTCGGACTCAGCTAGTGAATCTTGCAGAAAACCCTGCCCTCTGTATGTCAAAGCCCCAACTAACCCATGGCTGACTATCTATATCCATTGACAATCAACGGTTTTATATACTACGAATATAACTGTGATAAGTATTGATTTTCATTTATATTACAGGTTTCCTTGTCATTAAAAATTAGTACCAAGTACCATTCAAACCATAATTACTGCATCATTTGTTTAACATAACCACACACCGATTGGTAAACACGAACCCAACGTAAACCCAAGACAAAAGACGGTTTAATCGAGAGTCTGGGGCGCAAGCAGATAGCCCGGAGGGGGTGGGGCACCCCCTGCACTACCTCTTATCTCCCTGGAGGCATTTTCAGGAGTACAATGGCCAGGATTAAGGACAAAACGGGAGGCGATCGAGCAGGTCGGTGTCAGCGGTTGCAGGATAAAGGAAGCTTCTCTATAATAAGCGCTTCCTCGAGTCCTTTCGTCCTGATCGAAAGGACGAAGTTTGTCTACGGAAGCCGGTGGCGAGTGCCACTTCCTCCATCGACTTCCTGTCCTCACTTTAGAGCCTGGGAGAGAATGAAGTAGGTTCGATGATGTTGACGGACAACAATGCGGTTCACGACCTTATAATTTCCGATTGCGCTTGAGGGTTTTGTGGTAAGAGGGGTTGTGGTGGATTTCTGAAGAAATGATGGGATATTGTGGTGTTGTTGTTGGTGGATACTTGAAGTGGAGATTTCTGTACTTCGTTTTGATGGGTTATCAAGTACACTGCGTTACAAATTTGAGAGAAAGAATGATAGGTATGATAGGGAGAATGATAGTAGATAGATAAGGGGGGTTCTGGACCCTCCACTTGCGGAGCAACTGAGGAGGATAAGATGAGTTAATGAGTGATGCATGTATTAACGGTATTTGATCATTTTAATTCGTGCATTCTGGAGTTCGGATGACCATATTACATAATAATAATGATAATAATAATATCGTTTATTTCCTTAAGGCAACATTGTTACATAGGATAAGTCGGCAGTTGCACAATAATATGTACAAAACAAATATATACATAATTGAAGAGTTGAAGTAAATAATGAACTAAGTGCCAAAAATGGAAAAATTGGTTTATTACATTAAAGTGGGCTGGATATCACTGGCTTTAATGTAAATAACGGGCTACGTAAAAATACGTCGTGAGATGCCTAACAAACTTGACCGCTCGATCTCGCATGAGTTATCTTTATTTGAAGCATTTTTTGAAACTATTTACGGTTGGGGAATTATTTAGGTGTTCCGGTAATTTTGACAAATTTTGATATTCCGGGTGGTCTTTTTAACTTGAGACTCCTAAATATCTCGAGAAATATGCATGGTACGACTAAAGTGTCTTAAATAAATTTGTATTACTCAAAGGGAGAAATGAGATGAGATTTTTAAATGGGAATACCCAAATTTTTGATCAAATTATGATTTTACGCTTAATAAGAAGAATCTTTTGTCTGAATTTTTTTCGTACGATGCTTTTGTTGTGCGTTAAGAAACCCTATGCGCATGACGGGGCACCGCACGACATACCAAAAGTTGTCCCCGTTATGCACATACCTTCCTACGTTGTACCATGAGTGTCTACTCAGTCGTCGCTTTGATTGCCAGACGGCGAGCGCATCCCATGCAGTGGCAGCGGTCATAACTACCGCAGACGCCACAAACTTCCATCGTCAATAACTTTTGATAGATGCATCATACGAAAAAATGTTCAGACAAAAGATTGTTCTTATTTAGCGTAAAATCATAATTTTATAAAAAAAGTTGGGTATTCCCTTGTCGCCAACTCTCCGATGAAATGTCGAAAATCAATATGTAAACAAAGTCGCATATATTGGTCCCGGAGCAAATATCTCTTCGGTAACCGCCAAAACGGTCTGTAAATTTTTGGGGTGTCTGGGGGCGGTGTGTCCCGGACTTTTCTTACCCGGACTTTCCTTACCCGGACTTTTCTTACCCGGACTTTTCTTACCCGGACTTTTCCTACCCGGACTTTTCCTACCCGGACTTTTCTTACCCGGAATTTTCTTACCCGGACTTTTCTTACCCGGACTTTTCGTATCCGGACTTTTCGTACCCGGACTTTTCGTACCCGGACTTTTGTGCATGACCATGACCAAGACCATGACCATGACCGAAAAAGAATCATTTTCACCGATTGCAGCGCCATCTGCAATGAAACTGATATGGCCATCTCATTTCCCCCTTTGCGTCCTACAAGTTTATTTAAGACACTTTTGTCGTACCATGTATATTTCTCGAGATATTGAGGAGTCTCAAGTTAAAAAGACGACCCGGTATAGATTTTGTATACTTTTAACCCAAAAATGACGGATTTTAGAATTCATCCTAGAATTAAAAAATTTTAAAATATACAGTGTCTATTTGAAAAAGAGGAAAACTTACCAAATTTTCATAATACAATATATTTAAACGATAGCTTGTTTAAAGCCAAATAAAGTTTTGTTTGAATTTTTTTTTAAATTTTTAACATCTGGCGATTTATTTGCGTGGTATGGTAATTTTATTATTACAAAAAAGTTCGTGTTACATATTTGTTTTTTATTTTTGAATTACAGTTTATTTTGATTTTTAATAAAAAAGAAAATGTACGATATTGTTAGTATCAATACTGTGTGATACCTTGAGTAGTTTGTCAAAAAAAATATTCAGCTTTAATAAAACAAGCTTTGTTTTTGTTTTTTTCTAAAATAATAATTCAAAATAAAAGGAAAACGTTGAGTGATTTTGATTTTTGGTCCCTACGTTTTCTGAAGGAAGTTACTAAAATAAGTCATTTTCAATATAAACTTTATATAAACATCTTTAAATAAAAAAATATCATCAACTTAGCTTAAAATAGGTATAAATAAATATTATGGCACTTAGCACCTTCTACGAATTTTGAATTTGCTTTAGATTTGTTCTTGCGATACCAGACCTTGGCAAAAAACAACACCAACATGTGATGTACAATCTGTTTAAATATGCAGAAAAAAATAGGAATGGCTGTCTATAAAACATTTATCTTGCTACACCCTATTTTCTAAATATCTCGGAATAATGTTTTTGGCACTTAGTTCGTTACCAGACCTTGGCAAAAAACAACACCAACATGTGATGTACAATCTGTTTAAATATGCAGAAAAAAATAGGAATGGCTGTCTATAAAACATTTATCTTGCTACACCCTATTTTCTAAATATCTCGGAATAATGTTTTTGGCACTTAGTTCGTTATTTACTTCAACTCTTCAATTATCCGGAGCAATTAACAATTATTATTTACAAAACACTACAGCTTTTGTTGTTGACCAGAGTATCCATATCTGGGTAATAAAATGATATTCTAGCACTTTAACGGTTATATGAGGGGTTAAAAATAAATCTTTTCCAACTAAAAACATAATTCAACCCTTATATTCCCTTCAATCCATTCGACTCCACAGAAACTTATCTACCATAAACTTAAAACGCACAACGCATAGGAAATTCGGTGGAATCGTCAACATTAGCGTATAATTTATATTCAAAGCAAATGGGGTGGGCAGCCAATATTCAGGCTTGCGAAAGCGGGGGTGGACGACCAATTCTCGTCGATCGAACTCACCCCCCACTCGAGTCTTGTCCTCAAATTCCAATGAAAGCAACATTAGGAGCCCGTAACGATCATCGTTATTGGAGAAATTCTGTCGCATAATATTCCAATGGAATATAGAAAACGTTATTAAATAAACGCCCGGATGTTAGGGGAAGTTCCCGATTCCCTTTGCCGAGTCTCATAAACCAATTTGTCTGCTAGTGATGTTCATTTTTGTTAGGTTGGTACTACCTT
Source organism: Aphodius sticticus (assembly GCA_963966075.1). Taxonomy (NCBI): domain Eukaryota; kingdom Metazoa; phylum Arthropoda; class Insecta; order Coleoptera; family Scarabaeidae; genus Aphodius; species Aphodius sticticus. The sequence continues at coordinate 40,834,411 of OZ014514.1, forward strand.
AGCAGATAGAGGATTTTATTTTGAATTCTTAGGTACCTCTAAGTTACACTTAAAAATGTAAATTATTAACGCAAAACAAAATAGTGGTGGACTTGGGCGCTTGCGAACATGTCGGTCAAGCTGATCCCACACGTGTTCAATAGGATTCAGTAAGCGAGCTTTTTATGGACGCGGATATCTCAGAAACGAACGATAGCAGGACAACGCAGTTAACACGTAAACAATCCTTATTTATTGTGATACTCATCCATTGATGTATAATAACATAAAAGTTATTTGGGAATTTTAAATAGGGAAAATAATGTGATCGATCCGGTGCGCAGGACGGTTCCCCTCGGGGAAAGGGGATAAAGCGCGCGAAACGATGCGACGCTTCGCGCGACGATAGTAGATTTATTAGGTTTATAAGTCACATAACTACCTCCCTCATAATTTTTAAAAAATAATTAAACGACCTAACCTTTAAAATAAACTAAGACGTTATGTCGAAGCAGGTGTTTTCAAATACCTCCTCTCCTATAATTAAGGTCGCGCGGTTTGAAAATGGCTGTCGTAACCGTAACCCCGAAAATACATAGTAAAATTTAAATGTTAGTGTGTTTCGTCGACCGTCGACGGGCAAATTCCTCGTGTCATTGTCATGGTGACGATAAAACACCGGAAGTGGCGAACGCGAAGCGATTTGGGCGACGCCTAGCGGCCGCCAGACGCGAAACAAAGCTCGGAAGACGTGAGGTACCACGTGATTTATCTTCGTCATCGGTTGGCCGTTTGTATCTCATCTCATCTTTGTGGATACTGTGTGTGTGTGTGTGGAAACGGTGGGGGGTGAGAATGGTTGGGTTTAGGGATGGTTTAGCAAGCACTTATTTTTAAATGAGGCTGCATGTTTTGTCTTGCATGTTTTTCGGAAAATATCACACTTCGTACAATGTCACCTAGGTACGTAGAATCAAAGATATTGCTGAAAAAAATTACAAACAGAGGGTCGAACGTTGAAAATTGAGTGTGCAATTGAATTTTAGGCTTTATTATATGAATAGTTTTTGATTTATTTTGACGTAGTTATAACTGATTGTGACTTACACATGTTAATTGACCCAGAACCCTCATAGCGTAACTACTGTCCTACTCGAATAACTCGTTTGAAAAATTCCTTTTAGTACTAAACTTACGTAGTCGTAGAAAAAAGAACGGAACCGTCCACTTCAAATTACCTTTACCTGCCAAATATTATCATTATCCACAAAGGCTTAAGGCCCATACAAGTCAATACCTGCTCATTTCTTCCTGTAGGAGCTATTTCCATTATAAAGGCTGCACGTCTGATCCAATTGAGCGAAGTTAAGCTGAAAAGCTAGCCTCACGTTCCAAATTAAAATAATAACGCTAATGAAAAAGTTGAAGGGCGGGCCCGTAGGGCCATTACGAACTTTCAAAGGGCCTCAATTATGTACTTTACAACGGCACCTCGTGACTTTACTGAGCGACAAGCCTTTCGCAGTTCTCAGCGTTTTAGAGGTGTGAAAAGTTTAAAATTTTCGAGGTATAATTGTGTCTTCTGTATTTTTATGCCTTTATACGATTTATTGATGCTTAATAAACAATCGTAACAAGGTTCATAAAAATTCTTTGATTTTTGTAGGAGTTATGATTTTTTACGATTTATAGTGACAATATGGCTGTTTCAATAAGTTAAAAAATTCAACATTTTCCTTTGACATAGTTTCATGTGTTTCTATGGTCTTTATACTGTTTATTGATGCATAATAAACAATCGTAGAAAGTTTCATAAAAATTCTTCGGTTATTTTTACCGTAATGATTTTTTTCACGATTTATAGTGAAAATATGGCTGTTTCGGTAAATTGAAAAAATCAGCATTTCCTTTTAAGGGAGTTTTATGTCTTGATAGGGCCTTTATACTGTTTATTGATGCATAATAAACAATCGCAGCAAGTTTCATACATATTCTTCAATTATTTCTAGAGTTATGATTTTTTTTACAATTTATAGTAAAAATATGGATGTTTCAATAAACTAAAAAAATCAACATTTCTCTTTGAGGGGGTTTTATGTTTTGGTATGGTTTTTATATTGTTCATTGATGCATAATAAACAATCGTAGCAAGTTTCATATAAATTCTTCAATTATTTCTAGAGTTATGATTTTTTTTTACAATTTATAGTAAAAATATGGATGTTTCAATAAACTAAAAAAATCAACATTTCTCTTTGAGGGGGTTCTATGTTTTGGTATGGCCTTTATATTATTTATTGATGCATAATAAACAATTGTAGCAAGTTTCATACATATTCTTCAATTATTTCTAGAGTTATGATTTTTTTTACAATTTATAGTAAAAATATGGATGTTTCAATAAACTAAAAAAATCAACATTTCTCTTTGAGGGGGTTTTATGTTTTGGTATGGTTTTTATATTGTTCATTGATGCATAATAAACAATCGTAGCAAGTTTCATATAAATTCTTCAATTATTTCTAGAGTTATGATTTTTTTTTACAATTTATAGTAAAAATATGGATGTTTCAATAAACTAAAAAAATCAACATTTCTCTTTGAGGGGGTTCTATGTTTTGGTATGGCCTTTATATTATTTATTGATGCATAATAAACAATTGTAGCAAGTTTCATACCAATTCTTCAATTATTTCTAGAGTTATGATTTTTTTTTACAATTTGTACTAAAAATATGGATGTTTCAATAAATTAGAAAAATCAACATTTCTCTTTGAGGCGGTTTTATGTTTTGGTATGGCCTTTATAATGTTTATTGATGCATAATAAACAATCGTAGCAAGTTTCATATAAATTCTTCAATTATTTCTAGAGTTATGATTTTTTTTTACAATTTATAGTAAAAATATGGATGTTTCAATAAACTAAAAAAATCAACATTTCTCTTTGAGGGGGTTTTATGTTTTGGTATGACCTCTATATTGTTTATTGATGCATAATAAACAATCGTAGCAAGTTTCATATAAATTCTTCAATTATTTCTAGAGTTATGATTTTTTTACAATTTATAGCAAATATGAATGCTTTAATAAATTTAAAAAAAAATTTCTCTTTGAGGGGGTTTTATGTTTTTGTATGGCCTTTATATTATTTATTGATGCATAATAAACAATCGTAGCAAGTTGCACACAAATTCTTCAATTATTTCTAGAGTTATGATTTTTTTTTACAATTTATAGTAAAAATATGGATGCTACATAAATTCAAAAAAATCAACATTTCTCTTTGAGGGGGTTTTATGTTTTGGTATGGCCTTTATATTGTTTATTGATGCATAATAAACAATCGTAGCAGGTTTCATACCAATTCTTCAATTATTTCTAGAGTTATGATTTTTTTTACAATTTACAGTAAAAATATGGATGTTTCAATAAACTAAAAAAATCAACATTTCTCTTTGAGGGGGTTTTATGTTTTGGTATGGTTTTTATATTGATTATTGATGCATAATAAACAATCGTAGGAAGTTTCATACCAATTCTTCAATTATTTCTAGAGTTGTGATTTTTTTACGATTTATAGTGAAAATATGGATGTTTCAATAAATTTAAAAAAATCAGCATTCCTCTTTGAGGGAGTTTTACGTGTTACTATGGCCTTTATACAGTTTATTGATGCATAATAAACAATCGTAGCAAGTTTCATAAAAACTCTTCGATTATTATTAGAGTTATGTTTTTTTTACGATTTATCCTGGAAATTAGGAGTATTTATGGTCTATATAACCCACTTTCCATTCACGTTGTCAATAATACAAATATTATCATTCGTAATATATGTCAATTTTAAATTGTCTCCCCAGAAAAATAACCTATTTTAAATCAATTAACACAGGGACGGACAGTAAATAGATATTGTTGGTTGTTTTATTTATTAGCAAATTACCAAATAATATACCAGTTCCACGGTACAATCGCCCTCTATAGCACATCTAATTATTGATAACATCATAACATCATCTTCTAGCTATGGTTTTAGATGTTATGTGACAAAATTTTTAGAACATTATCTGAAAAGACGTACTATTTTAAAAAAAAATGTGTGAACAACAAACCCGCTTAATGTATAGGTAATAGTTTACAAAAGAAACCCTATTTCTTACCTTATATACCTATACGTAGATACCTGTCATCGTAAATAAAGTTACGATTAACACAGGGATAGGGAAAACCCTTAGATGGGAGATAAGCTAAAGGAAGAGAGACTGGATTTTCTCGAGGCATACAAGAAAATCTGGCCACCATGAATATTAAACGACCTCGTCGGCGCGGAGGTCCTCACATCGCAGGGGGTGCGAATTTCACAGCACACTTCGTTCTTTTTTTTTTCGTCGAAAACATTCCCCAGAGCGCGATAATTCTATTTCGCATTTTCATCGTCCAGAACTCGTTTTAATAAGTTGTACCTTCGGGTAAAAGAAAGCCCTGTTGGGACAGAGTACGGGCCCTGCAGGGGGGGGGGGGGGCGCGAGGTACTAAGATTATTGAAAATTGGGGATTTCTCGTTTTGGTTTGCAAATTAGGGGATTTTGTGCGGCTACGTCGGACAAATTGTTTCCCTAGATTCTGATTTTCTTAACTATGTAATTATAACACCCATATTTTCGTAATAAATCGTAAAAAAAAATCATAACTCCAACAATAATCGAAGAATTTGCATGAAAATTGCTACGATTATTTTTTATGGATCAATAAACAGCACACAGGCTATAAAAATACAAGAAACTCCCCCAAATGGGAATTCTGATATTTTTAACTAATCGTAACTGCCATATTTATGTAATAAATCGTAAAAAAATCATAACTTCAACAATAATCAGTAGAATTCTTATAAAACTTGCAACGATTATTTATTATGGATCAATAAACAGCACAGAAGCTATAAAAATACAAGAAACTCCCCCAAAGGGGAATTCTGATTTTTTTAACTAATTGTAACTGCCATATTTACGTAATAAATCGTAATCAAAATCATAACTCCAACAATAATCGAAGAATTCTTATAAAACTTACTACGGTTATTTATTATGCATCAATAAAAGCACACAGGCTATAAAAATACAAGAAACTCCCCCAAAGGGGAATTCTGATTTTTTAACTAATTGTAACTGCCATATTTACGTAATAAATCGTAAAAGAATCATAACTCTAACAATAACCGAAGAATTTTTATGAAACTTGCTACGATTATTTATTATGCATCAATAAACAGCACACAGGCTATAAAAATACAAGAAAGAAAAACTCTCTCAAAGGAGAATTCTGATTTTTTTACTAATTCTGACAGTCATATTTTCGTAATATATCGTAAAAAAATCATAACTCCAACAATAATCAGAAGAATTCTTATGAAACTTGCTACTATTATTTATTATGGATCAATAAACAGCACACAAGCTATAAAAATACAGGAAACTCCCCCAAAGGGGAATTCTAATTTTTTAACTAATTGTAACTGCCATATTTACGTAATAAATCGTAAAAGAATCATAACTCTAACAATAACCGAAGAATTTTTATGAAACTTGCTACGATTATTTATTATGCATCAATAAACAGCACACAGGCTATAAAAATACAAGAAAGAAAAACTCTCTCAAAGGAGAATTCTGATTTTTTTACTAATTCTGACAGTCATATTTTCGTAATATATCGTAAAAAAATCATAACGCCAACAATAATCGAAGAATTGTTATGAAACTTCCTACGATTATTTATTATGTATCAATAAACAGCACACAGGCTATAAAGATACAAGAATGTCCCTCAAAGGGGAATTCTGATTTTTTTTTAACTAATTGTAACTGCCATATTTTCGTAATCAATCGTAAAAAATCATAACTCCAACAATAATCGAAGAATTCTTATAAAACTTGCTACGATTATTTAGTATGCATCAATAAACAGCACACAGGCTATAAAAATACAAGAAACTCCCCCAAAAGGGAATTCTGATTTTTTTAACTAATTGTAAGTGCCATATTTACGTAATAAATCGTAAAAGAATCACAACTCTAACAATAACCGAAGAATTATTATGAAACTTGCTACGATTATTTATTATGCATCAATAAACAGCACACAGGCTATAAAAATACAAGAAACTCCCCCAAAGGGGAATTCTGATTTTTTTAACTAATTGTTACTGCCCTATTTTCGTAATCAATCGTAAAAAATCATAACTCCAACAATAATCGAAGAATTCTTATAAAACTTGCTACGATTATTTAGTATGCATCAATAAACAGCACACAGGCTATAAAAATACAAGAAACTCCCCCAAAGGGGAATTCTGATTTTTTTAACTAATTGTATCTGCCATATTTTCGTAATCAATCGTAAAAAATCATAACTCCAACAATAATCGAAGAATTCTTATAAAACTTGCTACGGTTATTTATTGTGGATCAATAAACAGCACACAGGCTATAAAGATACAAGAAAGTCCCTCAAAGGGGAATTCTGATTTTTTTAACTAATTGTAACTGCCATATTTTCGTAATAAATCGTAAAAAAATCATAACTCCAACAATAATCGAAGAATTCTTATGAAACTTGCTACAATTATTTATTATAGATCAATAAGCAGCACACAGGCTATAAAAGTACAAGAAACTCTCTCAAAGGGTAATTCTGATTTTTTAACTCATTTTAACTGCCATATTTACGTAATAAATCGTAAAAAAATCATAACTTCAACAATAATCGAAGATTTTGTATGAAACTTGCTACGATTGTTTATTATGCATGGATAAACAGCACCCAGGATATAAAAATACAAGAAACTCCCTCAAAGGGGAATTCTGATTTTTTTGAACGAAGTAAGGAAATGAAGATACTTTTTTCATTTAGAATAGGACAAATTTAAAGCAATACCATAAGCTTAGTACCTACACCTACCCTATGAACATGCGAAACATTCAGACCATGCAAGCTGCATGCAATCCAACTCCACTCGATTGTCCATACACCGAATACCATGCATAGTACCATAGCTCGGCTGCGTTCAGAAATTTCAATTACTGTGTTGTTCAACAGGGCAGGCGAGATTAGACCAGTAATTAGTTGGTCGGACTCAGGTGGTAGAGATTATTAGGACATCATTGCAGGTTGCAATCAATAGACAACAAACCGAGCACGCTCGGTTTGGCCTGCCCTCTATGTGTCGGTGCGAGCAACACAGCGTAAATGTCATTCGCTCTTTGAAGTGCACCCACTCTATCAATTTTACGCGATGGAGAGTGCTCGGGCTTGCATCAAAAGGTAAAGAGGGCTGTCATGTAGTTACAGTGAACGCATGAGTAATCCCTAACGCCCCTACAGATCGATTTTCAGCTGTTTAATTGTGTTGAATTAGGAGAATTGTATGTGTTAGTGCGTGGATGTTACAAACTATGTTCCGGTACTACCATGTTTATGTTTATAACTTCTGCAAAAATTATTGCATAATAGTACATTGGGGTATTTGACCCAAAAAGCTGGCCATAAATCAAATTTCTAAATTGTTAAATTCCAGAAAGTAAACCAGTTTCTGGGATAGGTAAAGGACCGATGTATTAAAAGGCGGCAATATTTTTTCACCTGAGCCCTGCGCCACGTGTGCTTGTCAGCCAAAAGTTAGATTTTACTATGGCTAAACATAGATACAGATAAGTTGACGCTCTTGAAAACGGTTGTAATTTTGTGTGTTAAGGAAAAATGTGACTTTTTTGTTAGACCTTCTTTAGAACCAAGTATAAACTTTCATTCGACATTGTTTTTATTAAAATTTACCCACAATTTTGTTTATTGCAGGGCAGAGAACATTCGCTATTATAAAAAACAGTTTTATGCAGAGTTTGAGTGTTTTAGTTTAGTGTTTAGCTTAATTAAGCTCTTGAAAGTGGTTCAAATTATAGTACACATACTTGACATTATAACTACTGCAAAATCTGCTGCGGATAGGTGCGGAACCGGGTTTTGTGATTTTATTCCTATCACGTTGTAAAGGAAAATCCAAAAAGTGATGTACGGGCTTATATGTAATTTGATGCAATTTCTTGAAGCCGTGATAGTAGAGGTAGTCTAGAACATATTTAACCATATTTAGCTATATACAAATGATTACGGTTATCAAGATATTGACTATTTTATGTTTAATGCATCTTGAATGTTGTAAATGCCGTTGTGTACGTATATTTTTCCATGTATAGCAAACAACCCCGATGACCTAGACTCTTAAAAATCATCCGAAAAAACCTTAAACTTCGTATTTGTATGAGAATTTCTTGGAAATTTGTTGCTTGAAGCGAATCGGATTCATATGCAGGGCACGAAAATACATCGAAAGCACCTACTCGCATACACAGTTCTCTGCTTTAAAATTGATTATTGTTGAGGAGACACAATAGTAAGCTTGTGAATAGAAACTGGTTACGCGTTTTCGATAAATGTGTTTATACGGAATGCGAATCTGGGTTCAAAACATGCGTATTAGGGTCATACCACTAAAAAAACCACCGTTTCAGCTGGAGGGATGATCACATTTCGAAAGTTTCATGGAAACAATAAGTATAAGTATTAGACAATTTTGAAATAATACTAAAAATAATAGTTTTTATAGAGATAAATTTGGTTAAATAGGTTCTTCTGCCTCTACTATCACGTCTTCAAAGGAATCCATCGAACGGAAAATAGCATGAATAGCGTATGTACCGTTTCAATACACAATATCAACTAGTGTAAACTTTCATTTTCTTCCTCTACCACTGGTCTTAAAAATAAAACTTTTTTCATGATTTTCTTACAACATAACAGACCCAAAAATATTATCTCATATAACTCAGAAACGACATGTATTGTACAATTTTAAATCCGTCTATTATGCGTATTTAATCAGGACTTGCCAAATATATTTTTGCAAATTTCACACAGTAATATAAATAAAGTCACAAAAAATATTGATGACAAATCTTGTAGCAGTAATTAATTTACAATAGGTGTACTGCAGTGAAGAACAATTTTTAATACAGTTTGCTTTTCTCCCTATTATGTACTGTTTTATTGTGTTTATTAAGTTGTGAACCTTCAAATACTTAGTATGAAGGTTACAATGCTATACATAAATAAAACAACACATCTAGAGCCCTTATAGGTGAAAAAATAATTTTGGCCAGGTTTTCGCGTCAAAAAAATAATACGGTATTGGCACGACCAGAATTCTGTCCAAAACGTTACCGAAAACAGACACGTTACATAAACTAAGAAATCCTCAACACTGGATGTACTATAGCTTGCTACGTGCATGCTGATATTCAATAAACTATTTATTGCGCATATAACAATCCCGCTGCAGTATTTGAACCCGATCATATCTACGATGTACGTTTGATCTTCGCATAACTCCTTATTCAGGTAAATGTGGTCCTTGTATTGTATCTGAAAGGGGGATTTGATGTTTAGTTGACGAGAATGATCCACGATCAGTTACCAGAGTCACAAAACATCACCGAAAACGTCATGCTAGCGTGTTTTGATGAACAGAGCAAAACTATGATCGCAAGCGATTCTAAAAATGCAATTTGTGGTTATGTGTTGTACGTTTAACATTTGATCTCAATGTGATCAATCTTAGAAAAAAAAGGTACTAAAAGCGGTGTAACAATTTGTTAATTGTATGCAATGTGAACGCAAAGTACAAAAGATTCTTTAGAAGACAAAGGCAACGGTTAGTAGTAAACTTTCGGACGTCATCATTCCACTTTACTTCCTCTTAATTTCATTTAACAGAGCACTGCAATCGTCAAAAATCCCTGCGTTCTTCAAACTTCAAACGAGTCCATATATAGGAAATAGCACGGATTTCTGGCGGTCTTTTGTCCAATTTCCCGTATTCTACTTTCGTGGAGCCCTCCCTTTGAAGTACCCCTCGGGATGCTTCCACTCTATCCCCCCACCCCTCCCTCAGGACTCCAATTTTTCCCGACGAAATGCGATTTTATAAGCGGAAACTGAAAAAAGACGACATATTTATCTTCTACGGCATACTTTGATTTGATATTCGCATATACCTTCATATAATATGTATACGCTTCGAATCCTTTGTTTATTTCGGCCCAGGTGAGCCGGATGACGTCATCCCATACGCGGGTAATTCAATTTTATTTGTATTTGAGTTTTTTTTTTTTTCGTGTGAGTTTATGGTGATTTTTTTCTTGGAATTCGAGCGAATATTGTTGAAAAGTATCTGTTATCTCTTTGGGATGTTTTTAGGGGTGTATATCTCTGCTTTTTTATTGTAAATATGTTGAAAGAGGTTTTAGGGTGTATATCTGTCCCGCTCGGAAGAAAGGGGTCTTCAAGTTTTCGAGAAAAACGCGTCTAAAGTACAGCGTTGCCCGATTTCTGCAGTTTTAACTGTGTAGTTTAAATTAACACTCGCCGATTTTTTTCTTCTAAACCTCTTACTGCAAAAAAGTACCAGAGTTGTTTATGTACTACAAAATTATAAGATTTCTGCAAACTGAAACCGTCAAAAACTTCAATATTGATAATTTAGTAGTAAAGCATTATGTTTTTGAGATAGTATTTCTTAATAATCGATGGTATTAAACAGTGAAAAGTGAAGAAACCCTAAAATGGCAGGCTATTTCTTAAAAGATTATAAATGTTCACAAATTTTTGATTTTAGTTTCAGCCATTACAAAAATAAACATTGCAAAAATGAGTTTGTATGATTCTTGAGGTATTGGAGAATTTATAAACCATCAACAAAGTGGTTGAAAATGTTTAAAAAGATGTTCTGTTTACAAATAAGTTTAAAGTGTATTTGTTTTTTTTTTACCGCAAAGTCATATTATTTAGTATACATTTTGTATTAAGAGTGGAGTCCAACAGCTGATCGACAGCAGCTCGGCTGTTTTTGATGAGTTTGGAAAATCAGTCATTCGTTTTCGATAAAGCTACTTTGGAACAAGATAGACTTTGGCCACGTGCGGTCAACATTATACGGTCCAACGTCTTTAACGCTGTTTCAATTTATTTTTGCACACGTAATCAGGCTGTCCGTTATATAGTGATTCTTTACCATGCTTACCAACATAACATGGTAACTCTAAAAATTACTGAGATAAATTGTTGACAACATAACCTTTGTTGGGAATTTGAGATATTTATCATATATTTATATAACTTCAACATTTGTCTACGGCTTATGAAGTGATATCTGCAGAAACACACGTACTATGAATATGTGAAATATTTGAAAGTGTAAGGTTATGTGCCCATTTATACCTAAAATATGTACATAGCATTGTGTGTGTGAAGTGTGATCTATCGCAAAATCCGTACCAATACCTCATTTCTAAGCTGATAATACACTTATGCCTAGCTAATGAAAAACACACAAGTATACATATTACACATACGTGTGTACATCAACAGCACAGGGATTTGATAACGTATAAGAAAAACAAAACACTAAGTTATTCTTTATTTAGCAATTTGTAATTCATATATTATTTTTATAAAAGATTATTAGAAGATTATTAAAAAAGTATTTTTATTTATAAAAGACAATTAGACGACATAAGCTCTATAATATTATATAGCTTTATTAATATTATATTATAATATCAACATGTATCACAAAAATGTTGATCCTCGCTAGCATCAGTCATGCATATGGGTCGTACTGCTTGTTCGGTTCTTCGGGGCTAATTTCAATAGAATCTGCGGTTTGTTGTCTTAAACATAAATTCTCCTTACACTCTGCACTTGAGAAGAAAAACATCTGGAGTCTGTGGACAAGTCGACTATGTCCCATTATACAACATTTCTCATATAATAATATTATAGACGTCTTCCAGTAATATTACCAAGAAATTTGATAAAAATACGGTAATCGTCAGCATACCTCGGTGATATTATTGTCAGTTCATGGACATTATGAAAAGTAGTGATCACATCTCTTGTCTAGAAATCCTCTTTGATCAACAAAATAGTACGTCAGGATTTTGATTCTCCGTAATGTAATTTGAATCCAATTACAAAACCCGTAATGAGCTTCTGCATCATACCACACTTGAAGCTTGAATTCTCTGGTAGTAGAATGGATAAAACAGCATTGTTTATATGTATATTCTGCTAGCTAACCTAACAATTGACACGATGTTTTTAATAAAATGATAGTATACTTCTTCAGGCAAAAACCTGATTGATGTCTGATAAAATGGTAGAATTTTTATGTAATCTCCTAATTTCGATTGGAATTCAGCTTTGTGCGGTGTTTTCTTTATTTTCAGATTATATCTGATTTGTAGGTTAGAGCTGTCGAAATCTGTCCAGTAAAATATAAATGTGAATTTTAGCGAGTTGCAGACCTTTTTTGTGGTATATGGTAAATAGAGATAGACTCATTACTACTATCTTCGTCTAATGACGACTAGTTCTCGAGAACGGTGAACACACTGTTCAGACTCGAACATGGATGGAAAAATTGGGAAAATACGCCGCCGATTCTGCAAAGGTGTGGCTTTATTTCTTTTCATTTATTGGATTTTTTTCAAATTGTACATTGACGTAAAGTGGAACTACTGCAGCAAATTGCAAAAGTACATAATTGAAATGTTATTCCTGAAATCAGGATATTACCCGTCCTCCAATTATACGTCTATCTTTGAGCAGCAATTGTTTAAAATTGGGCATGGGTATAATAAATATGGAACTTTGGCAGTAGAATAGTTAATTCAGATTGTTGTCATCTTATAAGATGCTATCATTATTCAATAAATAACCCACAGGAGCATTGAACAGTTTGAATAATTGGACCAAAACACATAAATATTATTATTGCTTATTCCAGTCATAACTCATATGTAGTCTAAAATTTACCACGATAACTCGTTCGCAATACGGCGTAGTGCTCGAAAACAATTTTTTGTGGGCATGAAAAGGTATTTCTCTGTGCAGCATTTACAAGGCTATTCGACGTTATTCAGCTCGCATATTTTCATAAAATCGTTGCCGAAGTAATTCTCCAGCTATGAAACGAAAATTATTTCTACGTTTCGCAAACTTGAAACGATTTTTTTCGAATATAATGTTTTCAACTCTATAATATCTAGAAACGCACATATTCGATGTTCGGAAATATTTTATTATGTCGATTTCTTATTGATATTATGCAGTTGATGATTGGTTTTCTAAAGGATGTATGATTATTTAGAGGTTATGTTTTAGTTATTTTATTATTCGTGTTGCTTTATTTCTTATAAAAGCAGGCATAGAAATTTTTCCAATGGCAGCCGCTTATGTTTTTATTGATTTTGGTAGATTTATTAATTGTCTTCATGATAACCTAAACATTTTATGGGATCACATCACCAGATCTACAAAAAAGTCGATATTGCGATGAATCAGAAAACAAAATAATGAGAATAGGTTAGGATATCAAATTTCAGGATTCAAATTAGTCGACCAGTATCATTTATGCTATGAGTACGAGTTTATTTTATTAATTAGTCCAGCACTAAGTGAACGAAATCCGCTGGACCGCGTGGTGTACTTCTGTAGGTGCAAATAAATAGAACAAAGGTAATACGGATGCTTGTTTATTTATTCAAAACTTCCGAGCGAAATTACCCATTTAAACCGTGGAGAAGGACTTCTGTGGATGTTCCTAACTATCGGTAAAGCTCCCTAGATAAATTTTAATTATTCAAGCAAATTTAAATAAATTAACCCGGTGCAATGGGGTGCTCGTAATTAACATTAATAGGGTAATAATTCAGATTGATTAATTTGTGTTGTGGACTCTAAATAACGGAGGTTTTATGGTTTCTTTCATGAACAGTTTGACTTCAATTTCTAATCTATAATAACTATCGAAAATTTCGACATGTTTATGTCACTAAGGATTGGAAATTAGGTAGCTTTGTCTGGCAACACTATCAATAACTAGATTAGCACTAAAATCACCCAAACACGACAATTAATTCAAACAATCGTAATCATTGGTGACCTAAAAGCGGTTTGCGGTTTTCGCATGTCGACTAACGTTAAAATAATTTGAACCAAACCAGACTAAAGTTTAATTAATTTAATCTCCATATGGGCATTGATACGAGAGCATTTGTTCGCCATTTGGTAGTTTGGCAAAGCTCCAGCTATTTTCTGACGTACATATTTTGAAAACAAATATTTACGCTGGATGTGCGTTTAAAACAAAAGAAAAAGTTTTAATGTTCCCCGTGTATACATAGGAGTGTGTACAGGTGCACTATGAGTATAAAATTAAAAGTTTTGCTTGAAATACGCGAAACAGAATTGGCTTGTTGTGTATTTTGAAAGTTTGTTTTGACAGGTGAACGCAAACTGTTGAGTTAAAATTTACAACAACCGCATTTGACATTTAATTAAAAGGGTTGGCTGTTTCAATAAATTAAAAAAATCAGCATTCCCCTTTGAGGGTGTCTCATGTATTTTAATAGCTCTTATATTGGTTATTGATGCATAATAAATAATCGTAGCAAGTTTCATAAAAATTCTTAGATTATTCTTGGAGTTATGATTTTTTTTACGATTTATAGTGAAAATATGGCAGTTTCAATAAGTTCAAAAATTCAGCATTTTCCTTTGACGTAGTTTCATGTGTTTTTATGGTCTTTATACTGTTTATTTATTAGTAATTAACAATCGTAGCAAGTTTCATATAAATCTTCAATTATTTCTAGAGTTATGATTTTATTTACAATTTATAGTAAAAATATGGATGTTTCAATAAATTTAAAAAAATCAAGATTTCTCTTTGAGGGGGTTTTATGTTTTGGTATGGCCTTTATATTGTTTATTGATGCATAATAAACAATCGTAGCAAGTTTCATATAAATTCTTCGATTATTTCTAGAGTTATGATTTTTTTTACAATTTATAGTAAAAATATGAATGTTTCAATAAATTTAAAAAATCAACATTTCTCTTTGAGGGGGTTTTATGTTTTGGTATGACCTTTATATTATTTATTGATGCATAATAAACAATCGTAGCAAGTTTCATATAAATTCTTCAATTATTTCTAGAGTTATGATTTTATTTACAATTTATAGTAAAAATATGGATGTTTCAATAAATTAAAAAAATCGACATTTCTCTTTGAGGGGGTTTTATGTTTTGGTATGGCCTTTATATTGTTTATTGCTGCATAATAAACAATCGTAGCAAGTTTCATATAAATTCTTCAATTATTTCTAGAGTTATGATTTTATTTACAATGTATAGTAAAAATATGGATGTTTCAATAAATTTAAAAAAATCAACATTTCTCTTTGAGGGGGTTTTATGTTTTGGTATGCCTTTATATTGTTTATTGATGCATAATAAACAATCGTGGCAAGTTTCATAGAAATTGTTCAATTATTTCTAGAGTTATGATTTTTTTTTACAATTTATAGTAAAAATATGGATGTTTCAATAAATTAAAAAAATCTAAATTTCTCTTTGAGGGGGTTTTATGTTTTGGTATGGCCTTTATATTGTTTATTACTGCATAATAAACAATCGTGGCAAGTTTCATATAAATTCTTCAATTATTTCTAGAGTTATGATTTTTTTTACAATTTATAGTAAAAATATGGATGTTTCAATAAATTAAAAAATCAACATTTCTCTTTGAGGGGGTTTTATGTTTTGGTATGGCCTTTATATTGTTTAGTGATGCATAATAAACAATCGTAGCAAGATTCATATATATTCTTCAATTATTTCTAGAGTTATGATTTTATTTACAATTTATAGTAAAAATATGAATGTTTCAATAAATTAAAAAAATCAACATTTCTCTTTGAGGGCGTTTTATGTTTTGGTATGGCCTTTATATTATTTATTGATGCATAATAAACAATCGTAGCAAGTTTCATATAAATTCTTCAATTATTTCTAGAGTTATGATTTTATTTACAATTTATAGTAAAAATATGAATGTTTCAATAAATTAAAAAAATCAACATTTCTTTTTGAGGGGGTTTTATGTTTTGGTGTGGCCTTTATATTGTTTATTGATGCATAATAAACAATCGTAGCAAGTTTCATATAAATTCTTCAATTATTTCTAGAGTTATGATTTTATTTACAATTTATAGTAAAAATATGGATGTTTCAATAAATTAAAAAAATCGACATTTCTCTTTGAGGGGGTTTTATGTTTTGGTATGGCCTTTATATTGTTTATTGCTGCATAATAAACAATCGTAGCAAGTTTCATATATATTCTTCAATTATTTCTAGAGTTATGATTTTATTTACAATTTATGGTAAAAATATGAATGTTTCAATAAATTAAAAAAATCAACATTTCTCTTTGAGGGCGTTTTATGTTTTGGTATGGCCTTTATATTATTTATTGATGCATAATAAACAATCGTAGCAAGTTTCATATAAATTCTTCAATTATTTCTAGAGTTATGATTTTATTTACAATTTATAGTAAAAATATGGATGTTTCAATAAATTAAAAAAATCAACATTTCTTTTTGAGGGGGTTTTATGTTTTGGTGTGGCCTTTATATTGTTTATTGATGCATAATAAACAATCGTAGCAAGTTTCATATAAATTCTTCAATTATTTCTAGAGTTATGATTTTATTTACAATTTATAGTAAAAATATGGATGTTTCAATAAATTAAAAAAATCAACATTTCTCTTTGAGGGGGTTTTATGTTTTGGTATGGCCTTTCTAGTGTTTATTGATGCATAATAAACAATCGTAGCAAGTTTCGTATAAATTCTTCAATTATTTCTAGAGTTATGATTTTTTTTTACAATTTATAGTAAAAATATGGATGTTTCAATAAATTTAAAAAATCAACATTTCTCTTTGAGGGGGTTTTATGTTTTGGTATGGCCTTTATATTGTCTATTGATGCATAATAAACAATCGTAGCAAGTTTCATATAAATTCTTCAATTATTTCTAGAGTTATGATTTTATCTACAATTTATAGTAAAAATATGGATGTTTCAATAAATTTAAAAAATCAACATTTCTTTTTGAGGGGTTTTTTGTTTTGGTATGGCCTTTATATTGTTTATTGATGCATAATAAACAATCGTAGCAAGTTTCATACAAATTCTTCAATTATTTCTAGAGTTATGATTTTTTTTACAATTTATAGTAAAAATATGGATGTTTCAATAAATTAAAAAAATCAACATTTCTTTTTGAGGGGGTTTTATGTTTTGGTGTGACCTTTATATTGTTTATTGATGCATAATAAACAATCGTAGCAAGTTTCATATAAATTCTTCAATTATTTCTAGAGTTATGATTTTATTTACAATTTATAGTAAAAATATGGATGTTTCAATAAATTAAAAAAATCAACATTTCTCTTTGAGGGGGTTTTATGTTTTGGTATGGCCTTTATATTGTCTATTGATGCATAATAAACAATCGTAGCAAGTTTCATATAAATTCTTCAATTATTTCTAGAGTTATGATTTTATCTACAATTTATAGTAAAAATATGGATGTTTCAATAAATTTAAAAAATCAACATTTCTTTTTGAGGGGTTTTATGTTTTGGTATGGCCTTTATATTGTTTATTGATGCATAATAAACAATCGTAGCAAGTTTCATACAAATTCTTCAATTATTTCTAGAGTTATGATTTTTTTTACAATTTATAGTAAAAATATGGATGTTTCAATAAATTAAAAAAATCAACATTTCTTTTTGAGGGGGTTTTATGTTTTGGTGTGGCCTTTATATTGTTTATTGATGCATAATAAACAATCGTAGCAAGTTTCATATAAATTCTTCAATTATTTCTAGAGTTATGATTTTATTTACAATTTATAGTAAAAATATGGATGTTTCAATAAATTAAAAAAATCAACATTTCTCTTTGAGGGGGTTTTATGTTTTGGTATGGCCTTTCTATTGTTTATTGATGCATAATAAACAATCGTAGCAAGTTTCGTATAAATTCTTCAATTATTTCTAGAGTTATGATTTTTTTTACAATTTATAGTAAAAATATGGATGTCGTCTCAATAAATTTAAAAAAATCAATATTTCTCTTTGAGGGGTTTTATGTTTTGGTATGGCTTTTGTATTGTTTATTGATGCATAATAAACAATCGTAGCAAGTTTCATAAAAATTCTTCAATTATTTCTAGAGTTATGATTTTATTTACAATTTATAGTAAAAATATGAATGTTTCCATAAATTAAAAAAATCAACATTTCTCTTTGAGGGGGTTTTATGTTTTGGTATGGCCTTTATATTGTTTATTGATGCATAATAAACAATCGTAGCAAGTTTCATACAAATTCTTCAATTATTTCTAGAGTTATGATTTTATTTACAATTTATAGTAAAAATATGAATGTTTCAATAAATGAAAAAAATCAACATTTCTCTTTGAGGGGGTTTTATGTTTTGGTATGGCCTTTATATTGTTTATTGATGCATAATAAACAATCGTAGCAAGTTTCATACAAATTCTTCAATTATTTCTAGAGTTATGATTTTATTTACAATTTATAATCAAAATATGGATGTTTCAATAAATTTAAAGAAATCATAATTTCTCTTTGAGGGGGTTTTATGTTTTGGTGTGGCCTTTATATTGTTTATTGATGCATAATAAACAATCGTAACAAGTTTCATATAAATTCTTCAATTATTTCTAGAGTTATGATTTTTTTTTACAATTTATAGTAAAAATATGAATGTTTCAATAAATGAAAAAAATCAACATTTCTCTTTGAGGGGGTTTTATGTTTTGGTATGGCCTTTATATTGTTTATTGATGCATAATAAACAATCGTAGCAAGTTTCATACAAATTCTTCAATTATTTCTAGAGTTATGATTTTATTTACAATTTATAGTAAAAATATGAATGTTTCAATAAATGAAAAAAATCAACATTTCTCTTTGAGGGGGTTTTATGTTTTGGTATGGCCTTTATATTGTTTATTGATGCATAATAAACAATCGTAGCAAGTTTCATACAAATTCTTCAATTATTTCTAGAGTTATGATTTTATTTACAATTTATAATCAAAATATGGATGTTTCAATAAATTTAAAGAAATCATAATTTCTCTTTGAGGGGGTTTTATGTTTTGGTGTGGCCTTTATATTGTTTATTGATGCATAATAAACAATCGTAACAAGTTTCGTATAAATTCTTCAATTATTTCTAGAGTTATGATTTTTTTTACAATTTATAGTAAAAATATGGATGTCGTCTCAATAAATTTAAAAAAATCAATATTTCTCTTTGAGGGGTTTTATGTTTTGGTATGGCCTTTATATTGTTTATTGATGCATAATAAACAATCGTAGCAAGTTTCATACAAATTCTTCAATTATTTCTAGAGTTATGATTTTTTTTACAATTTATTGTAAAAATATGGATGTTTCAATAAATTAAAAAAATCAACATTTCTTTTTGAGGGGGTTTTATGTTTTGGTGTGGCCTTTATATTGTTTATTGATGCATAATAAACAATCGTAGCAAGTTTCATATAAATTCTTCAATTATTTCTAGAGTTATGATTTTATTTACAATTTATAGTAAAAATATGGATGTTTCAATAAATTAAAAAAATCAACATTTCTCTTTGAGGGGGTTTTATGTTTTGGTATGGCCTTTCTATTGTTTATTGATGCATAATAAACAATCGTAGCAAGTTTCGTATAAATTCTTCAATTATTTCTAGAGTTATGATTTTTTTTTACAATTTATAGTAAAAATATGGATGTTTCAATAAATTTAAAAAATCAACATTTCTCTTTGAGGGGGTTTTATGTTTTGGTATGGCCTTTATATTGTCTATTGATGCATAATAAACAATCGTAGCAAGTTTCATATAAATTCTTCAATTATTTCTAGAGTTATGATTTTATCTACAATTTATAGTAAAAATATGGATGTTTCAATAAATTTAAAAAATCAACATTTCTTTTTGAGGGGTTTTTTGTTTTGGTATGGCCTTTATATTGTTTATTGATGCATAATAAACAATCGTAGCAAGTTTCATACAAATTCTTCAATTATTTCTAGAGTTATGATTTTATTTACAATTTATAATCAAAATATGGATGTTTCAATAAATTTAAAAAATCAACATTTCTTTTTGAGGGGTTTTTTGTTTTGGTATGGCCTTTATATTGTTTATTGATGCATAATAAACAATCGTAGCAAGTTTCATACAAATTCTTCAATTATTTCTAGAGTTATGATTTTATTTACAATTTATAATCAAAATATGGATGTTTCAATAAATTTAAAAAATCAACATTTCTTTTTGAGGGGTTTTTTGTTTTGGTATGGCCTTTATATTGTCTATTGATGCATAATAAACAATCGTAGCAAGTTTCATATAAATTCTTCAATTATTTCTAGAGTTATGATTTTATTTACAATTTATAGTAAAAATATGAATGTTTCAATAAATTAAAAAAATCAACATTTCTTTTTGAGGGGGTTTTATGTTTTGGTGTGGCCTTTATATTGTTTATTGATGCATAATAAACAATCGTAGCAAGTTTCATATAAATTCTTCAATTATTTCTAGAGTTATGATTTTATTTACAATTTATAGTAAAAATATGGATGTTTCAATAAATTAAAAAAATCGACATTTCTCTTTGAGGGGGTTTTATGTTTTGGTATGGCCTTTATATTGTTTATTGCTGCATAATAAACAATCGTAGCAAGTTTCATATATATTCTTCAATTATTTCTAGAGTTATGATTTTATTTACAATTTATAGTAAAAATATGAATGTTTCAATAAATTAAAAAAATCAACATTTCTCTTTGAGGGCGTTTTATGTTTTGGTATGGCCTTTATATTATTTATTGATGCATAATAAACAATCGTAGCAAGTTTCATATAAATTCTTCAATTATTTCTAGAGTTATGATTTTATTTACAATTTATAGTAAAAATATGGATGTTTCAATAAATTAAAAAAATCAACATTTCTTTTTGAGGGGGTTTTATGTTTTGGTGTGGCCTTTATATTGTTTATTGATGCATAATAAACAATCGTAGCAAGTTTCATATAAATTCTTCAATTATTTCTAGAGTTATGATTTTATTTACAATTTATAGTAAAAATATGGATGTTTCAATAAATTAAAAAAATCAACATTTCTCTTTGAGGGGGTTTTATGTTTTGGTATGGCCTTTCTAGTGTTTATTGATGCATAATAAACAATCGTAGCAAGTTTCGTATAAATTCTTCAATTATTTCTAGAGTTATGATTTTTTTTTACAATTTATAGTAAAAATATGGATGTTTCAATAAATTTAAAAAATCAACATTTCTCTTTGAGGGGGTTTTATGTTTTGGTATGGCCTTTATATTGTCTATTGATGCATAATAAACAATCGTAGCAAGTTTCATATAAATTCTTCAATTATTTCTAGAGTTATGATTTTATCTACAATTTATAGTAAAAATATGGATGTTTCAATAAATTTAAAAAATCAACATTTCTTTTTGAGGGGTTTTTTGTTTTGGTATGGCCTTTATATTGTTTATTGATGCATAATAAACAATCGTAGCAAGTTTCATACAAATTCTTCAATTATTTCTAGAGTTATGATTTTTTTTACAATTTATAGTAAAAATATGGATGTTTCAATAAATTAAAAAAATCAACATTTCTTTTTGAGGGGGTTTTATGTTTTGGTGTGACCTTTATATTGTTTATTGATGCATAATAAACAATCGTAGCAAGTTTCATATAAATTCTTCAATTATTTCTAGAGTTATGATTTTATTTACAATTTATAGTAAAAATATGGATGTTTCAATAAATTAAAAAAATCAACATTTCTCTTTGAGGGGGTTTTATGTTTTGGTATGGCCTTTATATTGTCTATTGATGCATAATAAACAATCGTAGCAAGTTTCATATAAATTCTTCAATTATTTCTAGAGTTATGATTTTATCTACAATTTATAGTAAAAATATGGATGTTTCAATAAATTTAAAAAATCAACATTTCTTTTTGAGGGGTTTTATGTTTTGGTATGGCCTTTATATTGTTTATTGATGCATAATAAACAATCGTAGCAAGTTTCATACAAATTCTTCAATTATTTCTAGAGTTATGATTTTTTTTACAATTTATAGTAAAAATATGGATGTTTCAATAAATTAAAAAAATCAACATTTCTTTTTGAGGGGGTTTTATGTTTTGGTGTGGCCTTTATATTGTTTATTGATGCATAATAAACAATCGTAGCAAGTTTCATATAAATTCTTCAATTATTTCTAGAGTTATGATTTTATTTACAATTTATAGTAAAAATATGGATGTTTCAATAAATTAAAAAAATCAACATTTCTCTTTGAGGGGGTTTTATGTTTTGGTATGGCCTTTCTATTGTTTATTGATGCATAATAAACAATCGTAGCAAGTTTCGTATAAATTCTTCAATTATTTCTAGAGTTATGATTTTTTTTACAATTTATAGTAAAAATATGGATGTCGTCTCAATAAATTTAAAAAAATCAATATTTCTCTTTGAGGGGTTTTATGTTTTGGTATGGCTTTTGTATTGTTTATTGATGCATAATAAACAATCGTAGCAAGTTTCATAAAAATTCTTCAATTATTTCTAGAGTTATGATTTTATTTACAATTTATAGTAAAAATATGAATGTTTCCATAAATTAAAAAAATCAACATTTCTCTTTGAGGGGGTTTTATGTTTTGGTATGGCCTTTATATTGTTTATTGATGCATAATAAACAATCGTAGCAAGTTTCATACAAATTCTTCAATTATTTCTAGAGTTATGATTTTATTTACAATTTATAGTAAAAATATGAATGTTTCAATAAATGAAAAAAATCAACATTTCTCTTTGAGGGGGTTTTATGTTTTGGTATGGCCTTTATATTGTTTATTGATGCATAATAAACAATCGTAGCAAGTTTCATACAAATTCTTCAATTATTTCTAGAGTTATGATTTTATTTACAATTTATAATCAAAATATGGATGTTTCAATAAATTTAAAGAAATCATAATTTCTCTTTGAGGGGGTTTTATGTTTTGGTGTGGCCTTTATATTGTTTATTGATGCATAATAAACAATCGTAACAAGTTTCATATAAATTCTTCAATTATTTCTAGAGTTATGATTTTTTTTTACAATTTATAGTAAAAATATGAATGTTTCAATAAATGAAAAAAATCAACATTTCTCTTTGAGGGGGTTTTATGTTTTGGTATGGCCTTTATATTGTTTATTGATGCATAATAAACAATCGTAGCAAGTTTCATACAAATTCTTCAATTATTTCTAGAGTTATGATTTTATTTACAATTTATAGTAAAAATATGAATGTTTCAATAAATGAAAAAAATCAACATTTCTCTTTGAGGGGGTTTTATGTTTTGGTATGGCCTTTATATTGTTTATTGATGCATAATAAACAATCGTAGCAAGTTTCATACAAATTCTTCAATTATTTCTAGAGTTATGATTTTATTTACAATTTATAATCAAAATATGGATGTTTCAATAAATTTAAAGAAATCATAATTTCTCTTTGAGGGGGTTTTATGTTTTGGTGTGGCCTTTATATTGTTTATTGATGCATAATAAACAATCGTAACAAGTTTCGTATAAATTCTTCAATTATTTCTAGAGTTATGATTTTTTTTACAATTTATAGTAAAAATATGGATGTCGTCTCAATAAATTTAAAAAAATCAATATTTCTCTTTGAGGGGTTTTATGTTTTGGTATGGCCTTTATATTGTTTATTGATGCATAATAAACAATCGTAGCAAGTTTCATACAAATTCTTCAATTATTTCTAGAGTTATGATTTTTTTTACAATTTATTGTAAAAATATGGATGTTTCAATAAATTAAAAAAATCAACATTTCTTTTTGAGGGGGTTTTATGTTTTGGTGTGGCCTTTATATTGTTTATTGATGCATAATAAACAATCGTAGCAAGTTTCATATAAATTCTTCAATTATTTCTAGAGTTATGATTTTATTTACAATTTATAGTAAAAATATGGATGTTTCAATAAATTAAAAAAATCAACATTTCTCTTTGAGGGGGTTTTATGTTTTGGTATGGCCTTTCTATTGTTTATTGATGCATAATAAACAATCGTAGCAAGTTTCGTATAAATTCTTCAATTATTTCTAGAGTTATGATTTTTTTTTACAATTTATAGTAAAAATATGGATGTTTCAATAAATTTAAAAAATCAACATTTCTCTTTGAGGGGGTTTTATGTTTTGGTATGGCCTTTATATTGTCTATTGATGCATAATAAACAATCGTAGCAAGTTTCATATAAATTCTTCAATTATTTCTAGAGTTATGATTTTATCTACAATTTATAGTAAAAATATGGATGTTTCAATAAATTTAAAAAATCAACATTTCTTTTTGAGGGGTTTTTTGTTTTGGTATGGCCTTTATATTGTTTATTGATGCATAATAAACAATCGTAGCAAGTTTCATACAAATTCTTCAATTATTTCTAGAGTTATGATTTTATTTACAATTTATAATCAAAATATGGATGTTTCAATAAATTTAAAAAATCAACATTTCTTTTTGAGGGGTTTTTTGTTTTGGTATGGCCTTTATATTGTTTATTGATGCATAATAAACAATCGTAGCAAGTTTCATATAAATTCTTCATTTATTTCTAGAGTTATGATTTTATTTACAATTTATAATCAAAATATGGATGTTTCAATAAATTTAAAGAAATCATAATTTCTCTTTGAGGGGGTTTTATGTTTTGGTATGGCCTTTATATTGTCTATTGATGCATAATAAACAATCGTAGCAAGTTTCATATAAATTCTTCAATTATTTCTAGAGTTATGATTTTATCTACAATTTATAGTAAAAATATGGATGTTTCAATAAATTTAAAAAATCAACATTTCTTTTTGAGGGGTTTTTTGTTTTGGTATGGCCTTTATATTGTTTATTGATGCATAATAAACAATCGTAGCAAGTTTCATACAAATTCTTCAATTATTTCTAGAGTTATGATTTTATTTACAATTTATAATCAAAATATGGATGTTTCAATAAATTTAAAAAAATCAACATTTCTCTTTGAGGGCGTTTTATGTTTTGGTATGGCCTTTATATTATTTATTGATGCATAATAAACAATCGTAGCAAGTTTCATATAAATTCTTCATTTATTTCTAGAGTTATGATTTTATTTACAATTTATAATCAAAATATGGATGTTTCAATAAATTTAAAGAAATCATAATTTCTCTTTGAGGGGGTTTTATGTTTTGGTATGGCCTTTATATTGTCTATTGATGCATAATAAACAATCGTAGCAAGTTTCATATAAATTCTTCAATTATTTCTAGAGTTATGATTTTATTTACAATTTATAGTAAAAATATGGATGTTTCAATAAATTAAAAAAATCGACATTTCTCTTTGAGGGGGTTTTATGTTTTGGTATGGCCTTTATATTGTTTATTGCTGCATAATAAACAATCGTAGCAAGTTTCATATATATTCTTCAATTATTTCTAGAGTTATGATTTTATTTACAATTTATAGTAAAAATATGAATGTTTCAATAAATTAAAAAAATCAACATTTCTCTTTGAGGGCGTTTTATGTTTTGGTATGGCCTTTATATTATTTATTGATGCATAATAAACAATCGTAGCAAGTTTCATATAAATTCTTCAATTATTTCTAGAGTTATGATTTTATTTACAATTTATAGTAAAAATATGGATGTTTCAATAAATTAAAAAAATCAACATTTCTTTTTGAGGGGGTTTTATGTTTTGGTGTGGCCTTTATATTGTTTATTGATGCATAATAAACAATCGTAGCAAGTTTCATATAAATTCTTCAATTATTTCTAGAGTTATGATTTTATTTACAATTTATAGTAAAAATATGGATGTTTCAATAAATTAAAAAAATCAACATTTCTCTTTGAGGGGGTTTTATGTTTTGGTATGGCCTTTCTAGTGTTTATTGATGCATAATAAACAATCGTAGCAAGTTTCGTATAAATTCTTCAATTATTTCTAGAGTTATGATTTTTTTTTACAATTTATAGTAAAAATATGGATGTTTCAATAAATTTAAAAAATCAACATTTCTCTTTGAGGGGGTTTTATGTTTTGGTATGGCCTTTATATTGTCTATTGATGCATAATAAACAATCGTAGCAAGTTTCATATAAATTCTTCAATTATTTCTAGAGTTATGATTTTATCTACAATTTATAGTAAAAATATGGATGTTTCAATAAATTTAAAAAATCAACATTTCTTTTTGAGGGGTTTTTTGTTTTGGTATGGCCTTTATATTGTTTATTGATGCATAATAAACAATCGTAGCAAGTTTCATACAAATTCTTCAATTATTTCTAGAGTTATGATTTTTTTTACAATTTATAGTAAAAATATGGATGTTTCAATAAATTAAAAAAATCAACATTTCTTTTTGAGGGGGTTTTATGTTTTGGTGTGACCTTTATATTGTTTATTGATGCATAATAAACAATCGTAGCAAGTTTCATATAAATTCTTCAATTATTTCTAGAGTTATGATTTTATTTACAATTTATAGTAAAAATATGGATGTTTCAATAAATTAAAAAATCAACATTTCTCTTTGAGGGGGTTTTATGTTTTGGTATGGCCTTTATATTGTCTATTGATGCATAATAAACAATCGTAGCAAGTTTCATATAAATTCTTCAATTATTTCTAGAGTTATGATTTTATCTACAATTTATAGTAAAAATATGGATGTTTCAATAAATTTAAAAAATCAACATTTCTTTTTGAGGGGTTTTATGTTTTGGTATGGCCTTTATATTGTTTATTGATGCATAATAAACAATCGTAGCAAGTTTCATACAAATTCTTCAATTATTTCTAGAGTTATGATTTTTTTTACAATTTATAGTAAAAATATGGATGTTTCAATAAATTAAAAAAATCAACATTTCTTTTTGAGGGGGTTTTATGTTTTGGTGTGGCCTTTATATTGTTTATTGATGCATAATAAACAATCGTAGCAAGTTTCATATAAATTCTTCAATTATTTCTAGAGTTATGATTTTATTTACAATTTATAGTAAAAATATGGATGTTTCAATAAATTAAAAAAATCAACATTTCTCTTTGAGGGGGTTTTATGTTTTGGTATGGCCTTTCTATTGTTTATTGATGCATAATAAACAATCGTAGCAAGTTTCGTATAAATTCTTCAATTATTTCTAGAGTTATGATTTTTTTTACAATTTATAGTAAAAATATGGATGTCGTCTCAATAAATTTAAAAAAATCAATATTTCTCTTTGAGGGGTTTTATGTTTTGGTATGGCCTTTATATTGTTTATTGATGCATAATAAACAATCGTAGCAAGTTTCATAAAAATTCTTCAATTATTTCTAGAGTTATGATTTTATTTACAATTTATAGTAAAAATATGAATGTTTCCATAAATTAAAAAAATCAACATTTCTCTTTGAGGGGGTTTTATGTTTTGGTATGGCCTTTATATTGTTTATTGATGCATAATAAACAATCGTAGCAAGTTTCATACAAATTCTTCAATTATTTCTAGAGTTATGATTTTATTTACAATTTATAGTAAAAATATGAATGTTTCCATAAATTAAAAAAATCAACATTTCTCTTTGAGGGGGTTTTATGTTTTGGTATGGCCTTTATATTGTTTATTGATGCATAATAAACAATCGTAGCAAGTTTCATACAAATTCTTCAATTATTTCTAGAGTTATGATTTTATTTACAATTTATAGTAAAAATATGAATGTTTCAATAAATGAAAAAAATCAACATTTCTCTTTGAGGGGGTTTTATGTTTTGGTATGGCCTTTATATTGTTTATTGATGCATAATAAACAATCGTAGCAAGTTTCATACAAATTCTTCAATTATTTCTAGAGTTATGATTTTATTTACAATTTATAATCAAAATATGGATGTTTCAATAAATTTAAAGAAATCATAATTTCTCTTTGAGGGGGTTTTATGTTTTGGTGTGGCCTTTATATTGTTTATTGATGCATAATAAACAATCGTAACAAGTTTCATATAAATTCTTCAATTATTTCTAGAGTTATGATTTTTTTTTACAATTTATAGTAAAAATATGGATGTTTCAATAAATTTAAAAAATCAACATTTCTTTTTGAGGGGTTTTATGTTTTGGTATGGCCTTTATATTGTTTATTGATGCATAATAAACAATCGTAGCAAGTTTCATACAAATTCTTCAATTATTTCTAGAGTTATGATTTTTTTTACAATTTATAGTAAAAATATGGATGTTTCAATAAATTAAAAAAATCAACATTTCTTTTTGAGGGGGTTTTATGTTTTGGTGTGGCCTTTATATTGTTTATTGATGCATAATAAACAATCGTAGCAAGTTTCATATAAATTCTTCAATTATTTCTAGAGTTATGATTTTATTTACAATTTATAGTAAAAATATGGATGTTTCAATAAATTTAAAGAAATCATAATTTCTCTTTGAGGGGGTTTTATGTTTTGGTGTGGCCTTTATATTGTTTATTGATGCATAATAAACAATCGTAACAAGTTTCATATAAATTCTTCAATTATTTCTAGAGTTATGATTTTTTTTTTTACAATTTATAGTAAAAATATGGATGTTTCAATAAATTTAAAAAATCAACATTTCTCTTTGAGGGGGTTTTATGTTTTGGTATGGCCTTTCTATTGTTTATTGATGCATAATAAACAATCGTAGCAAGTTTCGTATAAATTCTTCAATTATTTCTAGAGTTATGATTTTTTTTACAATTTATAGTAAAAATATGGATGTCGTCTCAATAAATTTAAAAAAATCAATATTTCTCTTTGAGGGGTTTTATGTTTTGGTATGGCCTTTATATTGTTTATTGATGCATAATAAACAATCGTAGCAAGTTTCATACAAATTCTTCAATTATTTCTAGAGTTATGATTTTTTTTACAATTTATAGTAAAAATATGGATGTTTCAATAAATTAAAAAAATCAACATTTCTTTTTGAGGGGGTTTTATGTTTTGGTGTGGCCTTTATATTGTTTATTGATGCATAATAAACAATCGTAGCAAGTTTCATATAAATTCTTCAATTATTTCTAGAGTTATGATTTTATTTACAATTTATAGTAAAAATATGGATGTTTCAATAAATTAAAAAAATCAACATTTCTCTTTGAGGGGGTTTTATGTTTTGGTATGGCCTTTCTATTGTTTATTGATGCATAATAAACAATCGTAGCAAGTTTCGTATAAATTCTTCAATTATTTCTAGAGTTATGATTTTTTTTTACAATTTATAGTAAAAATATGGATGTTTCAATAAATTTAAAAAATCAACATTTCTCTTTGAGGGGGTTTTATGTTTTGGTATGGCCTTTATATTGTCTATTGATGCATAATAAACAATCGTAGCAAGTTTCATATAAATTCTTCAATTATTTCTAGAGTTATGATTTTATCTACAATTTATAGTAAAAATATGGATGTTTCAATAAATTTAAAAAATCAACATTTCTTTTTGAGGGGTTTTTTGTTTTGGTATGGCCTTTATATTGTTTATTGATGCATAATAAACAATCGTAGCAAGTTTCATACAAATTCTTCAATTATTTCTAGAGTTATGATTTTATTTACAATTTATAGTAAAAATATGAATGTTTCAATAAATTAAAAAAATCAACATTTCTCTTTGAGGGCGTTTTATGTTTTGGTATGGCCTTTATATTATTTATTGATGCATAATAAACAATCGTAGCAAGTTTCATATAAATTCTTCATTTATTTCTAGAGTTATGATTTTATTTACAATTTATAATCAAAATATGGATGTTTCAATAAATTTAAAGAAATCATAATTTCTCTTTGAGGGGGTTTTATGTTTTGGTGTGGCCTTTATATTGTTTATTGATGCATAATAAACAATCGTAACAAGTTTCATATAAATTCTTCAATTATTTCTAGAGTTATGATTTTTTTTTACAATTTATAGTAAAAATATGGATGTTTCAATAAATTTAAAAAATCAACATTTCTCTTTGAGGGGGTTTTATGTTTTGGTATGGCCTTTCTATTGTTTATTGATGCATAATAAACAATCGTAGCAAGTTTCGTATAAATTCTTCAATTATTTCTAGAGTTATGATTTTTTTTACAATTTATAGTAAAAATATGGATGTCGTCTCAATAAATTTAAAAAAATCAATATTTCTCTTTGAGGGGTTTTATGTTTTGGTATGGCCTTTATATTGTTTATTGATGCATAATAAACAATCGTAGCAAGTTTCATACAAATTCTTCAATTATTTCTAGAGTTATGATTTTTTTTACAATTTATAGTAAAAATATGGATGTTTCAATAAATTAAAAAAATCAACATTTCTTTTTGAGGGGGTTTTATGTTTTGGTGTGGCCTTTATATTGTTTATTGATGCATAATAAACAATCGTAGCAAGTTTCATATAAATTCTTCAATTATTTCTAGAGTTATGATTTTATTTACAATTTATAGTAAAAATATGGATGTTTCAATAAATTAAAAAAATCAACATTTCTCTTTGAGGGGGTTTTATGTTTTGGTATGGCCTTTCTATTGTTTATTGATGCATAATAAACAATCGTAGCAAGTTTCGTATAAATTCTTCAATTATTTCTAGAGTTATGATTTTTTTTTACAATTTATAGTAAAAATATGGATGTTTCAATAAATTTAAAAAATCAACATTTCTCTTTGAGGGGGTTTTATGTTTTGGTATGGCCTTTATATTGTCTATTGATGCATAATAAACAATCGTAGCAAGTTTCATATAAATTCTTCAATTATTTCTAGAGTTATGATTTTATCTACAATTTATAGTAAAAATATGGATGTTTCAATAAATTTAAAAAATCAACATTTCTTTTTGAGGGGTTTTTTGTTTTGGTATGGCCTTTATATTGTTTATTGATGCATAATAAACAATCGTAGCAAGTTTCATACAAATTCTTCAATTATTTCTAGAGTTATGATTTTTTTTACAATTTATAGTAAAAATATGGATGTTTCAATAAATTAAAAAAATCAACATTTCTCTTTGAGGGGGTTTTATGTTTTGGTATGGCCTTTATATTGTCTATTGATGCATAATAAACAATCGTAGCAAGTTTCATATAAATTCTTCAATTATTTCTAGAGTTATGATTTTATCTACAATTTATAGTAAAAATATGGATGTTTCAATAAATTTAAAAAATCAACATTTCTTTTTGAGGGGTTTTATGTTTTGGTATGGCCTTTATATTGTTTATTGATGCATAATAAACAATCGTAGCAAGTTTCATACAAATTCTTCAATTATTTCTAGAGTTATGATTTTTTTTACAATTTATAGTAAAAATATGGATGTTTCAATAAATTAAAAAAATCAACATTTCTTTTTGAGGGGGTTTTATGTTTTGGTGTGGCCTTTATATTGTTTATTGATGCATAATAAACAATCGTAGCAAGTTTCATATAAATTCTTCAATTATTTCTAGAGTTATGATTTTATTTACAATTTATAGTAAAAATATGGATGTTTCAATAAATTAAAAAAATCAACATTTCTCTTTGAGGGGGTTTTATGTTTTGGTATGGCCTTTCTATTGTTTATTGATGCATAATAAACAATCGTAGCAAGTTTCGTATAAATTCTTCAATTATTTCTAGAGTTATGATTTTTTTTACAATTTATAGTAAAAATATGGATGTCGTCTCAATAAATTTAAAAAAATCAATATTTCTCTTTGAGGGGTTTTATGTTTTGGTATGGCCTTTATATTATTTATTGACGCATAATAAACAATCGTAGCAAGTTTCATATAAATTCTTCAATTATTTCTAGAGTTATGATTTTTTTTACAATTTATAGTAAAAATATGGATGTTTCAATAAATTTAAAAAATCAACATTTCTTTTTGAGGGGTTTTATGTTTTGGTATGGCCTTTATATTATTTATTGACGCATAATAAACAATCGTAGCAAGTTTCATATAAATTCTTCAATTATTTCTAGAGTTATGATTTTTTTTACAATTTATAGTAAAAATATGGATGTTTCAATAAATTTAAAAAATCAACATTTCTTTTTGAGGGGTTTTATGTTTTGGTATGGCCTTTATATTGTCTATTGATGCATAATAAACAATCGTAGCAAGTTTCATATAAATTCTTCAATTATTTCTAGAGTTATGATTTTATTTACAATTTATAATCAAAATATGGATGTTTCAATAAATTTAAAGAAATCATAATTTCTCTTTGAGGGGGTTTTATGTTTTGGTGTGGCCTTTATATTGTTTATTGATGCATAATAAACAATCGTAACAAGTTTCATATAAATTCTTCAATTATTTCTAGAGTTATGATTTTATTTACAATTTATAGTAAAAATCTGAATGTTTCAATAAATTAAAAAAATCAACATTTCTCTTTGAGGGCGTTTTATGTTTTGGTATGGCCTTTATATTATTTATTGACGCATAATAAACAATCGTAGCAAGTTTCATATAAATTCTTCAATTATTTCTAGAGTTATGATTTTATTTACAATTTATAATCAAAATATGGATGTTTCAATAAATTTAAAAAATCAACATTTCTTTTTGAGGGGTTTTATGTTTTGGTATGGCCTTTATATTGTCTATTGATGCATAATAAACAATCGTAACAAGTTTCATATAAATTCTTCAATTATTTCTAGAGTTATGTTTTTTTTTACAATTTATAGTAAAAATATGGATGTTTCAATAAATTTATAAAATCAACATTTCTTTTTGAGGGGTTTTATGTTTTGGTATGGCCTTTATATTGTCTATTGATGCATAATAAACAATCGTAGCAAGTTTCATATAAATTCTTCAATTATTTCTAGAGTTATGATTTTATCTACAATTTATAGTAAAAATATGGATGTTTCAATAAATTTAAAAAATCAACATTTCTTTTTGAGGGGTTTTATGTTTTGGTATGGCCTTTATATTGTCTATTGATGCATAATAAACAATCGTAGCAAGTTTCATATAAATTCTTCAATTATTTCTAGAGTTATGATTTTATCTACAATTTATAGTAAAAATATGGATGTTTCAATAAATTTAAAAAATCAACATTTCTTTTTGAGGGGTTTTATGTTTTGGTATGGCCTTTATATTGTTTATTGATGCATAATAAACAATCGTAGCAAGTTTCATACAAATTCTTCAATTATTTCTAGAGTTATGATTTTTTTTACAATTTATAGTAAAAATATGGATGTTTCAATAAATTAAAAAAATCAACATTTCTTTTTGAGGGGTTTTATGTTTTGGTATGGCCTTTATATTGTCTATTGATGCATAATAAACAATCGTAGCAAGTTTCATATAAATTCTTCAATTATTTCTAGAGTTATGATTTTATCTACAATTTATAGTAAAAATATGGATGTTTCAATAAATTTAAAAAATCAACATTTCTTTTTGAGGGGTTTTATGTTTTGGTATGGCCTTTATATTGTTTATTGATGCATAATAAACAATCGTAGCAAGTTTCATACAAATTCTTCAATTATTTCTAGAGTTATGATTTTTTTTACAATTTATAGTAAAAATATGGATGTTTCAATAAATTAAAAAAATCAACATTTCTTTTTGAGGGGTTTTATGTTTTGGTATGGCCTTTATATTGTTTATTGATGCATAATAAACAATCGTAACAAGTTTCATATAAATTCTTCAATTATTTCTAGAGTTATGATTTTTTTTACAATTTATAGTAAAAATATGGATGTTTCAATAAATTTAAAAAATCAACATTTCTTTTTGAGGGGTTTTATGTTTTGGTATGGCCTTTATATTGTCTATTGATGCATAATAAACAATCGTAGCAAGTTTCATATAAATTCTTCAATTATTTCTAGAGTTATGATTTTATCTACAATTTATAGTAAAAATATGGATGTTTCAATAAATTTAAAAAATCAACATTTCTTTTTGAGGGGTTTTATGTTTTGGTATGGCCTTTATATTGTTTATTGATGCATAATAAACAATCGTAGCAAGTTTCATACAAATTCTTCAATTATTTCTAGAGTTATGATTTTTTTTACAATTTATAGTAAAAATATGGATGTTTCAATAAATTAAAAAAATCAATATTTCTCTTTAAGGGGTTTTATGTTTTGGTATGGCTTTTGTATTGTTTATTGATGCATAATAAACAATCGTAGCAAGTTTCATAAAAATTCTTCAATTATTTTCAGAGTTATGATTTTTTTACGATTTATAGTAAAAATAGGGATGTTTCAATAAATTAAAAAAATCAACATTTCTCTTTGAGGGGGTTTTATGTTTTGGTATGGCCTTTATATTGTTTATTGATGCATAATAAACAATCGTAGCAAGTTTCATAAAAATTCTTCAATTATTTTCAGAGTTATGATTTTTTTACGATTTATAGTAAAAATAGGGATGTTTCAATAAATTAAAAAAATCAACATTTCTCTTTGAGGGGGTTTTATGTTTTGGTGTGGCCTTTATATTGTTTATTGATGCATAATAAACAATCGTAACAAGTTTCATATAAATTCTTCAATTATTTCTAGACTTATGATTTTTTTTTACAATTTATAGTAAAAATATGGATGTTTCAATAAATTAAAAAAATCAACATTTCTCTTTGAGGGAGTTTTATGTTTTGGTATGGCCTTTCTATTGTTTATTGATGCATAATAAACAATCGTAGCAAGTTTCGTATAAATTCTTCAATTATTTCTAGAGTTACGATTTTTTTTACAATTTATAGTAAAAATATGGATGTCGTCTCAATAAATTTAAAAAAATCAATATTTCTCTTTGAGGGGTTTTATGTTTTGGTATGGCTTTTGTATTGTTTATTGATGCATAATAAACAATCGTAGCAAGTTTCATAAAAATTCTTCAATTATTTTCAGAGTTATGATTTTTTTACGATTTATAGTAAAAATAGGGATGTTTCAATAAATTAAAAAAATCAACATTTCTCTTTGAGGGGGTTTTATGTTTTGGTATGGCCTTTATATTGTTTATTGATGCATAATAAACAATCGTAGCAAGTTTCATACAAATTCTTCAATTATTTCTAGAGTTATGATTTTATTTACAATTTATAGTAAAAATATGAATGTTTCAATAAATTAAAAAAATCAACATTTCTCTTTGAGGGCGTTTTATGTTTTGGTATGGCCTTTATATTATTTATTGATGCATAATAAACAATCGTAGCAAGTTTCATATAAATTCTTCAATTATTTCTAGAGTTATGATTTTATTTACAATTTATAATCAAAATATGGATGTTTCAATAAATTTAAAGAAATCATAATTTCTCTTTGAGGGGGTTTTATGTTTTGGTGTGGCCTTTATATTGTTTATTGATGCATAATAAACAATCGTAACAAGTTTCATATAAATTCTTCAATTATTTCTAGAGTTATGATTTTTTTTTACAATTTATAGTAAAAATATGGATGTTTCAATAAATTTAAAAAATCAACATTTCTCTTTGAGGGGGTTTTATGTTTTGGTATGGCCTTTCTATTGTTTATTGATGCATAATAAACAATCGTAGCAAGTTTCGTATAAATTCTTCAATTATTTCTAGAGTTATGATTTTTTTTACAATTTATAGTAAAAATATGGATGTCGTCTCAATAAATTTAAAAAAATCAATATTTCTCTTTGAGGGGTTTTATGTTTTGGTATGGCCTTTATATTGTTTATTGATGCATAATAAACAATCGTAGCAAGTTTCATACAAATTCTTCAATTATTTCTAGAGTTATGATTTTATTTACAATTTATAATCAAAATATGGATGTTTCAATAAATTTAAAGAAATCATAATTTCTCTTTGAGGGGGTTTTATGTTTTGGTGTGGCCTTTATATTGTTTATTGATGCATAATAAACAATCGTAACAAGTTTCATATAAATTCTTCAATTATTTCTAGAGTTATGATTTTTTTTTACAATTTATAGTAAAAATATGGATGTTTCAATAAATTTAAAAAATCAACATTTCTCTTTGAGGGGGTTTTATGTTTTGGTATGGCCTTTCTATTGTTTATTGATGCATAATAAACAATCGTAGCAAGTTTCGTATAAATTCTTCAATTATTTCTAGAGTTATGATTTTTTTTACAATTTATAGTAAAAATATGGATGTCGTCTCAATAAATTTAAAAAAATCAATATTTCTCTTTGAGGGGTTTTATGTTTTGGTATGGCCTTTATATTGTTTATTGATGCATAATAAACAATCGTAGCAAGTTTCATACAAATTCTTCAATTATTTCTAGAGTTATGATTTTTTTTACAATTTATAGTAAAAATATGGATGTTTCAATAAATTAAAAAAATCAACATTTCTTTTTGAGGGGGTTTTATGTTTTGGTGTGGCCTTTATATTGTTTATTGATGCATAATAAACAATCGTAGCAAGTTTCATATAAATTCTTCAATTATTTCTAGAGTTATGATTTTATTTACAATTTATAGTAAAAATATGGATGTTTCAATAAATTAAAAAAATCAACATTTCTCTTTGAGGGGGTTTTATGTTTTGGTATGGCCTTTCTATTGTTTATTGATGCATAATAAACAATCGTAGCAAGTTTCGTATAAATTCTTCAATTATTTCTAGAGTTATGATTTTTTTTTACAATTTATAGTAAAAATATGGATGTTTCAATAAATTTAAAAAATCAACATTTCTCTTTGAGGGGGTTTTATGTTTTGGTATGGCCTTTATATTGTCTATTGATGCATAATAAACAATCGTAGCAAGTTTCATATAAATTCTTCAATTATTTCTAGAGTTATAATTTTATCTACAATTTATAGTAAAAATATGGATGTTTCAATAAATTTAAAAAATCAACATTTCTTTTTGAGGGGTTTTTTGTTTTGGTATGGCCTTTATATTGTTTATTGATGCATAATAAACAATCGTAGCAAGTTTCATACAAATTCTTCAATTATTTCTAGAGTTATGATTTTTTTTACAATTTATAGTAAAAATATGGATGTTTCAATAAATTAAAAAAATCAACATTTCTTTTTGAGGGGGTTTTATGTTTTGGTGTGGCCTTTATATTGTTTATTGATGCATAATAAACAATCGTAGCAAGTTTCATATAAATTCTTCAATTATTTCTAGAGTTATGATTTTATTTACAATTTATAGTAAAAATATGGATGTTTCAATAAATTAAAAAAATCAACATTTCTCTTTGAGGGGGTTTTATGTTTTGGTATGGCCTTTATATTGTCTATTGATGCATAATAAACAATCGTAGCAAGTTTCATATAAATTCTTCAATTATTTCTAGAGTTATGATTTTATCTACAATTTATAGTAAAAATATGGATGTTTCAATAAATTTAAAAAATCAACATTTCTTTTTGAGGGGTTTTATGTTTTGGTATGGCCTTTATATTGTTTATTGATGCATAATAAACAATCGTAGCAAGTTTCATACAAATTCTTCAATTATTTCTAGAGTTATGATTTTTTTTACAATTTATAGTAAAAATATGGATGTTTCAATAAATTAAAAAAATCAACATTTCTTTTTGAGGGGGTTTTATGTTTTGGTGTGGCCTTTATATTGTTTATTGATGCATAATAAACAATCGTAGCAAGTTTCATATAAATTCTTCAATTATTTCTAGAGTTATGATTTTATTTACAATTTATAGTAAAAATATGGATGTTTCAATAAATTAAAAAAATCAACATTTCTCTTTGAGGGGGTTTTATGTTTTGGTATGGCCTTTCTATTGTTTATTGATGCATAATAAACAATCGTAGCAAGTTTCGTATAAATTCTTCAATTATTTCGAGAGTTATGATTTTTTTTACAATTTATAGTAAAAATATGGATGTCGTCTCAATAAATTTAAAAAAATCAATATTTCTCTTTGAGGGGTTTTATGTTTTGGTATGGCTTTTGTATTGTTTATTGATGCATAATAAACAATCGTAGCAAGTTTCATAAAAATTCTTCAATTATTTCTAGAGTTATGATTTTATTTACAATTTATAGTAAAAATATGAATGTTTCCATAAATTAAAAAAATCAACATTTCTCTTTGAGGGGGTTTTATGTTTTGGTATGGCCTTTATATTGTTTATTGATGCATAATAAACAATCGTAGCAAGTTTCATACAAATTCTTCAATTATTTCTAGAGTTATGATTTTATTTACAATTTATAGTAAAAATCTGAATGTTTCAATAAATTAAAAAAATCAACATTTCTCTTTGAGGGCGTTTTATGTTTTGGTATGGCCTTTATATTATTTATTGACGCATAATAAACAATCGTAGCAAGTTTCATATAAATTCTTCAATTATTTCTAGAGTTATGATTTTTTTTACAATTTATAGTAAAAATATGGATGTTTCAATAAATTTAAAAAATCAACATTTCTTTTTGAGGGGTTTTATGTTTTGGTATGGCCTTTATATTATTTATTGACGCATAATAAACAATCGTAGCAAGTTTCATATAAATTCTTCAATTATTTCTAGAGTTATGATTTTATTTACAATTTATAGTAAAAATATGGATGTTTCAATAAATTTAAAGAAATCATAATTTCTCTTTGAGGGGGTTTTATGTTTTGGTGTGGCCTTTATATTGTTTATTGATGCATAATAAACAATCGTAACAAGTTTCATATAAATTCTTCAATTATTTCTAGAGTTATGATTTTATTTACAATTTATAGTAAAAATCTGAATGTTTCAATAAATTAAAAAAATCAACATTTCTCTTTGAGGGCGTTTTATGTTTTGGTATGGCCTTTATATTATTTATTGACGCATAATAAACAATCGTAGCAAGTTTCATATAAATTCTTCAATTATTTCTAGAGTTATGATTTTTTTTACAATTTATAGTAAAAATATGGATGTTTCAATAAATTTAAAAAATCAACATTTCTTTTTGAGGGGTTTTATGTTTTGGTATGGCCTTTATATTGTCTATTGATGCATAATAAACAATCG
This sequence comes from Aphodius sticticus, assembly GCA_963966075.1. Taxonomy (NCBI): domain Eukaryota; kingdom Metazoa; phylum Arthropoda; class Insecta; order Coleoptera; family Scarabaeidae; genus Aphodius; species Aphodius sticticus. Next base: position 40,873,581 of record OZ014514.1, read on the forward strand.
TAGCAAGTTTCATATAAATTCTTCAATTATTTCTAGAGTTATGATTTTATTTACAATTTATAGTAAAAATATGGATGTTTCAATAAATTAAAAAAATCAACATTTCTCTTTGAGGGGGTTTTATGTTTTGGTATGGCCTTTATATTGTCTATTGATGCATAATAAACAATCGTAGCAAGTTTCATATAAATTCTTCAATTATTTCTAGAGTTATGATTTTATCTACAATTTATAGTAAAAATATGGATGTTTCAATAAATTAAAAAAATCAACATTTCTTTTTGAGGGGTTTTATGTTTTGGTATGGCCTTTATATTGTCTATTGATGCATAATAAACAATCGTAGCAAGTTTCATATAAATTCTTCAATTATTTCTAGAGTTATGATTTTATTTACAATTTATAGTAAAAATATGGATGTTTCAATAAATTAAAAAAATCAACATTTCTCTTTGAGGGGGTTTTATGTTTTGGTATGGCCTTTATATTGTCTATTGATGCATAATAAACAATCGTAGCAAGTTTCATATAAATTCTTCAATTATTTCTAGAGTTATGATTTTATCTACAATTTATAGTAAAAATATGGATGTTTCAATAAATTTAAAAAATCAACATTTCTTTTTGAGGGGTTTTATGTTTTGGTATGGCCTTTATATTGTCTATTGATGCATAATAAACAATCGTAGCAAGTTTCATATAAATTCTTCAATTATTTCTAGAGTTATGATTTTATCTACAATTTATAGTAAAAATATGGATGTTTCAATAAATTTAAAAAATCAACATTTCTTTTTGAGGGGTTTTATGTTTTGGTATGGCCTTTATATTGTCTATTGATGCATAATAAACAATCGTAGCAAGTTTCATATAAATTCTTCAATTATTTCTAGAGTTATGATTTTATCTACAATTTATAGTAAAAATATGGATGTTTCAATAAATTTAAAAAATCAACATTTCTTTTTGAGGGGTTTTATGTTTTGGTATGGCCTTTATATTGTTTATTGATGCATAATAAACAATCGTAGCAAGTTTCATACAAATTCTTCAATTATTTCTAGAGTTATGATTTTTTTTACAATTTATAGTAAAAATATGGATGTTTCAATAAATTAAAAAAATCAACATTTCTTTTTGAGGGGGTTTTATGTTTTGGTGTGGCCTTTATATTGTTTATTGATGCATAATAAACAATCGTAGCAAGTTTCATATAAATTCTTCAATTATTTCTAGAGTTATGATTTTATTTACAATTTATAGTAAAAATATGGATGTTTCAATAAATTAAAAAAATCAACATTTCTCTTTGAGGGGGTTTTATGTTTTGGTATGGCCTTTCTATTGTTTATTGATGCATAATAAACAATCGTAGCAAGTTTCGTATAAATTCTTCAATTATTTCGAGAGTTATGATTTTTTTTACAATTTATAGTAAAAATATGGATGTCGTCTCAATAAATTTAAAAAAATCAATATTTCTCTTTGAGGGGTTTTATGTTTTGGTATGGCTTTTGTATTGTTTATTGATGCATAATAAACAATCGTAGCAAGTTTCATAAAAATTCTTCAATTATTTCTAGAGTTATGATTTTATTTACAATTTATAGTAAAAATATGAATGTTTCCATAAATTAAAAAAATCAACATTTCTCTTTGAGGGGGTTTTATGTTTTGGTATGGCCTTTATATTGTTTATTGATGCATAATAAACAATCGTAGCAAGTTTCATACAAATTCTTCAATTATTTCTAGAGTTATGATTTTATTTACAATTTATAGTAAAAATATGAATGTTTCAATAAATTAAAAAAATCAACATTTCTCTTTGAGGGGGTTTTATGTTTTGGTATGGCCTTTATATTGTTTATTGATGCATAATAAACAATCGTAGCAAGTTTCATACAAATTCTTCAATTATTTCTAGAGTTATGATTTTATTTACAATTTATAATCAAAATATGGATGTTTCAATAAATTTAAAGAAATCATAATTTCTCTTTGAGGGGGTTTTATGTTTTGGTGTGGCCTTTATATTGTTTATTGATGCATAATAAACAATCGTAACAAGTTTCATATAAATTCTTCAATTATTTCTAGAGTTATGATTTTTTTTTACAATTTATAGTAAAAATATGGATGTTTCAATAAATTTAAAAAATCAACATTTCTTTTTGAGGGGTTTTATGTTTTGGTATGGCCTTTATATTGTTTATTGATGCATAATAAACAATCGTAGCAAGTTTCATACAAATTCTTCAATTATTTCTAGAGTTATGATTTTTTTTACAATTTATAGTAAAAATATGGATGTTTCAATAAATTAAAAAAATCAACATTTCTTTTTGAGGGGGTTTTATGTTTTGGTGTGGCCTTTATATTGTTTATTGATGCATAATAAACAATCGTAGCAAGTTTCATATAAATTCTTCAATTATTTCTAGAGTTATGATTTTATTTACAATTTATAGTAAAAATATGGATGTTTCAATAAATTTAAAGAAATCATAATTTCTCTTTGAGGGGGTTTTATGTTTTGGTGTGGCCTTTATATTGTTTATTGATGCATAATAAACAATCGTAACAAGTTTCATATAAATTCTTCAATTATTTCTAGAGTTATGATTTTATTTACAATTTATAATCAAAATATGGATGTTTCAATAAATTTAAAGAAATCATAATTTCTCTTTGAGGGGGTTTTATGTTTTGGTGTGGCCTTTATATTGTTTATTGATGCATAATAAACAATCGTAACAAGTTTCATATAAATTCTTCAATTATTTCTAGAGTTATGATTTTATTTACAATTTATAGTAAAAATCTGAATGTTTCAATAAATTAAAAAAATCAACATTTCTCTTTGAGGGCGTTTTATGTTTTGGTATGGCCTTTATATTATTTATTGACGCATAATAAACAATCGTAGCAAGTTTCATATAAATTCTTCAATTATTTCTAGAGTTATGATTTTTTTTACAATTTATAGTAAAAATATGGATGTTTCAATAAATTTAAAAAATCAACATTTCTTTTTGAGGGGTTTTATGTTTTGGTATGGCCTTTATATTATTTATTGACGCATAATAAACAATCGTAGCAAGTTTCATATAAATTCTTCAATTATTTCTAGAGTTATGATTTTATTTACAATTTATAATCAAAATATGGATGTTTCAATAAATTTAAAGAAATCATAATTTCTCTTTGAGGGGGTTTTATGTTTTGGTGTGGCCTTTATATTGTTTATTGATGCATAATAAACAATCGTAACAAGTTTCATATAAATTCTTCAATTATTTCTAGAGTTATGATTTTTTTTACAATTTATAGTAAAAATCTGAATGTTTCAATAAATTAAAAAAATCAACATTTCTCTTTGAGGGCGTTTTATGTTTTGGTATGGCCTTTATATTATTTATTGACGCATAATAAACAATCGTAGCAAGTTTCATATAAATTCTTCAATTATTTCTAGAGTTATGATTTTTTTTACAATTTATAGTAAAAATATGGATGTTTCAATAAATTTAAAAAATCAACATTTCTTTTTGAGGGGTTTTATGTTTTGGTATGGCCTTTATATTATTTATTGACGCATAATAAACAATCGTAGCAAGTTTCATATAAATTCTTCAATTATTTCTAGAGTTATGATTTTATTTACAATTTATAATCAAAATATGGATGTTTCAATAAATTTAAAGAAATCATAATTTCTCTTTGAGGGGGTTTTATGTTTTGGTGTGGCCTTTATATTGTTTATTGATGCATAATAAACAATCGTAACAAGTTTCATATAAATTCTTCAATTATTTCTAGAATTATGATTTTTTTTACAATTTATAGTAAAAATCTGAATGTTTCAATAAATTAAAAAAATCAACATTTCTCTTTGAGGGCGTTTTATGTTTTGGTATGGCCTTTATATTATTTATTGACGCATAATAAACAATCGTAGCAAGTTTCATATAAATTCTTCAATTATTTCTAGAGTTATGATTTTTTTTACAATTTATAGTAAAAATATGGATGTTTCAATAAATTTAAAAAATCAACATTTCTTTTTGAGGGGTTTTATGTTTTGGTATGGCCTTTATATTATTTATTGACGCATAATAAACAATCGTAGCAAGTTTCATATAAATTCTTCAATTATTTCTAGAGTTATGATTTTTTTTACAATTTATAGTAAAAATATGGATGTTTCAATAAATTTAAAAAATCAACATTTCTTTTTGAGGGGTTTTATGTTTTGGTATGGCCTTTATATTGTCTATTGATGCATAATAAACAATCGTAGCAAGTTTCATATAAATTCTTCAATTATTTCTAGAGTTATGATTTTATTTACAATTTATAATCAAAATATGGATGTTTCAATAAATTTAAAGAAATCATAATTTCTCTTTGAGGGGGTTTTATGTTTTGGTGTGGCCTTTATATTGTTTATTGATGCATAATAAACAATCGTAACAAGTTTCATATAAATTCTTCAATTATTTCTAGAGTTATGATTTTATTTACAATTTATAGTAAAAATCTGAATGTTTCAATAAATTAAAAAAATCAACATTTCTCTTTGAGGGCGTTTTATCTTTTGGTATGGCCTTTATATTATTTATTGACGCATAATAAACAATCGTAGCAAGTTTCATATAAATTCTTCAATTATTTCTAGAGTTATGATTTTTTTTACAATTTATAGTAAAAATATGGATGTTTCAATAAATTTAAAAAATCAACATTTCTTTTTGAGGGGTTTTATGTTTTGGTATGGCCTTTATATTGTTTATTGATGCATAATAAACAATCGTAGCAAGTTTCATATAAATTCTTCAATTATTTCTAGAGTTATGATTTTATTTACAATTTATAATCAAAATATGGATGTTTCAATAAATTTAAAGAAATCATAATTTCTCTTTGAGGGGGTTTTATGTTTTGGTGTGGCCTTTATATTGTTTATTGATGCATAATAAACAATCGTAACAAGTTTCATATAAATTCTCCAATTATTTCTAGAGTTATGATTTTATTTACAATTTATAGTAAAAATCTGAATGTTTCAATAAATTAAAAAAATCAACATTTCTCTTTGAGGGCGTTTTATGTTTTGGTATGGCCTTTATATTATTTATTGACGCATAATAAACAATCGTAGCAAGTTTCATATAAATTCTTCAATTATTTCTAGAGTTATGATTTTATTTACAATTTATAATCAAAATATGGATGTTTCAATAAATTTAAAGAAATCATAATTTCTCTTTGAGGGGGTTTTATGTTTTGGTGTGGCCTTTATATTGTTTATTGATGCATAATAAACAATCGTAACAAGTTTCATATAAATTCTTCAATTATTTCTAGAGTTATGATTTTTTTTACAATTTATAGTAAAAATATGGATGTTTCAATAAATTTAAAAAATCAACATTTCTTTTTGAGGGGTTTTATGTTTTGGTATGGCCTTTATATTGTCTATTGATGCATAATAAACAATCGTAGCAAGTTTCATATAAATTCTTCAATTATTTCTAGAGTTATGATTTTATTTACAATTTATAGTAAAAATATGGATGTTTCAATAAATTAAAAAAATCAACATTTCTCTTTGAGGGGGTTTTATGTTTTGGTATGGCCTTTATATTGTCTATTGATGCATAATAAACAATCGTAGCAAGTTTCATATAAATTCTTCAATTATTTCTAGAGTTATGATTTTATCTACAATTTATAGTAAAAATATGGATGTTTCAATAAATTTAAAAAATCAACATTTCTTTTTGAGGGGTTTTATGTTTTGGTATGGCCTTTATATTGTTTATTGATGCATAATAAACAATCGTAGCAAGTTTCATACAAATTCTTCAATTATTTCTAGAGTTATGATTTTTTTTACAATTTATAGTAAAAATATGGATGTTTCAATAAATTAAAAAAATCAACATTTCTTTTTGAGGGGGTTTTATGTTTTGGTGTGGCCTTTATATTGTTTATTGATGCATAATAAACAATCGTAGCAAGTTTCATATAAATTCTTCAATTATTTCTAGAGTTATGATTTTATTTACAATTTATAGTAAAAATATGGATGTTTCAATAAATTAAAAAAATCAACATTTCTCTTTGAGGGGGTTTTATGTTTTGGTATGGCCTTTCTATTGTTTATTGATGCATAATAAACAATCGTAGCAAGTTTCGTATAAATTCTTCAATTATTTCGAGAGTTATGATTTTTTTTACAATTTATAGTAAAAATATGGATGTCGTCTCAATAAATTTAAAAAAATCAATATTTCTCTTTGAGGGGTTTTATGTTTTGGTATGGCTTTTGTATTGTTTATTGATGCATAATAAACAATCGTAGCAAGTTTCATAAAAATTCTTCAATTATTTCTAGAGTTATGATTTTATTTACAATTTATAGTAAAAATATGAATGTTTCCATAAATTAAAAAAATCAACATTTCTCTTTGAGGGGGTTTTATGTTTTGGTATGGCCTTTATATTGTTTATTGATGCATAATAAACAATCGTAGCAAGTTTCATACAAATTCTTCAATTATTTCTAGAGTTATGATTTTATTTACAATTTATAGTAAAAATATGAATGTTTCAATAAATTAAAAAAATCAACATTTCTCTTTGAGGGGGTTTTATGTTTTGGTATGGCCTTTATATTGTTTATTGATGCATAATAAACAATCGTAGCAAGTTTCATACAAATTCTTCAATTATTTCTAGAGTTATGATTTTATTTACAATTTATAATCAAAATATGGATGTTTCAATAAATTTAAAGAAATCATAATTTCTCTTTGAGGGGGTTTTATGTTTTGGTGTGGCCTTTATATTGTTTATTGATGCATAATAAACAATCGTAACAAGTTTCATATAAATTCTTCAATTATTTCTAGAGTTATGATTTTTTTTTACAATTTATAGTAAAAATATGGATGTTTCAATAAATTTAAAAAATCAACATTTCTTTTTGAGGGGTTTTATGTTTTGGTGTGGCCTTTATATTGTTTATTGATGCATAATAAACAATCGTAACAAGTTTCATATAAATTCTTCAATTATTTCTAGAGTTATGATTTTATTTACAATTTATAATCAAAATATGGATGTTTCAATAAATTTAAAGAAATCATAATTTCTCTTTGAGGGGGTTTTATGTTTTGGTGTGGCCTTTATATTGTTTATTGATGCATAATAAACAATCGTAACAAGTTTCATATAAATTCTTCAATTATTTCTAGAGTTATGATTTTATTTACAATTTATAGTAAAAATCTGAATGTTTCAATAAATTAAAAAAATCAACATTTCTCTTTGAGGGCGTTTTATGTTTTGGTATGGCCTTTATATTATTTATTGACGCATAATAAACAATCGTAGCAAGTTTCATATAAATTCTTCAATTATTTCTAGAGTTATGATTTTTTTTACAATTTATAGTAAAAATATGGATGTTTCAATAAATTTAAAAAATCAACATTTCTTTTTGAGGGGTTTTATGTTTTGGTATGGCCTTTATATTATTTATTGACGCATAATAAACAATCGTAGCAAGTTTCATATAAATTCTTCAATTATTTCTAGAGTTATGATTTTTTTTACAATTTATAGTAAAAATATGGATGTTTCAATAAATTTAAAAAATCAACATTTCTTTTTGAGGGGTTTTATGTTTTGGTATGGCCTTTATATTGTCTATTGATGCATAATAAACAATCGTAGCAAGTTTCATATAAATTCTTCAATTATTTCTAGAGTTATGATTTTATTTACAATTTATAATCAAAATATGGATGTTTCAATAAATTTAAAGAAATCATAATTTCTCTTTGAGGGGGTTTTATGTTTTGGTGTGGCCTTTATATTGTTTATTGATGCATAATAAACAATCGTAACAAGTTTCATATAAATTCTTCAATTATTTCTAGAGTGATGATTTTATTTACAATTTATAGTAAAAATCTGAATGTTTCAATAAATTAAAAAAATCAACATTTCTCTTTGAGGGCGTTTTATGTTTTGGTATGGCCTTTATATTATTTATTGACGCATAATAAACAATCGTAGCAAGTTTCATATAAATTCTTCAAGTATTTCTAGAGTTATGATTTTTTTTACAATTTATAGTAAAAATATGGATGTTTCAATAAATTTAAAAAATCAACATTTCTTTTTGAGGGGTTTTATGTTTTGGTATGGCCTTTATATTATTTATTGACGCATAATAAACAATCGTAGCAAGTTTCATATAAATTCTTCAATTATTTCTAGAGTTATGATTTTTTTTACAATTTATAGTAAAAATATGGATGTTTCAATAAATTTAAAAAATCAACATTTCTTTTTGAGGGGTTTTATGTTTTGGTATGGCCTTTATATTGTCTATTGATGCATAATAAACAATCGTAGCAAGTTTCATATAAATTCTTCAATTATTTCTAGAGTTATGATTTTATTTACAATTTATAATCAAAATATGGATGTTTCAATAAATTTAAAGAAATCATAATTTCTCTTTGAGGGCGTTTTATGTTTTGGTATGGCCTTTATATTATTTATTGACGCATAATAAACAATCGTAGCAAGTTTCATATAAATTCTTCAATTATTTCTAGAGTTATGATTTTTTTTACAATTTATAGTAAAAATATGGATGTTTCAATAAATTTAAAAAATCAACATTTCTTTTTGAGGGGTTTTATGTTTTGGTATGGCCTTTATATTGTCTATTGATGCATAATAAACAATCGTAGCAAGTTTCATATAAATTCTTCAATTATTTCTAGAGTTATGATTTTATTTACAATTTATAATCAAAATATGGATGTTTCAATAAATTTAAAGAAATCATAATTTCTCTTTGAGGGGGTTTTATGTTTTGGTGTGGCCTTTATATTGTTTATTGATGCATAATAAACAATCGTAACAAGTTTCATATAAATTCTTCAATTATTTCTAGAGTTATGATTTTATTTACAATTTATAGTAAAAATCTGAATGTTTCAATAAATTAAAAAAATCAACATTTCTCTTTGAGGGCGTTTTATGTTTTGGTATGGCCTTTATATTATTTATTGACGCATAATAAACAATCGTAGCAAGTTTCATATAAATTCTTCAATTATTTCTAGAGTTATGATTTTTTTTACAATTTATAGTAAAAATATGGATGTTTCAATAAATTTAAAAAATCAACATTTCTTTTTGAGGGGTTTTATGTTTTGGTATGGCCTTTATATTGTCTATTGATGCATAATAAACAATCGTAGCAAGTTTCATATAAATTCTTCAATTATTTCTAGAGTTATGATTTTATTTACAATTTATAATCAAAATATGGATGTTTCAATAAATTTAAAGAAATCATAATTTCTCTTTGAGGGGGTTTTATGTTTTGGTGTGGCCTTTATATTGTTTATTGATGCATAATAAACAATCGTAACAAGTTTCATATAAATTCTTCAATTATTTCTAGAGTTATGATTTTATTTACAATTTATAGTAAAAATCTGAATGTTTCAATAAATTAAAAAAATCAACATTTCTCTTTGAGGGCGTTTTATGTTTTGGTATGGCCTTTATATTATTTATTGACGCATAATAAACAATCGTAGCAAGTTTCATATAAATTCTTCAATTATTTCTAGAGTTATGATTTTTTTTACAATTTATAGTAAAAATATGGATGTTTCAATAAATTTAAAAAATCAACATTTCTTTTTGAGGGGTTTTATGTTTTGGTATGGCCTTTATATTGTCTATTGATGCATAATAAACAATCGTAGCAAGTTTCATATAAATTCTTCAATTATTTCTAGAGTTATGATTTTATTTACAATTTATAATCAAAATATGGATGTTTCAATAAATTTAAAGAAATCATAATTTCTCTTTGAGGGGGTTTTATGTTTTGGTGTGGCCTTTATATTGTTTATTGATGCATAATAAACAATCGTAACAAGTTTCATATAAATTCTTCAATTATTTCTAGAGTTATGATTTTATTTACAATTTATAGTAAAAATCTGAATGTTTCAATAAATTAAAAAAATCAACATTTCTCTTTGAGGGCGTTTTATGTTTTGGTATGGCCTTTATATTATTTATTGACGCATAATAAACAATCGTAGCAAGTTTCATATAAATTCTTCAATTATTTCTAGAGTTATGATTTTTTTTACAATTTATAGTAAAAATATGGATGTTTCAATAAATTTAAAAAATCAACATTTCTTTTTGAGGGGTTTTATGTTTTGGTATGGCCTTTATATTATTTATTGACGCATAATAAACAATCGTAGCAAGTTTCATATAAATTCTTCAATTATTTCTAGAGTTATGATTTTTTTTACAATTTATTGTAAAAATATGGATGTTTCAATAAATTTAAAAAATCAACATTTCTTTTTGAGGGGTTTTATGTTTTGGTATGGCCTTTATATTGTCTATTGATGCATAATAAACAATCGTAGCAAGTTTCATATAAATTCTTCAATTATTTCTAGAGTTATGATTTTATTTACAATTTATAATCAAAATATGGATGTTTCAATAAATTTAAAGAAATCATAATTTCTCTTTGAGGGCGTTTTATGTTTTGGTATGGCCTTTATATTATTTATTGACGCATAATAAACAATCGTAGCAAGTTTCATATAAATTCTTCAATTATTTCTAGAGTTATGATTTTTTTTACAATTTATAGTAAAAATATGGATGTTTCAATAAATTTAAAAAATCAACATTTCTTTTTGAGGGGTTTTATGTTTTGGTATGGCCTTTATATTGTCTATTGATGCATAATAAACAATCGTAGCAAGTTTCATATAAATTCTTCAATTATTTCTAGAGTTATGATTTTATTTACAATTTATAATCAAAATATGGATGTTTCAATAAATTTAAAGAAATCATAATTTCTCTTTGAGGGGGTTTTATGTTTTGGTGTGGCCTTTATATTGTTTATTGATGCATAATAAACAATCGTAACAAGTTTCATATAAATTCTTCAATTATTTCTAGAGTTATGATTTTATTTACAATTTATAGTAAAAATCTGAATGTTTCAATAAATTAAAAAAATCAACATTTCTCTTTGAGGGCGTTTTATGTTTTGGTATGGCCTTTATATTATTTATTGACGCATAATAAACAATCGTAGCAAGTTTCATATAAATTCTTCAATTATTTCTAGAGTTATGATTTTTTTTACAATTTATAGTAAAAATATGGATGTTTCAATAAATTTAAAAAATCAACATTTCTTTTTGAGGGGTTTTATGTTTTGGTATGGCCTTTATATTATTTATTGACGCATAATAAACAATCGTAGCAAGTTTCATATAAATTCTTCAATTATTTCTAGAGTTATGATTTTTTTTACAATTTATAGTAAAAATATGGATGTTTCAATAAATTTAAAAAATCAACATTTCTTTTTGAGGGGTTTTATGTTTTGGTATGGCCTTTATATTGTCTATTGATGCATAATAAACAATCGTAGCAAGTTTCATATAAATTCTTCAATTATTTCTAGAGTTATGATTTTATTTACAATTTATAATCAAAATATGGATGTTTCAATAAATTTAAAGAAATCATAATTTCTCTTTGAGGGGGTTTTATGTTTTGGTGTGGCCTTTATATTGTTTATTGATGCATAATAAACAATCGTAACAAGTTTCATATAAATTCTTCAATTATTTCTAGAGTTATGATTTTATTTACAATTTATAGTAAAAATCTGAATGTTTCAATAAATTAAAAAAATCAACATTTCTCTTTGAGGGCGTTTTATGTTTTGGTATGGCCTTTATATTATTTATTGACGCATAATAAACAATCGTAGCAAGTTTCATATAAATTCTTCAATTATTTCTAGAGTTATGATTTTTTTTACAATTTATAGTAAAAATATGGATGTTTCAATAAATTTAAAAAATCAACATTTCTTTTTGAGGGGTTTTATGTTTTGGTATGGCCTTTATATTATTTATTGACGCATAATAAACAATCGTAGCAAGTTTCATATAAATTCTTCAATTATTTCTAGAGTTATGATTTTTTTTACAATTTATAGTAAAAATATGGATGTTTCAATAAATTTAAAAAATCAACATTTCTTTTTGAGGGGTTTTATGTTTTGGTATGGCCTTTATATTATTTATTGACGCATAATAAACAATCGTAGCAAGTTTCATATAAATTCTTCAATTATTTCTAGAGTTATGATTTTTTTTACAATTTATAGTAAAAATATGGATGTTTCAATAAATTAAAAAAATCAACATTTCTCTTTGAGGGCGTTTTATGTTTTGGTATGGCCTTTATATTATTTATTGACGCATAATAAACAATCGTAGCAAGTTTCATATAAATTCTTCAATTATTTCTAGAGTTATGATTTTTTTTACAATTTATAGTAAAAATATGGATGTTTCAATAAATTTAAAAAATCAACATTTCTTTTTGAGGGGTTTTATGTTTTGGTATGGCCTTTATATTGTCTATTGATGCATAATAAACAATCGTAGCAAGTTTCATATAAATTCTTCAATTATTTCTAGAGTTATGATTTTATTTACAATTTATAATCAAAATATGGATGTTTCAATAAATTTAAAGAAATCATAATTTCTCTTTGAGGGGGTTTTATGTTTTGGTGTGGCCTTTATATTGTTTATTGATGCATAATAAACAATCGTAACAAGTTTCATATAAATTCTCCAATTATTTCTAGAGTTATGATTTTATTTACAATTTATAGTAAAAATCTGAATGTTTCAATAAATTAAAAAAATCAACATTTCTCTTTGAGGGCGTTTTATGTTTTGGTATGGCCTTTATATTATTTATTGACGCATAATAAACAATCGTAGCAAGTTTCATATAAATTCTTCAATTATTTCTAGAGTTATGATTTTATTTACAATTTATAATCAAAATATGGATGTTTCAATAAATTTAAAGAAATCATAATTTCTCTTTGAGGGGGTTTTATGTTTTGGTGTGGCCTTTATATTGTTTATTGATGCATAATAAACAATCGTAACAAGTTTCATATAAATTCTTCAATTATTTCTAGAGTTATGATTTTTTTTACAATTTATAGTAAAAATATGGATGTTTCAATAAATTTAAAAAATCAACATTTCTTTTTGAGGGGTTTTATGTTTTGGTATGGCCTTTATATTGTCTATTGATGCATAATAAACAATCGTAGCAAGTTTCATATAAATTCTTCAATTATTTCTAGAGTTATGATTTTATCTACAATTTATAGTAAAAATATGGATGTTTCAATAAATTTAAAAAATCAACATTTCTTTTTGAGGGGTTTTATGTTTTGGTATGGCCTTTATATTGTTTATTGATGCATAATAAACAATCGTAGCAAGTTTCATACAAATTCTTCAATTATTTCTAGAGTTATGATTTTTTTTACAATTTATAGTAAAAATATGGATGTTTCAATAAATTAAAAAAATCAACATTTCTTTTTGAGGGGGTTTTATGTTTTGGTGTGGCCTTTTATTGTTTATTGATGCATAATAAACAATCGTAGCAAGTTTCATATAAATTCTTCAATTATTTCTAGAGTTATGATTTTATTTACAATTTATAGTAAAAATATGGATGTTTCAATAAATTAAAAAAATCAACATTTCTCTTTGAGGGAGTTTTATGTTTTGGTATGGCCTTTCTATTGTTTATTGATGCATAATAAACAATCGTAGCAAGTTTCGTATAAATTCTTCAATTATTTCTAGAGTTATGATTTTTTTTACAATTTATAGTAAAAATATGGATGTCGTCTCAATAAATTTAAAAAAATCAATATTTCTCTTTGAGGGGTTTTATGTTTTGGTATGGCTTTTGTATTGTTTATTGATGCATAATAAACAATCGTAGCAAGTTTCATAAAAATTCTTCAATTATTTTCAGAGTTATGATTTTTTTACGATTTATAGTAAAAATAGGGATGTTTCAATAAATTAAAAAAATCAACATTTCTCTTTGAGGGGGTTTTATGTTTTGGTATGGCCTTTATATTGTTTATTGATGCATAATAAACAATCGTAGCAAGTTTCATACAAATTCTTCAATTATTTCTAGAGTTATGATTTTATTTACAATTTATAGTAAAAATATGAATGTTTCAATAAATTAAAAAAATCAACATTTCTCTTTGAGGGCGTTTTATGTTTTGGTATGGCCTTTATATTATTTATTGATGCATAATAAACAATCGTAGCAAGTTTCATATAAATTCTTCAATTATTTCTAGAGTTGTGATTTTATTTACAATTTATAATCAAAATAGGGATGTTTCAATAAATTTAAAGAAATCATAATTTCTCTTTGAGGGGGTTTTATGTTTTGGTGTGGCCTTTATATTGTTTATTGATGCATAATAAACAATCGTAACAAGTTTCATATAAATTCTTCAATTATTTCTAGACTTATGATTTTTTTTTACAATTTATAGTAAAAATATGGATGTTTCAATAAATTAAAAAAATCAACATTTCTCTTTGAGGGAGTTTTATGTTTTGGTATGGCCTTTCTATTGTTTATTGATGCATAATAAACAATCGTAGCAAGTTTCGTATAAATTCTTCAATTATTTCTAGAGTTATGATTTTTTTTACAATTTATAGTAAAAATATGGATGTCGTCTCAATAAATTTAAAAAAATCAATATTTCTCTTTGAGGGGTTTTATGTTTTGGTATGGCTTTTGTATTGTTTATTGATGCATAATAAACAATCGTAGCAAGTTTCATAAAAATTCTTCAATTATTTTCAGAGTTATGATTTTTTTACGATTTATAGTAAAAATAGGGATGTTTCAATAAATTAAAAAAATCAACATTTCTCTTTGAGGGGGTTTTATGTTTTGGTATGGCCTTTATATTGTTTATTGATGCATAATAAACAATCGTAGCAAGTTTCATACAAATTCTTCAATTATTTCTAGAGTTATGATTTTATTTACAATTTATAGTAAAAATATGAATGTTTCAATAAATTAAAAAAATCAACATTTCTCTTTGAGGGCGTTTTATGTTTTGGTATGGCCTTTATATTATTTATTGATGCATAATAAACAATCGTAGCAAGTTTCATATAAATTCTTCAATTATTTCTAGAGTTGTGATTTTATTTACAATTTATAATCAAAATAGGGATGTTTCAATAAATTTAAAGAAATCATAATTTCTCTTTGAGGGGGTTTTATGTTTTGGTGTGGCCTTTATATTGTTTATTGATGCATAATAAACAATCGTAACAAGTTTCATATAAATTCTTCAATTATTTCTAGACTTATGATTTTTTTTACAATTTATAGTAAAAATATGGATGTTTCAATAAATTAAAAAAATCAACATTTCTCTTTGAGGGAGTTTTATGTTTTGGTATGGCCTTTCTATTGTTTATTGATGCATAATAAACAATCGTAGCAAGTTTCGTATAAATTCTTCAATTATGTCTAGAGTTATGATTTTTTTTACAATTTATAGTAAAAATATGGATGTCGTCTCAATAAATTTAAAAAAATCAATATTTCTCTTTGAGGGGTTTTATGTTTTGGTATGGCTTTTGTATTGTTTATTGATGCATAATAAACAATCGTAGCAAGTTTCATAAAAATTCTTCAATTATTTTCAGAGTTATGATTTTTTTACGATTTATAGTAAAAATAGGGATGTTTCAATAAATTAAAAAAATCAACATTTCTCTTTGAGGGGGTTTTATGTTTTGGTATGGCCTTTATATTGTTTATTGATGCATAATAAACAATCGTAGCAAGTTTCATACAAATTCTTCAATTATTTCTAGAGTTATGATTTTATTTACAATTTATAGTAAAAATATGAATGTTTCAATAAATTAAAAAAATCAACATTTCTCTTTGAGGGCGTTTTATGTTTTGGTATGGCCTTTATATTATTTATTGATGCATAATAAACAATCGTAGCAAGTTTCATATAAATTCTTCAATTATTTCTAGAGTTATGATTTTATTTACAATTTATAATCAAAATAGGGATGTTTCAATAAATTTAAAGAAATCATAATTTCTCTTTGAGGGGGTTTTATGTTTTGGTGTGGCCTTTATATTGTTTATTGATGCATAATAAACAATCGTAACAAGTTTCATATAAATTCTTCAATTATTTCTAGACTTATGATTTTTTTTTACAATTTATAGTAAAAATATGGATGTTTCAATAAATTTAAAAAATCAACATTTCTTTTTGAGGGGTTTTATGTTTTGGTATGGCCTTTATATTGTCTATTGATGCATAATAAACAATCGTAGCAAGTTTCATATAAATTCTTCAATTATTTCTAGAGTTATGATTTTATCTACAATTTATAGTAAAAATATGGATGTTTCAATAAATTTAAAAAATCAACATTTCTTTTTGAGGGGTTTTATGTTTTGGTATGGCCTTTATAGTGTTTATTGATGCATAATAAACAATCGTAGCAAGTTTCATACAAATTCTTCAATTATTTCTAGAGTTATGATTTTTTTTACAATTTATAGTAAAAATATGGATGTTTCAATAAATTAAAAAAATCAACATTTCTTTTTGAGGGGGTTTTATGTTTTGGTGTGGCCTTTATATTGTTTATTGATGCATAATAAACAATCGTAGCAAGTTTCATATAAATTCTTCAATTATTTCTAGAGTTATGATTTTATTTACAATTTATAGTAAAAATATGGATGTTTCAATAAATTAAAAAAATCAACATTTCTCTTTGAGGGGGTTTTATGTTTTGGTATGGCCTTTCTATTGTTTATTGATGCATAATAAACAATCGTAGCAGGTTTCGTATAAATTCTTCAATTATTTCTAGAGTTATGATTTTTTTTACAATTTATAGTAAAAATATGGATGTCGTCTCAATAAATTTAAAAAAATCAATATTTCTCTTTGAGGGGTTTTATGTTTTGGTATGGCTTTTGTATTGTTTATTGATGCATAATAAACAATCGTAGCAAGTTTCATAATAATTCTTCAATTATTTTCATAGTTATGATTTTTTTACGATTTATAGTAAAAATAGGGATGTTTCAATAAATTAAAAAAATCAACATTTCTCTTTGGGGAGGTTTTATGTTTTGGTATGGCCTTTATATTGTTTATTGATGCATAATAAACAATCGTAGCAAGTTTCATATAAATTCTTCAATTATTTCTAGAGGTATGATTTTATTTACAATTTATGGTAAAAAATATTGATGTTTTAATAAATTAAAAAAATCAACATTTCTCTTTGAGGGGGTTTTATGTTTTAGTATGGCCTTTATATTGTTTATTGATGCATAATAAACAATCGTAGCAAGGTTCATATAAATTCTTCAATTATTTCTAGAGTTATGATTTCATTTACAATTTATAGTAAAAATATGGATGTTTCAATAAATTAAAAAAATCAACATTTGTCTTTGAGGGGGTTTTATGTTTTGGTATGGCCTTTATATTGTTTATTGATGCATAATAAACAATCGTAGCAAGTTTCATAGAAATTCTTAGATTATTCTTGGAGTTATGATTTTTTTACGATTTGTAGTGAAAATATTGCTGTTTCAATAAATTCAAAAATTTAGCATTTTCCTTTGACGTAGTTTCATGTGTTTCTGTGGTCTTTATGCTGTTTATTGATAAATAATTAACAATCGTAGCAAGTTTCATAAAAATTCTTCCATTATTTTTAGAGTTATGATTTTTTTTACGATTTATACGAAAATATCGCTGCTTCAATAAATTCTAAAAATCAGCATTCCCCTTTGAGGGTGTTTCATGTATTTTAGTAGCCTTTATATTGTTTATTGATGCATAATAAACAATCGTAGCAAGTTTCTTAAAAATTCTTCAATTATTTTTAGAGTTATGATTTTTTTCACGATTTATAGTTAAAATATGGCTTTCAATAAATTAAAAAAATCAGCATCCCCCTTTGAGGGGGTGTCATGTGTTGCTATGATCTTTAATTCTGTTTATTGGTGCGTAGTAAACAATAGTAGGAAGTTTTATACATATTCTTCAATTATAATATCTTTTTAAATCATTGTCTGGCTAATATCTTGGCTAATTTTAAGTAGTCCATAAGTTTAGCATTATTACTGATCACCCACCCCTATACCTACAACAATACCACCCATTTTGCAATCGTAAAAACTGACATATCAACGATTGATAGATCCAACAGGAGCACTAGCAGCTCTGCCATCAAAAAAAGTGACGAATATCCCCGGGTGTCACCGAAAAGATATAAATTTTAGGATGGTATAGCACGCTATTAACCTCAGAATGTCACGACGCGTATGAAATATGTCGGGCTTACACAAAATACGAGGATGGAGCCCCGTATATAGCGAATGGTCGAGGCGAGAACGTAGAACAGTGTCAGCACTTTGAATGCAATGCTGTCGTTGCATTTGGCGGCACTGTATGTGTGTGTGTGTACGTGTGTGTGTATGTGTGTGTGTGTGTATGTGTGTGTGTGTGTGTGTGTGTGTGTGTGTGTGTGTGTGTGTGTGTGTGTGTGTGTGTGTGTGTGTGTGTGTGTGTGTGTGTGTGTGTGTGTGTGTGTGTGTGTGTGTGGAAGCGTCAGGATAGACATAAATTAGCAAAATGTGGATTGGGATATTCTCGATGTGGGCTCCATATTGATTTTGTCCAGTACGAAATGTTCTCTACGGTTTGGTACGGTTTGTGTTTGGCGCGTATGGTATTTGGTTTTGTCGATTTATTTTTGATTGGTGTTGAAAAACGAAAACAGAAACTTTGCCGAAATTGTTGACTCATTTACCGTATGTGATTGAAATAATAATATTTGTATATTATTAACGTACAAAGCATTCTAACTGCAACAAAAAAAAACAATTGAAATATTTACAATTTTCAAATAGTAATAAGTAAATATGAATAGAGTAAATAAAGAATTCTGAACTTAATACAATTTAAAAAAAATTGTTATAAATGTCACATAAAATGTTCGGAAAATATGCAAACATTTTAAAAAATATTTCCTAAAATAAAGATAATAAATATGATGTTTTGATAATATATATTTTTAATTTTTTATTTTATTTGTTATTTAATTAATTTAATTTATATTTTTAAAACATACACACACACAAAATGTGGAAAATATGTGAATACGGGCAAAAAGAAAACTTCGGAAGCAATTCGGTACATCGAGAGCGCTTTTTCCCTCAAACATTTAAGAGTTAGTTTGTAGAAATAAATTCCAAAATTCCCGTATATTTTCTGCATTTATACACAAATATATCTTTTTACTTTATCATACGCAGTATGTAAAGTATTGTAATCATGCCAAAAATTTTTTTTGAGATTTTAGCGGAAATATGTCTTTTTGGGTCCCCTGAACATTTTTGACCAAGGTACAAAAAAATGTCTGTGTGTGTGTGTGTATGTGTGTGTGTACCCGTTTTTGTGGCGACGATTCCGGAGAAACTACTAAAGGTATCGGGACAAAACTTCATATTTAGAAGTTTCATAACCAAACTTAGAGCTGAAAAGCTTTCTGTTGAAAAGGGTCCAAAGGAACTGGTTGTTTACTCTTAGCATTTTTCGAAGATTTTGTAAAGGAGCCGCTATTTGTGTAATGTCGTCAAAATAGTTAAATAATAAATTAAAGGAGAGGAAATTGTCTATAATTTATGTATATGACATTTTTTGGTAGAATTTATAGTTTAGCTGCATAAGCAAATTCTATTTCATCGAGATCGGTCGTACTGCTTTAAAACTAGTAGCCAGGATATGTCAGATTTTTTGATTCTAATGACAGTAGCTAGTGTCAAACGCTAATGTTTTGAAAATACTACTGTCAATATAGGCTGCGTTCGGATATTGAACACCGTTACACTTTTTACACCCACTAACACGTAAGTGTCATTTGGACGGTGTACCCTGTGTCAACGGAGTACAATATCCGAACGCAGCTTTAATCGAGATATCTGTCTAGTTCTACTAGTTTTATTTTAATGCAGACATAGCCGATCTCGATCAAATAGAATCTCATGCAGCTAAACTATTAATTTTATATATAGTATGATAAAGTCATGTGCCTGGCCACATCAGATTTTTATTTTCTGTATCAGATTAATGATTTTCGCCGCAAATAAACTTCATTCGAGTATTAATTTTTTGATGAAAATAGCAATAAAACCGTATTTCAAACGGCTACAACTTCTTAACGAATTGAGAAACCCAATAAGTCAATATGAACCCTTTTACTCGGAATGATATTTAGTTTCTAGAAGAAAATCGGTAAAAACTAAAATTATTTATATGGATTTTATTTCGTTATTTTTAATATTATTACTTAAATTTATTTACTTTTTATTGTTGTAATGGGTATTGATTGTGTTATTTTTTCGTTTTCGCATTGTTTGATATGTATTTCATCTTTTATTTTTCTTTGTTCGTTAACAGTTCAAACGGCTGTAACTTCTTAAGGCATAGAAACAACATATAAGACCATATAAAACATTATACTCAGAATGACATTTGATTTCTAAATATTAATTTTGCCGAAAAAAAAGGTAGACTATTAGTAAATTTATATTTTTTTCTAAATAAATTGTTTCTCTTCAAATAATAAGCATCATACAAATCGACAAATATATAAATACATGCAAATAAAGTATAATTTTCCAAATAAATTATTTTGCTGTCTATAAAAGTTTTATGGTGTTAGAGAAACGAAAACGACTAAAAATATTTTAATAGTAGAGGCAATTTTGTGTAGTTTCTCTTTTAACAAAAAGGTTATATTTTGAAAGCTCATAAATGAGTAACATCTATATTGTTCATAGAAAAGCACTAACTTAGGATACACTCTGTATATGGTGTATATGGTGTATATGTGGACAGGTAAAAACAAGAATATGTTTTTTTAATTTCTGTCTGACGGTTTCCGGAAAACTGTCGGTCTGACGGTTTCACAAAATTACAATTTTATGCGGTTTTCGCCCTTTAGAAAAATCAAAAATCTTACTAATAATTACAAATCTATTGTCAATCTACGTACACGACCTACTACACACAAAACGAAATTAAAAATGGAAAAATTAAACAGCGTACTAAAATGTTCATCGAGTACAAATAAATGCACCAATATTTGTCGCCTTTGCATTTACTATACCCACTTCAACTGGGTATTGCAAATACGAAGTATATGGCGTAAAAAACTCGTCCGCACAGCCGAACGTCGAATATATAAATTTATTTTAGAGGTGGACTCGCTACGAATTGAATAGAGCAGGTTTTTTCTCTTCAAAAATATTCATATACTTGGCAAATATTTGATATTTGGCAAGTATACGAATGTGTAGGCTTTAGGCTGCATGTCCTTTTTTCATATTTTACAATCCAATAACCAAGCAAAAATCACAATTATTCCCATATCTGCTTAACATAGAACCTTCACATTCACCATGCATTCACCTGCTTTCAAGAAACCGAGTTCCTCATCTTATATTTCAATTTCATGCCAAGCGAGATCGAAGCCAGGTTCACAAAGGGCCACACGCCAGACGAACAGAGATAAAGATAACCTGGATTCCCATCAACGTCGCATGACGTTTTCCCCATACGTAAGGGCAGAAATTCGGATCCATTATGTATTTGTCGTAGGAAAATTGAATCCACGAGCGAACATGAAAAGGACTACTGAAAGTAGTCTTCCTTCAGCTTTTCTAGAAGGATAATGCCCCACCCCTTGCACCGGCGTTCACCCTTACGGACTCTATTTGATAAGGGAAGATTATATCTGCATGCGAGATGCTCGCAGCATCTCGGAGCAGTCGCGACATCTGTCGGACAAATATAGACACATTTGCGAACTACTTTGTGCACTATCAGAAGAGGCATACGCGTACGTGTATGTATGTACGTGTTGGTAAATATTAGACGCGTGTAGGGAGTAGTGTAAATATTTTGGGGTGTTAAATGTTTGGGGAAGTGCAGGTCTGTCAATATTAACGTGTGACTTCGAAAGATTTAGTCTGCAAACTCGTATCTACTAGAAACTTAAGAGGTTATACTTTAGTCTGCAAAATATCAAAACTATGAATTTTGAAAAAATGTTATTTGAAAAAGTGATGACATTAAATACGAAATTATAATCGCATTCGTCGTTGCATGTACCGGGTGTTGTCAAAAATATGAATATGACTTAAAGATAAACAAAAATGTCATGTGACAAAGCTATTCAGAAATTAAAGAATGTACTAATATGAAATTATCAGCTCAAATTATCAGAAATTATATCACCTTCGTCGTTATACAAAATTATGAAAATGACTTCATATTAAAATACCTTTATTTTGAAAAATAGTCAGTGTTCTATCTGAAGTATTTTCATCTTTTTGGCAACACCCGGTATACGCAACGTCAAAAGTGAGTATAATTTCATATTTAATTCCTTCTGACATATCGAAATACCTTCTTCAAATAACGTACTTGCACTTAAAATTTTTTTGAACAATGGATGATGTCAGACATTATTCTTGACATGTTTTTACTACATTTAAGCTAATAAAAAAATTAAAATAAAGAAATTCAGACTTGATATTGCCTCTTAAATGAATTATCAATGACAGTAAGTAGATTTTGTTGCTTGTTTTTTACTTTATCATACGCAGTATGTAAAGTATTGTAATCGTGCCAAAAAAAATTTTTGAGATTTTAGCGGAAATATGTCTTTTTGGGTCCCCTGAACATTTTTGACCAAGGTACAAAAAAATGTCTGTGTGTGTGTGTGTGTGTGTATGTGTGTGTGTACCCGTTTTTTGTGGCGACTTCCGGAGAAACTACTAAAGGTATCGGGACGAAACTTCATATTTAGAAGTTTCATAACCAAACTTAGAGCTGAAAAGCTTTATGTTGAAAAGGGTCCAAAGGAACTGGAGGTTTACTCTCAGCATTTTTGAAAGATTTTGCAAATAAGCCTCCATTTCTGGAATTTCGTAGAAATAGTTAAATAATAAATTAAAGATGAGGAAATTCTGAATTATTTATGACTATGACATTTTTTTGTACAATCCATAGTTTAGCTGCATGAGCAAATTCTATTTCAACGAGATCGGTCGTACTGCATTAAAACTAGTAGCCAGGATGTGTCAGATATGTGATTCTAATGACAGTAGGTAGTCATACGCTATTTTTTTTTTCGAGGATACCTACTGTCAATATAGGCTGCGTTCGGATATTGTACACCGTAAGAGCGCGTTCTGATAATCGGAGAGGGTACGGTGAGAGTGACTAACGTCATACGGCGTTTATCTGCATATAAGAGCAAGACAGCCGACCCAGGTTATCTGAGCATTGCTCTCCCCATACCCTACGGAGTACAATATCCGAACGCAGCTTTAATCGACATGTCTGTCTACTTCTACTAGTTTTATTTTAATGCAGACATAGCCAATCTCGATCAAATAGAATCGCATGCATCTAAACTATTAATTTGATATATAGTATGATAAAGTCATGTGCCTGGCCACATCAGATTTTTTTTTTCTGTACTGAATACAAATCCGTCAAAAACCTCACTTTAAACTTATCAGAAATATAGCATATTTTCGCGTCGAATTTATCGAATAAACCCCTATAAGGGGCACAAAAGACTCCCTGAGATGCGATACAATATACACAGCGGCGGGACCATCCCTATACGGGCGCGACAGGGTGACTTTTCGCCAATTTCACCCTCGATTTGCATCGAGGCTGCTTTCAATATAATATGAATACTTTAGGGATGGGCCGTTTCTTTTTTCGACGTTTTACCGCATCATTTATCAAGCTGTAGGCTCTGTCGATAAGGAGAGCGATTGATAATACCGACCGGGTAGGTAGGTGCTATCAGAGGAGTATTTTTCCGGAAAATTCTCCTGTGAAAGATTGTGACAATACCAGCCATCTTTACGTGCAAGTTTTGGAAAAAGTAAAGTTATAAAAGCTAACTGTTTCAATCGCTTGGATTATATTGTTATTTTTTTTTATTATTATTAATTAACAGCACCTCATAGGTACTTGTGTATAACACCTAGTCTGATGACTATCTAGCTATATTAATCTAACCTAAATTGCTACGTATAAAAGGGGTTCGATATTAAATGTTGGTGTAACTTAAATTTAGTTTGGATGCTGATTGCTGACGCTTTAAACTTCACACACTGCTCTGCTTTTTTAACATCACTTCACCAACTCAAAAGGTTTAGTTCTTTTGAGTCTTTGCTGGAGAAGTCTGCTCTGATGATTCTCTGCAAACTTTCCAATTTCGTTGGTTACTAATTCCATCTCAAGATCCCTGTGGAGATTTCTGTTTCTTATATACCAAGGTGCACCCGCGACGTTTCTTAGCACCTTATTTTGGAAGCGTTGAATGATGGCGATATTGCTTGGCTTAGTGCAGCCCCACAGTTGGATACCATAGGTCCACACAGGTTTAAGTATCTGCTTGTAAAGTAGGAGTTTATTATATGTCGTCAAAGCAGACATCCTACCAATAAGCCAGTAGATTTTCTTGTATCTTATGCTCAATTATTCTCGTTTCTTTTTAACGTGTGCTTTCCAGCGAAGCTTGGTGTCCAGCGTCATACCGAGGTATTTTGCGGTGTTCGAGTAGAGTACGGTGGTGTTGTTTATTTTCACTGGAACGTGTTGTATTCGCTTATTGGTAAAATTTATGTGAACGGATTTGGTTTCGTTCAATGCAAATAGCCATCATTGCATCCAATCACTAATATTGTTGACAGCATTCTGCAGTTTTAGCGTTGCTCCTTTAACATTTGTATCTACTTATATTGTTAGTGAGTCTAAAAGAGAGTCATTTCCTTCAAAGAAATATGTTTGTTTTGGCTTAAAATAAGTTTACTTCCGCCAAAGAAATCATATTTTGATTCAAATAAATATATTTTAGTGTTTTAGTGTTAGATGGCGCTGTAAACTCTCTCCTCGCAGTCCGGCCTTATCTTGAGTATAAATAGTAGACTGGTGAAAGCCTACCGCTCAGTTGATGTCATGCGTCTGGCTAAATTGCTAAAAAAGAGCCGTGTGATCGGCAGTATAGAGCACAGTGCATGCAGATTCAAGTTCCGATTCCGAATCAGCGTACACTTTGCTACCCTAACTTTTACTACATGTAGGTCTGGGATAACCAACAACTGGTCGAGGATGTGCGACATCCCAAAAGGCGTCGAGATTTTGCTGTACTGTACCCTCCGAAAAGTTCTTGTCAAGGTCCACATTAATTCCTTCAACAAACTAATAATTTATTTATCCAAAGAACCATTTATTGCTAAACTAAATAAATATTAAAAATTATTTCAAGTCTCATCCTGTATTTCTATTCGCTTCCTGACGGTGTATAGTAAAATACAGTCTCCTGTATACACCGCACTTTCCCGAAATCGATTATACATACTTAAAAGCTCTCTCTCTTCATTATTAGATTAGGTCACGCTTGCCAAAAGGGCGTAGTGGCGTGTCGGCTTCCTCTCGCTTCCCAGGCAAGCGCTTTCTCGCAAAATTCTAGAGTAGGAAGGACGCTTAAAAGCCCGAAAAAGGAAGACTGTCACAGTCGATGCTCGCTTAATTTCAGACGTAAATGCGTCCTGTGCGGGACATTAATTTTTCACAGGACCTGAAGGCTGAAGGGAGCCTTCTGTACCTTTTTCATCTCCCTTCGTTCGCCACCAGCATGAAGAAATCCTTTATCGGGGCGTACAAAAAAATGATTGAGTAATCTTACTTTTGGTGATACCGTATTATTTGCTTTTCGATTTCATATTGTTCAAGTAGGTCCATTAGTAGTAACTGATGCCGCCGATGCGTTATTATTGTGTTGAGTGAAAGAATTATAAGTTTTTAAAGATTGATTAAAGAAATTAATAGTTTAAAAATTCATAACTCCGCCATTTTCTATTCGATTTCAAAAATAAAAAAAAAAAAAGCAAATGAAAGAGGAAGCATAGATGCATAGAGGCAAGATGTACTGTTCGTTCAGATCCAATAACAAATCGAAAACTTATTATCCAATACCAAATAGAAAAGTTATGGACGTTCAAGTTCAGAAGTTTCCAATTATTTTCAACTTTAACAACAATTTGATGACCTTGAATCCGTAATATTTTTTGCTAGAGTTCTGCATTTTTTTACACATGCAAGTAACCAAAAACAGTTTTTTTATGTTTAGTTCTACCACCAGATGCAAAAATAAACTTGTTCTATTATTTTTGCAGGTTATGGAAGTGTATCGCCTAGGACACCATGGGGCAAACTGGTCACCATAATCTATGCACTGATTGGCATACCATTGATGTTGCTTTACCTATCGACAACTGGTGATGTCCTCGCAAGAAGTTTTCGACGGCTATATGGCAAAATATGCGGTGTCTCCATAAGAAAACCTCAATGCCCTTGCGGCACCAAAGTCAGAGTTCCTGTCACGCTATGTCTCATCATAGTACTGGCCTATATATGCTCAGGAGCCTTCCTGTTTCACAGACTAGAAAACTGGAGCATCCTTGAAGGATCTTACTTCTGTTTCACATCACTAGGTATGTAATACTCGAAATTATGGTTTTACTGTTCGTTCTAATGTATTGTCTTGTCGTCTATTGACATTATCTTCCGTAATCTTGAATATGCTAACACCAGCTAACACAAGCACTTAATTTTTATTAAAATTATTAAGATTATTATTATTAAACAGAAAATTATAAACTGGGAAAACTGCTTAAAATGTATATTGCATCCCCTAGCAACTCTTAATAGTTTCTAGTCTACGCAACATACTGGAAATCAGGTTTTTTATCGTTTCCATTGGTCCAATTCTTCCACTATTGCTTATGAGTCTTATGACCTTTCTCGAAGAGTCCGTCTCCACAGTTTTTCTTCCATCCACCACGTTAAGGCAAAACCTTGACCTTCATTATTATTTGAAATATTGGGTATTTGAAACAAATAAGTTTATACCTGGAGAGAAATATCTGCAATGTTACAGAAAAAGAATGTAATAAACTACCAAAAAAGCTGTAAAATAAGAATTGACTGTAACATCGCTGGTTATTGACTGAAAAGGTAATTTTACCGTGTGGATCGGCGGTCATTTTTAACCTCCGTGTATCGAAGGGAAAATACCATGTGATTTGTAATTTTACTTTGAGCTAATAAATTTACTTCGCATATGAAATGAGGTTTCCGATGTGTACGGTTTTATATATACTTTAGTAAGTAAAATCACTGACGTTCAGTAAATTCACGTGAACACGGAATTGCAATTAATTGTTGTACAGTAAACTTTCTGCAACTTTAATATTAGATTTATCCAAGCAACTGCAAAACCAGTTAACAATCAGTACTTTTGTGATGGACCACATATGTTGCTATGATAACTCCATTATGAATACCAATGAAACATTATCTGATTTCTCACAAAAGAACTGTTTGTAAACTGGTTTTGCGACTGCTCGGACAAGCCTGTATAGTCAACTGTAAAATCACTAGTAAAATCCTTTTAATGTGGAGATCATAAATAAGAACAAAAAATAATAGTATGAAGTTTTATTATAATTTTAACAATAAATAACATGTGAAACATATTTATAGTATATAAATATCTACATACTTTTTTATAAATATTTTATATTTTTAACATTCAATAAATAGTTCTTGACAAAAATGTAATCATAAGGAAATGAAATAAAATAGGAACCCTTGGACTATACTTATCTACATATCGTATAATAAAATTAATCGATCTGC
Organism: Aphodius sticticus; assembly: GCA_963966075.1. Classification (NCBI taxonomy): domain Eukaryota; kingdom Metazoa; phylum Arthropoda; class Insecta; order Coleoptera; family Scarabaeidae; genus Aphodius; species Aphodius sticticus. The sequence continues at coordinate 40,901,422 of OZ014514.1, forward strand.
TTCACAGAGAGAAATATATCTTTTAAATATAAATTAAATATTATTTCAACAATATTAAGTTGAAATACCTATGGTAAACTTACGTCACACACTTACTTAGACTGCATACAAACATTTACATTTTCAGTGGAATTGGTATTATCCTTATTCGTTTTTTAATCCTGAGTTGGAATAATTTTTAAAAAGGTAAACCGTCTCCAGAGTAAGAGAACCTGGGGATAATCCAACCACAGCATATTATAATATAGTCCAAAATGTGTCACCTGAAATCAAAATAAAAAGTACATGAGTCATATATCATATACAGGGTATAACAATGTCAGCAGCTGCTTTCCTTTGAGGTACAGAGTGTGTGTAAAGTTATTAATGAGTGTTTATAGAAAAGTATTTTTTATATTGGTGATTGAAATGATATGTGTTATACATGTTAGTAATAAATTTGATTGTAAGACCGCATGTAGGAGAAAGAACAATAAACGAAATCTTACCTATGGACACCACACAAGTCTTTGAATTTGTAGAATGTCAGTATCATCAACACTTGTATCCTAAAAGGAACATCCAATTAGTGAAAGTTGAATTATACATATCAAGACTGCAAACGTTTACCTGCACTTTGTAGTATATATTTGCATAGTCCTCCATAATATACAAAGAGATGAATGTACCAATATTATATCTTTTAATACTATATAACCATATGGAGCAAATATTCCACACCACACTGATAAAGGATAAGTCACAGAGGCACTAGCAGTGTTAAATTAGTTGTATATAACAATCGGACTCAATGAAACTCTAACTTATCTGCTGTAAACACAACCGAACGGATGGCGAACGGAACTCGAACTACATATCCCATTATTGCACAAGCGCGATAAAAATTCTCTCGGTAGCACTTTACCATCTAGAGAGGAAAATTGCACGAGCAAAAGACAAATTTACATATCAGAGAGTAGTTTTAATGTATAGATATGAGATTTTATTCCGTTGAGGTAATTGTTTTTATGAAATTTACAAACTTGTTAGCAAATTTACATACAGTTTGTACAATTAATGAATGTAACTGCATTTTCAATGATATTTTGTATTTTTACTTAAAATTATGGTAAAATTGCTGACAAATAGGGTAGGTTTACTGAAATAAATGTAAATTTCATTTGTAAATTCGCACTCATTTTTATCAGTGTACCAGCTAAATTTCTGTATTGTTTTTACAGAATTCACATATTCTACAAACATATTCCTGTGAAATTAGAACAGTATCACCTTAATTTTGCAGGGCATTTTTTAAATTTTACGTATAAAATACTTTAATAAAAATAAATACTTCACAGTAGTAAGTAATATTAAATCATTGAACTGCGTTTCTTTACAGACTGCACTGATAAAAATGAGTGCGAATTGAATAAATTTTAAAAAAATTAATAAAAAAATAATAAAAATCGGCCCACTGGTTTCAAAAACATAAGACATTAAAGTTAGGTTATAAATTTTTGGGACTCGGAAGGTGATTTCCTATATACAATGTGTGCAGCGAAAACATTATTTGAGGACATGATCATAGAGCATCATATTTTATAGTTTAAGAAAAACAATTGCACGGATAGAAGTTAAAACTTGGAGATAGTCAATAAAAGATGTACAAGCTGTTGGAATCAGAGTTGACAAGAATTCTAAACTAGAATTCTTATGATTGCAGGTACCATCGGTTTTGGTGACCTGCTTCCTGGTCAAAACGCAGAAGAAGCATCACTATGCGCATGCTCAGCGTACATCTTAACAGGCATGGCTTTGGTAGCCATGTGCTTCAGCCTAGTTCAAGACGAAGTCATCGCAATACTGCGTTTCATCGGAGCAACTTGTGTCAAGAACGACCTCAAACTACGCGACGATGAAATAATATCCGTAAACTCCTGACAAAGACCGAAAACCGAGGGTGCCCCGCCTATCACCAAAACACCACCAGCTGTCAAAAAAGTACCACCGATGCTCCAGCATAACAGCTTACCGCGGAAGAGCAATTTTCAAAGGAACGCTCCCGCTAGAAGATCAACAGGTGCTGAGCCTCTTGTGGAATATTTTGTTCCTCGTAGCGTCAGCGAATTTGATCTTTCCTGCACCGGAGAGAACACTGTTAACAACATGCTTCCGCTAACCGTTAGGGTCCCCAGAAAACCTCCCCCGAAGCCAAGGGGTGAAAAAATGGTTACGTTTGAGGATGAACTTGCTTTGAGGGCAAAAAATCAGGAGTTGCAGGATGTGTTTATGTGACAAAACGGATAGCAGTCGGACAGCCGTTGTGAGTCGCAATTAACGTCGCCGATACCCCCGCAAGGGTTGATATCGTCGGAAGACGTGGCCAAGGAAGAAGCACTGAAGAAAGAGTTGCGAAGGGAATTGAAAAACTTTAAACTGTGCGAAGATTTGAAGAAGTGCGACGAAAATTGCTCTTGCAACGCTGAGGCGGACTGCGATATTTGTAAAGTGATAGATTTTACGTTGAAGAAGGATAAGTTATAGCCAGACGTGTATTTGGGCTGAACATCGTTTGTTTTTTTCTGTACATAGATTCTCTTCTATAATATCCAGGCGATTGTACTCTATGTGGCTTGTTTCGGAATCGAGAAGTTAGGTTATGTCAAATGTCACATGTCAATAGAAATTTATTTTGCTTTGTACAAAACAGGAAAAATAATGAAATTTTTCTACTTTGCATTATGAAAGCACTAGATCACAAACTTTTGGTAACTTTTAATTTTCCAAGATGATATTGAGGTCAAGTGTCAAATAAGACTGACAATCTCAATCGCTATTGGCTCACGTCAATCATATTTACGAATTTTACCACAACAACCAACTGTTGAATAAAAAACTACTCTATATTGTAAGATGACAACTGCATTTTCGAAATTTATGTAAAATTAATGTCGCAAAGTAGAAAAAATAGTATATAACACTCGTTTTATAAGACTTATTGGTGCACTAGCGACATAATTTTGCTTTTTTGCTATTACGACCAAAGTAGTCGAGCTAAAAATTATTATCATGCATATTTAGTTAACAGATAAATTGGGTAGTTAATCCTGAAAATTACAGCTTCCTATCTGCTTTAGTTTTTTCGGGACAATTTTTGAGAAAATGACTATATGCAGTCCATAGGTGTTAGCGACATAACTTTGCTTTTTTGATATTACGACCAAAGTAGTCAAGCTAAAAATTATTATCATGCATATTTAGTTAACAGATAGATTGGGTAATTATTCCTGAAAATTACAGCTTCCTATCTGCTTTAGTTTGTTCGGGAGAATTTTTGAGAAAATGGCTATATGGAGACCGTAGGTGTTAGTGTCATAATTTATCTTTTTTGCTATTACGACCAAAGTAATAAAGTTAAAAATTATTATCATGTATATTTAGTTAACAGACAGATTGGGTAATTAATCCTGAAAATTACAGCTTCCTATCTGCTTTAGTTTGTTCGGGAGAATTTTTGAGAAATTGACTATATGCAGTCCATAGGTGTTAGCGTCATAATTTTGCTTTTTTACTATTACGTCCAAAGTAATAACGTTAAAAATTGTTATCATGTATATTTAGTTAACAGACATATTGGGTAATTAATCCTGAAAATTACAGCTTCCTCTCTGCTTTAGTTTGTTCGGGAGAATTTTTGAGAAATTGACTATACGCAGACTGTAGGTGTTAGCGTCATAATTTTACTTTTTTGCTATTACGACCAAAGTAGTCAAGCTAAAAATTATTATCATGTATATTTAGTTAACAGATAGATTGGGTAATTACTCCTGAAAATTACAGCTTCCTATCTGCTTTAGTTTTTTCGGGGGAATTTTTGAGAAAATAGCTATATGCACTCCATAGGTGTTAGCGTCATAATTTTAGCTTTTTTTGATATTACGACCAAAGTAGTCAAGTTAAAAATTATTATCATGCATATTAACACACAGATTGGGTAATTAATCCTGAAAATTACAGCTTCCTATCTGCTTCAGTTTGTTTGGGAGAATTTTTGAGAAATTGACTATATGCAGTCCATAGGTGTTAGCGTCATAATTTTGCTTTTTTGCTCATACCACCAAAGTAATAAAGTTAAAAATTATTATCATGCATATTTAGTTAACCGATAGATTTGGTAATTAATCCTGAAATATAATCATCATCGTAGAAACCGTAGATGCGGTTGATCACAACAATCTCGTGCGCCAATTTTGTCTTATAAAACTTGTATTATAATATACTATTAGGTGTGCCAAATTCTTTTTTACACAAGTGTATTAATGTCCGATATTAGATATAAGCCACATAAGGAATGATCATCCTGTATACCATACATATTATATGAATAAATGTGCCAACTTCTAGCATAATAAGGATATTTAATGTTGAAACAATTGATGATTTGTTTTTTGGCTGTGTATCTTAAAATAGGAAACACATGAAGAACTTGAAATGAAAGTGGGTAGGTTAAAATTTTGCTCAAATTTATTTCTCTCGGATTATACAGTTGTCCCAAAAGCCATGTCAAGACTGACCAAGATATCTAAATATGACCTTAGTATAGTCGTAAGTTTTAAAGATATTCACTTTCATCGAATTTTGTGAAAATCGTCACTTTAGATCAGTCTTCTAAGGTCTTATTTATATTCTAGTCAGTCGGTTTTTAGGGACACCTGTATAGTTAGGATTTATTCCAAAAGTCTTGACGAATAATTTTAAAAAAAATAAACACAAATAACCCTTGTAACTTATATCCTTATTTCAATCTTTAAATTCTATACAACTTGTAAAAAGTACATTTTAAGACTTGTAATATAAACTACCACGTAAAATGACAACACGTACAATTACCAAGTTGCCACATTATCACAGAATTGAACATAATATCTGCGAGAAAGAAACTCAATAGCCAAATAATTACGGTACTATTTAAGATAAGTATTAAAAGATGAATGTGTTAATAATTGTACACTAAACTGACGAGAATTATACTCAATTTCTAAATAAATTTTAACAATTAATTAACCTTGTTTGATTTGATTATACCAGAATATTTAAAATGGCGCCATCTGTTGAGGTATCTTTCTAGAATTCGTTCAAGAAAAACAATTTAATTTTTATAGCAACTTTATTTACCTACAAACAACTTTACATAACAATTTAATCAACAATTCCCCTCTCTCTCAATAAATCACTAATCCGTTTGGAAACACTATTATAATATTTCATTTTTATGATAGCCGTTTTCGCACTTTGCACGTTATTCTGTCGAAAATGATCCGAAATAACTTTTACAACATTCCGCAACATTTTTTTATTTTTCAATTCTAGTGCTTTTAATTTATCAGGTGTATCCGCTTCGTCAATCTAAAACAAACTAATTCTTATACTGATGTAACAAAATTATCCGTTAAACATAACCTCTTCGTTTAACTCCATAACCTCCATTAAAAATTCAGGATCGTCACTTTTATTATCTTCTCCGATGCTTTCGTTATTCAATTTTAACATGTGTAACGCCCGACTTAGCGGGGTTTGTAACGTATTAAAGGCCTTATTAACCAAAGACGAGTACTCCGCGGAAATTTCTTTTTCTTGTTCAGAACTAAAATAAAAACAAATAATTCGAGTTTTTACCCCAAGTCTGAATACACACCAGTTTGAGTATTTATCAGGGTGAAGCACACTCTGCATTTTCCTATAGGACTGCACTAAATCCTTCGTGTTTACATCAAAATCTGGGGCTATGTTCATAACCTTAAAATAATCTCGTTTCTCGTGCGGTTCTTGAATCACCTTGCATGATTCGCAAACTAAATCGTTTATATTTCTCCTGTCGACCCCGCATTTCCAACATTTCGCTGAATTCGTTTGATTATATCGGATTTGGTGATTAAAAGTGAGGTTATGTACAGCTGTCAGATACCTGGAGTCTTGTATTAGGTGATTATTACCAATTTTTTGTTGGAAAATTGTTAAAAATCTCTGGATTGTTTGCCTTTTGGACATTGTTGTATTGATTTTTTAGCTAATTTATTGTTTTTGTGAAGTACCAACCTCAGAACTATAGGGCGCGATGTTATCGGCTCCAAAAGCTTTGCGTACCTCCCTCTAGATGGCGATGTAGAAACTATCGTACAAATTTAGTACTTTATAACTAAGCGCTGCCAACTTGTTATTCACAAAATCACCAAGGCAACACTGTCAGTCTTGCAAATGTCAGATTGTTAAGCCGAAAAATCAATATCAAAAATAAATTATCAATCGTGAACAGTTAAAACGCGTTAAAAAATCATCCGGAGCAATGGCAAAACAGGGTTCCTTCGCTACCTTCATCAAGAGCATCTACTACGACGAATTCAAATGGTAAAACAGAGCACGCCGCCCGGTTTATAGGTTAAGTCTATAATTATTCTCTGATAATTTTGTAGGTCCGTTGTAAAGAGCGTTGGTATGTTTGCATTAGGGATTACGATAGCGAAAGAGTGCGTAGGAATGGAACTGTTGCCAGCAGCAAACTAGTGCTACGAATTAGAACTGCGACAAACTTATAGACCTGTTATGTTTAAAATAAACGATTAGTTGTAAAATTTAAACGATGCCTTGTTTTATTTTGTTGTGCGTGATTCTGACGAGTTTGTGCGTTGATCTGACTATGAGTGTGCCGAATTTTGTATTCGTTCTAACCGACGACCAAGATTTGTTACTTGACGGGTTATTACCCATGAAAAAGACATTGGAGTTAGTTGCAAATGAAGGCGTTACTTTTACAAATGCTGTAAGAGACTTAATAATGTCCTTAAGATGAAAGTTGAAGAGATTTCATCGATTTTTCTCGTTTCTAGTTTGTGAACAGTCCGATATGTTGCCCAAGTAGAAGTTCGATATTAACTGGAAAATATATCCACAATTTGAGAGTTTTTAACAATTCTATATCAGGCAATTGTTCAAGTGTTTCCTGGCAGGAATCCCATGAGAAAAAAACGATTGCGTCCTTGCTAAAAACGAAGAACTATACAACATTTTACGCGGGAAAGTACTTAAACCAGTACGGAAGCAAACATGCGGGTGGATTGGAGCACGTACCACCTGGATACGATTGGTGGCTTGGTTTAGAAGGCAACTCCAAATATTACAATTATTCCTTGTCTGTAAACGGAACTAGAAAAGATTTTGGGGAAGAATATTTGACTGACGTTATAGTACGTATCTAAATTTGTATGAAATTGATTAATAATTAATTTATTAATAATCTATTTTGCAGGCAAATTATGCTAGCGACTTCCTAAATCAAAAACTTATCGCGAACAACCCGTTTTTTATGATGTTAGCACCGCCTGCGTGTCATAGCCCGTTTACACCCGCACCAAGACACAAAGATAAATTTGCCAACACGAAAGCTGTTCGTACACCAGCTTTTAACTACTCTGCAGTTGACGTAATACAAAAAAACTTGATTGAATAAGCGTAAGGATTCTAGGGTCTGTTATTTTTTCTAGAAACATTGGTTGGTGGGCATGCGTCTCAAGCACTTACCTGAAGATGTCACTATTCTAGACGAAATCCAGCAGCATAGATTAGAATCTTTACTAGCTGTTGACGAAATGATTGAAAAATTGGTGAAGAAACTAACTGAATTATCGATTTTAAACAACACTTACATTATCTATACGTCTGACAATGGTTTTCACATCGGTACGATAAGTTTTTCTTCAGTTTTTGTTGGTTTTGCATATTTTTCGTTGGTTTTAGGTCAATTTTCTCAACCTTGGGATAAACGTCAGCCGTACGAAACTGACATTAAGGTTCCGTTTTTTATACGTGGGCCAAATATCAAGCGAAAAATGGTTGTGAATAAACCTATTGCTGCGATAGATATAGCTCCGTCGATTTTAGATTTCGCCAGTTTAGATATTCCGGAGGAAATGGACGGTGTTTCATTCAAAAATCAGTTAATTGATATTGAAAAAATGGAGAAAATACCAGGAATAAAGCATATTTTTATTGAGTATTTTGGGGAGGGCAATTTGAAAACAATCGACAAGAGTTGTCACATAATTTCGAATGATTTAGCGGTAAAAATTACTATTTTTTTGGCTAATATTAACTAATATATAAACTTTTAGGAATGTACTATTGATAATTGGTGTAAATGTCAAGATTCTCGCAACAATACTTACGTTTGTGTTAAGATTTTTAGCAAATTTACCGATTTCAAGTATTGCCAGTTTTACGACGACTTGGTAAATAAAGTTAAATTTGATCATTTCTTCCTCTAGAAATGCTTAAATCGATTTTTTTTCAGAACTTCATTGAGGCCTACGACTTAACAACAGATCCATTTGAGTTGGAGAATATTAAATCGAAATTAACAAGTAAGCAACTAACATATTTTGATAATCTCATAACTAGATTTTCATCTCATAAAAATTCATAATGTAAAACAGTTAATACTAATATTGTTGTAATAGTTATAATAATAAAAATAAAAAAGATAATTTTAATCTTCCTCTACCTTTTTTTATGTCAAAATCAGATGTGATATACAAAAAACTTCCTTTTAATACGAGTTTGGCTGTTTATTGCGTCAAAACAGGTATTTATCCTGTTGTTTTATCCAGTGTTATCAAGATTGTCCAATGTGTTTTAATGTCTTTTCACAAGGCTTCAACTTCGCTAATTATTTTGAAAATAAATAAGAATTTTAAAAATAAATACCCATGTCGCCATCTATGAACCAGAATTGAAACTACTACACGCAGGTACTCCGTCAAGCCGGTAATAACTCTCCCAATATAATTTAATGCATTTTATTAATTAAGAAATCGTATAATTATAATCAAATCTTAACGTAAAGCTTCTCTTTTACAAAATAAAAACTAAGTTGAAGAAATTTCCAATTAATAATCAATAATTTAGTTTTCGCGCCTACTCAGTTTCCCTCACTCCTTTCATACACAAGCCGGTCCGCCATATTTACAAACATATTCAACGTACTTGGCGAAAGATATTTTCGTCGATTTGTCTTATATTGCCTTATAAATTTTTACCGGTAAGTTTGTTATGATCTACGGGTTACCACAGACAATAATTCAATCAAAATTCATACTTTTTCCGAGCGATTCCGCTAAAAAACCGATCTATCCATCGAAGCCTTCAGATCGATCGAACCTAACCTAACTTTTTCTTTGTAAAGGGCGTTATTTGGTATCAACCTCCACCGATTTGCGATGACTAGCAAAATGGGAAGCAAGAAGGACGAGCAGGGCGAAGCGGAGGAGTTCACCGTTGAGAAAATCATCGATAAACGGGTAAATGCTACGGGAGTTGTCGAATATCTTTTGAAGTGGAACGGCTACGACGATAAGGATAATACGTGGGAGCCGGTCCACAATTTGGATTGTCCGGGGCTTATTGAGGCATTCGAGGCGGAACGTGCCAAGCAGGACAAAGAACGGAGCAAGAAACGTAAATCTACCGCTACGCCCACGTTAGACACAAAAAAGAAGAAAGAGGAGAAGAAATTGCACGGTTTCGATAGGGGGCTCGAGCCGGAGAAGATCATTGGTGCTACGGATAGTTCAGGTGAGTTTTCGATACATTTTTTTAAGGTTTTTTAGTAGTGGAGGCAACCTGAGTTGTTTGTTCTTTTTCCGACAAAACTTGACGTTCAGTCAAAAAATGTCATAGAGAAAAGTTGTAGATCTTAAAAAAAACTATTACTTTCATACGGGTCACTTTTTACTATGACCCAAAATATCCCTGAAAAATCTCTTTTTTTCTCATAGATGTCATTATTATAAGTCTAGATGTATGCCTATAAAGATTTGTCAGTTAATTTCCAGTTGTTTAAACAAATTTTTAGGTGTTTAAATAATGCGTTTTTCTCGAAAATCCGTCTGAATTATGTTTTCTGAGTTCGAAATGGCAGTTTATTATCTTAGAGTGACATTATTCATTAATTGCTCCTATTGTTTAAGCAATAAATTATTATTCATTTTCAACTTTTTTCTAATTATGGTAGAAAATTTAATATTTTTAAAAGAAATGTAACTCCTCAATTTCCCGAAAAAAGGATTTTAAGTAAATTCAATTTTTTCGAAAAAATGATATTGAAAACGAATATTTTACTTAATAATGATTTGAACCAGGTCCCAGGTCCCTGGTTCAAATCCAGGTTGTGGCTGTAATTTTTAATTTATTTTAAAATTTACATACCACCTGTATATCACCAGTATGCGTTTGAATAATATTTTATTATTTAAACAATGGAAATTATCCCAAAATATAAATGATGTCACTTGACAATAACAGTTGACCAGACCGATCTAAAAAAATGGGTTTATTAGCTAATAACATAGGCAAGATACCTCGAACATGAAATTTATAAGTTAATTTCACAAAAAACCTGACTTCTACCATAGTTAGAACAACAGTTGAAAATTAATAATCATTGATAGTTGAAATAATAGGAAGAACTTGTTTAATGAATAATGTCACTCTAAGATACTAAACTGCCATTTTGAACTCAGAAAACAGATGTGCGACGTAGTTTCGAGAAAAGCGAATTATTTAAACAAATGGAATTTGTTTAAACAAATGGAAATTACCTGACAAATGTTTATAAACATTCAACTAGACTTATAGTAATGATTTCTATGAGAGAAAAGAGAATGAAGTGATTAGAACGGTAAATTTTCTGAAGAATGTACATTTTTCATTTAAGCGTAGTTTTCAGGGCACTGTGGGGGTGGGTTGGGGGCGTCAAAGCCATATGTATAATAGCTCAAATTCTTCATTGGAAAGTCCTCTACAAGTCCTATAACTTTAATCTTAAGTTTTCCCAAACTCCGAAGAATTATTCGAAAAATACCAAAATACTTTTATTTAAAAAAGTTGTTGAAATTTTTTACGGTTGGAGAATTATTTAGTTGTTCCGGTAATTTTGACTAACTCTTGTAATTTATATTGTTTATTTTTTTATTTATTCCCCAGGCCAATTAATGTTCCTAATGAAATGGGCCGGAACAGACGAAGCAGACTTGGTACCCTCGAAACAAGCGAACGTCAAGTGTCCGCAGATTGTGATCAAATTTTACGAGGAACGTCTGACCTGGCATTCGCCGAATAATGAGGAAGACAAGAACGACAAAGCTTAGAATTAGTTTTTGGGCCGTTCTCTTTAGTTACTTCCGAATTCTGTTAACTTTAATATTTTTTTCCACGGAAATTCTAGCGTTGCGGAGAATCTGAACAACAATTCACTCTCGGTGTCAATTGTTCTTCAGTTTCTTTGTTTATAATTTTAATATTATCTTTGTGACACTCCGCGAAAAACAGGATTTCCTTTTTTTTTGCGTATTGAAAGAGTTTGAACGTTATTTTTTTTTCCTGTATCGAAAAGGAACGATTACTGTGTATTGGCACTCTGTAATATATATTAAGGTGTAGTATATAGGATAAAATTATTTTTTAAAATAAGAGAAATAAAAGCGATATTGCGTTATCTTATAAGTTTGTGTTGTATTACGGTTTACTGTTTACTTTCTGGAAACTAGTAAAATTATGCTTATTTGTAATAATTTTCAGCTAGATTCTAAAATTATTTTGAAAAGGAAAAATTTCGTAAAAGATTTGTGTATCAAACAATCAGATGTAAATACAGGGTAAGTGAAAAGTTTTAATATCTTGGGTATTAAGAATAAAATCCTCAGTGGAACATCTACTAGAGTCGTAAAACATCACCGTAAACGTCATGCTGGCGTATTTTGATGAACACAGCAAAAGTAAGAAAGCCGCAATTCTTTGGCCATACTATAGCAGGCTACACCCATGTTTAAATATGTATAGAATATTGATATTTCGCAGTTTATGCGATTGCAAGCGATTAAGAAGATGCAGTGTGTGGTTATGTATAGTACGTTTGACATATGGCATTTGATATCAATGTGTACCAATCTTAGACAAAAATGTTACTGTTTTCGGTATTACAATGTGTTAATTGTAACACCGAAAACAGTGTTACAATGTGTGCATTGTGAATGCAAAGTAGAAAAAGACATTTTTCTGACGTCTAACTTTCCACTTGCAAAATTTTCTTGTTGCCTTATACCTACTTTTAAGTTGGTTGATTTATCATTCTAGAATTTTTGAGGCAGTCTAACATCTACTTCCACTTGCAACATTTTTCTGAGCAAACTTGCCACTTGTAAAATTTTCTAACTCAGATAAAGAAAATTTCAATATCAACTGGATTGGGTAAAAAGAAACCACAAATTGAATTGAATATAAATAATTTATTAACACGATAAATTCTATTTACAATCACAACAAACATAACAAACAATCGTCTCAATTAATTAATTAAAGCCCACAACTGGCACTTTCCGCAATAGATCCTCCAACACAGCTGGCGCCAACGATAAAAATTTAAATTTCGTCCCCATTTTTCCCGGATCCGTCAACATGTCGTAGCTAAACTTCAAGCTCTTCAACTGTTCTTCATTCGCAGTTGCCTCTAAACTCTTATAACGATGCTCTATTCCCATTTTCAATAGGAAATCCCTCTGAGTCACCGGACCAAAGGACAACACCTTACCATCTTCAATCGCAGCCTAAAACAAAAGAAAACTCACTTTCACAGTATGTTCTATTAATATTAGGAATACTACCTTTTTTAACGCGAAAAAATCAACATCGGCTGTCAAATCAGCTGTGCCGGGATCGACAAGTGGATTGTGTTGTTTATGATCCTTAAAAGCTCGGAAAGTATCAGTACCCTCTCCGTTATGTCCGTAGTCGGCTATAAGGGCAAAACCTCCATCTTCTTCAAGCCTGCTAGCGATATCTTTGATCATGATCAAACTTTGCGGGGATACTTCGAAATCGTCACGCTTTTCGTCCTTTTTTAACAAGATTTTCTGCGTTGGAGTCTCTTCTTTGGCCAAAACGTATCTAATAATCAAAATAGAAAAGAAAACCGATCAAAAATGCTATAATTACCTAAAACCAAGCTCCTTTTTCGGATCGATATCAACTAAAACCTCCCGATAACCCTTCTCAGTCTTTTGAAACTTGTGTATGGGTAACGCATCGAAAAATTCATGCGCGATCAACAACGTAAACATCCTAGGGACATCTTGAATTTGCCGATACCACTTCACTGGTACCCCATGGTTAATACTCTTCCCCTCGCGGTAAACAATGCTATTAACATCGCTAGAAACTTCCGTAGTCGCACATAACTTTCTAGCTTGAATATCACTCAAAAACGGACTGATTTCGACGAACTGTACATTCGCTCCCTTTAAAGATTCGAAGTGTTTGAACACCCGGAGGATATCCTGCATCAAAGTCCCCTTCCCGGGGCCTAATTCCAAGATTTGGAATGGTTTCGGCGACCCTACTTTCGACCATTCGTTTAGAAACCATATAGCGATCATTTCACCGAATATCTGGCTTAATTCTGGGGATGTTACAAAGTCACCGCTCTCTCCTAGCATGTCTTTATGCATGTAGTAGCCCCCGGCCGGGTGGATCAAGACTTCACGCATGTAATCAGCTATCGGAACAGGTCCTGTCAGTTTTATGTTTTGGTATATATTCTTCGCTATGTCGAACTGTTTCTTGTCGATGTTCGGCTTCACTGTGTAATACTTTCTTATACTCGAGTACATGAGTCTTGAACGAATCGAAAACATGATTGGTTTTTATATTTTTAACTAATATCGATCAGAGCTCATAACCTAGAAATATGAAATGAAAAATATCGCGATTTTAATTCGCGGAAAAGTTGTTTTATTTATAATTTAGTACCTACCTAGTAATACTGTGGATTTTAATACATTGCCGGGTGTTGTATTTATTAAAAACATTAAAGTATCATCTTTTTGGTTATCTTCTTCTTCTTAACACACTAGGATGATTTGGTGAACGGTACATGTGTGAGAAAATTTCTAGAAGTAATTTTTTTCAACCGATCGGAATGAAGTAAATGGCGTAATGATGCTTACATGATTGCGAACAAATAGTCTTAAATGAATTTGGCCATAGCTATTATAGTTTGTGAGTTACCGGCAATCTATTCTTAACGAAGACGTGACGTCACTGGTGGAAGAACCTATTTGTGACGACACCGGTGGACATCGCCCCGCCCCGAAAATGGCTCTCGGCGTACCCTATGTATGAATACGACTCTACCGATCTTGACGTGACCTTGGCATTCCTGGTCTATTTTTAGATTTGGTTACTTCGGTTCGGTGTAGGCAACTTAACCACGGCAAATTTACTGTTCCTCCCCCTTTTTCCCAAAAAATCGTCATGTAAACAAACATAACCTAAGAAATCCTATGCGTCTAAGCGCCTAACCTAACTTTTTAGAACTCGCGACGTTTCAAAACCGATTCAAGAATAATTCCTAGATAATTCAGCCGTCGATAAACACATAGGTGGTCATAGAAACAACGCTAGGCAATATCACAGTGGATTTATGCACAAAAACCCGACCTGGAGTCAGCTGAAACTTCCTAAAACAGTGCAAAATCAAATGCTACAACTACAACTTGTTCCATGCGATATCACGAGGTGTTATAGCATGAACAGGCGACCCCATCGGATCCAGAAACGACAAAGAATCACTTTTTGGTATACTAGAAGGCCTATTAAAAAGATATTTCGGAAAAATACTTAGGATAATACGTGCGACGAGGTTGACGGCATGACGGGTTGATATCTTTTGACGATAGTGAAGACCAGATGATCAGAAGTCAATTCAGGTTGTCTGAAGGCTTGCCCCACTTGGCCCCAATGTTGCTAGCAGCATTGGACTGACTGTACTCTCCTCAGCACCCTCTCATTGAAGGTAATGTTAAAAAACGGGTTATATACAAATTCTGTACTGTATTCTCATGAAAATGTTGATCGTAGGTGAATTATGTTATCAGGTGATTATATTCGAAGGAACGTTACTCATATTTGGAGCCCATACGCAAGCCAAGCTGTTGTAGAAGACTGTATATAATTCGGTTATGAAGCTGCGTTAGAATCTCCCACCAAAATGTCCGGTATAAGGTCTTATATCAAATTTATGGAACAAACTTATCGATGGACAAATCACACTCGTAACCATTTTCGATGGGAAGTTTGACAAGTACGTTGACCCCTTTCTTTACAATATTTGTTACATTCGGTACAATGTAAGAAGATAGTTTAGAAAGAATCCGTGTTATTTTAGCGCGAATTACGATTTGTCAAGTTTTTACTCTCCATCTAGGCTTTATTTTCTCAGAAATAGTATTTTGCTTCTAAGCTTTCAACACTTAGTTATAATTAACACTATTTCTTTTGTTTTATTACATTGAAAACACCCTTGAAAAAATATAAGGGGGTTCAACGCAAAAAAATATGATGTGGCCAGGCTCATGACTTTATCATACTATATATAAAATTAATAGTTTAGCTGCATGAGATTCTATTTGATCGAGATCGGTTATGTCTGCATTAAAACAAAACTAGTATAACTAGACAGATATGTCAATTAAAGCTGCGTTCGGATATTGTACTCCGTTGACACCGGGTACACCGTCCAAATGACACTTACGTGTTATTGGGTGTAAAAAGTGTAATACAATATCAGAACGCAGCTTATATTGACAGAAGTTATTATCAAAACATTAGCGTTTGACACTACCTACTGTCATTAGAATCAAAATCTGACAAATCCTGGGTACTAGTTTTAATGCAGTACGACCGATCTCGATGAAATAGAATTTGCTCATGCAGCTAAACTATTGATTGTACCAAAAAATGTCATGGTCATAAATTATTCAGAATCTCCTCTTCTTTAATTTATTATTTAACTATTTCGACGAAATTCCAGAAATGGGGCTTGTTTGCAAAATCTTTCAAAAATGCTAAGACTAAACCCCCAGTTCCTTTGGACCCTTTTCAACAGAAAGCTTTTCAGTTCTAAGTTTGGTTATGAAACTTCTAAATATGAAGTTTCGTCCCGATACCTTTAGTAGTTTCTCCGGAATCGTCGCCACAAAAACGGGTACACACACACACACCACTCTCACCTCCCTCGCCTTCAAGCCACTGTCCTTCCCCTTCAAACCACCCTCCCTCTTCCTTCCCCTTCAAATCACCCTCTCTCCTAAAGCGAAGCTTAATTTATAAATTAATAGATTAATTATTCCTGAAATGCACAAGGAAAAATCTCAAGTTACTATTTTTTAGTTAAATTAATTAATTTACAAGACAATAACTTATATATTTTTAGGATTACTTGTTTATAATTTACTAGTGTATTCGTTCCCTTCACTTTACTTTACTAAATGGCCACGAGATGGCGGTTGATGTGTCAAAAATACTTAATTCTAAGTAAATAATGTGTATAAAGTATATAAGGTTAATGTTATTCTACTACATATTATATATAAATAAATATATATAAATCGGAAGTTAATTTAAGCAAGGTGTGTACGATATATTACTTATTATGTACTAGGTCGGATTGTTTTTTATAAATAAATCTTGAAATTCTGAACTATCGATTTTTCTCGTTATAAACAACAGCATTATTCAAAAACGTAGAAATTAAATTAATTAAATTTTGAATATTTTTTATTCCAGGTAACACGGACAGGATACCACATGCTGAAAAGTAAGTTAGGGTTTTTCCCTACTATTCTAGTGACATTTGAACGTTCTCTTAATTTAAATTTCTTGTTTCAGTAGCGATACTGAGAGTACCGACGTCAGACAAGCAGCAGAGCGCAAAAAGTTTGCAATGCCTTTAAAAATAACATCGCTATTCAAGAGGAAAGAGAAGAATTCACTACCTGACGACATAGTGGATGCACCAGATCAGGAAGATGTGGAAACATTCCCGATAGAGGGCGTGGATCAACCTCAAAGTGAGCAGAAACAGCCAAAGGATGGTGTGGTTTACGCTGAATTGGACCTTGTCAAAACGAATTTAAAACCTGTCGTTTTGAGTGACGACGAGAAAACAGAGTATGCCGAAATTGTGTATACAAACGAGAATGAAACGGAAAAGAACGAGAAAACAACGAGTTAGATGTAGGATGTAAACATATTCCGTTAGTTTTTTATTATTTGAAAGTGTGAGTAATGAATATCCGTCCAATTGTCGATAGATCTGACTATTTTAAGTTCACGATATAAGTTTTTTTTATATGTATTGTAGAGATTAGTTATAAATAATGCTACAAATGTAAATAATATTGATAACGCTGCTTCGCGAAAAGTCGAGATATATTTTTATTTATAAGGTTGTTTCTACCACATTCTCAATTTTTGTACTTAATATTTTGTGTATGTACCAGACGTATCGAACCCAGTGCCTTATTCCTTATAACTCTTGATCATGTGCCTCCCCCCCCCAGTCTCCCTTGACTCCCATCATGTATCGACCACCCCTTCGCCCCTTGACTCCCACCCGTATCCACCCTCACCCCCTACCTCACGACCTTTTTCTTTTCTCGTCTTGCCCTTCAAGCCTCCCTCACCCACGTCACCCCTACCTCCCTCGTGACCTTTTGTTACCCCCACACCCCCTTCAAACCTCTCTCACCCCCTCCCCGTCAAGCCAATGTCCTTCCCCTTCAAACCACCAAGAGGGAGGGTGGTTTGTCCTTCCCCTTCAAATCACCCTCTCTCCTCCTTCCCCTTCAAACCACCGTCACCCCCCCCCTTCCCCTTCAAACTACCGTCACCCCCCTTCCCTTTCAAACCACCCTCACCCCCGGCGATATGAATTGCTTTATTATAGGGTATGATGATGTTTGTATTGTTTCTCCCATTACGATTTAAATAAAATAATATTTTTCTAACACTTGCCTTTTTTTAATAAAATGATATTCTTCCAATATACTTTTTCATCCGATGAAGAGCTGCACAAAATTTTAGGTAAGGTAAGTGAAATCTCAGTTCAGTTTTGGCAGGTGAGTCGTCAATATTTTCTAAGCCAAAACTGAACGGGGGTTTCCCGATGAGTCATCAAAATTTCGGGGATCCCCGGCGGGGATTCCCGATGACTCATCGGGAATCCCCCCGTTCAGGAAATTCCCGATGAGTCATCAATATTTTTAAAAAAATTTGATGACCCATCGGGAATCCCCTGAACGGGGGGATTCCAGAAATTTTGATGACTCATCGGGAAACCCCCGTTCAGTTTTGGCTTAGAAAAAATATTGATGACTCATCGGGAATCCCCTGAACGGGGGGATTCCCGAAATTTTGATGACTCATCGGGAAACCCCCGTTCAGTTTTGGCTTAGAAAAAATATTGATGACTCATCGGGAATCCCCTGAACGGGGGGATTCCCGAAATTTTGATGACTCATCGGGAAACCCCCGTTCAGTTTTGGCTTAGAAAAAATATTGATGACTCATCGGGAATCCCCTGAACGGGGGGATTCCCGATGAGTCATCGGGGATTCCCGAAATTTTGATGACTCATCGGGAAACCCCCGTTCAGTTTTGGCTTAGAAAAAATATTGATGACTCATCGGGAATCCCCTGAACGGGGGGATTCCCGAAATTTTGATGACTCGTCGGGAAACCCCCGTTCAGTTTTGGCTTAGAAAAAATATTGATGACTCATCGGGAATCCCCTGAACGGGGGGATTCCCGATGAGTCATCGGGGATTCCCGAAATTTTGATGACTCATCGGGAAACCCCCGTTCAGTTTTGGCTTAGAAAATATATTGATGACTCATCGGGCATCCCCTGAACGGGGGGATTCCCGATGAGTCATCGGGGATTCCCGAAATTTTGATGACTCATCGGGAAACCCCCGTTCAGTTTTGGCTTAGAAAATATTAATGACTCATCGGGAATCCCCGCCGGGGATTTTACCCGGCGCGACCACCCAAATTTGCGATTTTGCGACAGTTTCTTCGAAGATTGAAGGTTAAATAAAAAAGCTGAATAGGGTTTACAAATTAAGTTTATTATTAAAAAAAAACGTATACATAAATCAATTATACTTAAACATATAAAATGCAACTTATCATACCGTGTACAGCATTCTCGGGACCCCTATACCGACGATGACTCATCATCGTGTGCGTAGAGTGTATATCCCGCACTCTTTCCTCCCCTCCACCCCCTTCCCTGGATGAGTAAAGGGGTCAGGGGAGGGAGAAGAGGTCGTGGGATCAAGGGGGAAGTGGTCGGATTAAGGGGGAAGCCGCGGGATCAATGGGGGAGGGAGAAGAGGTTGTGGGATCAAGGGGGAAGTCGTGGGATCAAGGGGGTAGTCGCGGGATCAATGGGGGAGGGAGAAGAGGTTGTGGGATCAAGGGAAAAGTTGTGGGGTGAAGGGGGAAGTTGTGGGGTCAAGGGGGAAGTCGCGGGAACAATGGGGGAGGGAGAAGAGGTCGTGGAATCAAGGGGGAAGTTGTAGCATCAAGGGGGAAGTCAATGGGAATCAATGGGTTGGTCAATCGGGAGGGGTGGTTGATGGGAGGGGGTAAAACTTCGTACACAATGGGAAGTCATATGCAATAGGGGGCTGTAGCGCTGGGTCCGACACGGCTTGTAATAAATAATAAAGATAACAATCATATTTTAACAGATTAGTTTACGTATTGGCTGGAATGACGTTATATATTAACTTTTTAGTAAAACTTTTCTTTAAGGTTACGTTAGTTATCAACGTCTCTAGCCTACGGTGTTAGAAAAATACAGCTACGCTATCCTGAGTTAGAAAAACCTCTACACTCTACGTTTTAATAGATATCATACTTATTGAGCCGGTCGTTTCATCTTCTGCACTCCTAGTCATCATCAAACTACAATTTTCAACGAGCAACGTAACATATAACAATCTAAACTCTCAATTTCGAAGAAAAATCTCCGAGCCGGTGAAAATTTGTCATTTTAAGCACCTTCACGTAAAAAAAAATATTTACAACAAATATACAGGGACGCCTTCCTCTTTTTCATATTCAAAATTCAAACAAACTCCGGGTATCGTTAATAAAACAAAACAAATAAAAGAAAATATAGCACCATTTCGGCGGTTTCCAAACAAAATTACTTCACAGGAGCTGGTATCCTCGTCGCCAAGTTTGCTCTCGAATCTTTTCTAGCACGTGCAGGTTTCTGGTCGTCGTTCTTCATATCCTGGAACTCGTTCAAGGAGGTCTGACTGACGTATTGCCTCAGCAACTTGTGAACCTCCTCGATAACAACCGAATCGTCAACGGCATGCTTCGCCGCCTGGATCAACTCTTGCCTCGGATTCAATTTAGTCGGAGACGTCGACGCGGATTGGACGTTTCTCTTCACCGGTTGAAAACTCGCGATGCTCCTTCGCGCCGGTGACGTCCTGTTGAACGGAGACGTGAACGAATCCGGAGTCAGGCTCGGTCTTACGTTTTTCGGCTTTCCGCTCAAACTTCCGTAGTTGTTGTACGGTTTCTGGACGCTCTTTCTCGGGAAAGATGGCGGGATTTTTGAGGGAATAGGCGTCTCCATCACGCCCAAACTGTTTGATCTCCCGGGCATTTTCGGCGGCGCATTTTGACTGTCTTGAGGCTTCTGAAACCTCGAGGGATCATGACTGTCCTTGTATATCTTCTCGGAGAAGTTGGTCTTCCGCAGGCCCATGTCGTTCGTGTCATCTAAATCTAGCTCGTCGCTCTGCAAGGAATAAAAAAAAGGTGAATTATTTATAGAAGGGTTAAGTACTGTCAACTTGGGCCAGATTTGTAAGAAAAATTCGCATCCTCAACTTTTTATTGCATAATACAAGGTGGGGTATTAGTATGTTATTTGACTCGACATTTTCTATAACGTAAAATTATTGTGTTTTATACAGGGTGTTGCATTTAGCTGTGACGGAAAGATGTACATTTTTTTAAATGGAGCACCCTGTATATTTTATTATATTATCATTAAATTTGCTTATCCAACCGTGTAAACACTATACAGGTTGTTCATTGAACTTAGTAAAATTTCAAATGGCTTTTTCTCCAGTTTTTTAAATGGAACAGCTTTAGATTCAGATTTTTATTCATAGTAGCCTGTATTAAAAACACAACCAAATAACCCACTTTCTCTTCACATTATCAGTACATACTATCAATACTCATAGGCATTGGATGAAACCACCACCAAAATGATCCTTACGCGATTACAAACAAATTCTTTCAAATAACTTTTCTCGTAGCTCTTCTAGTTTCTGAAATAATATAAAAACAAAAGAAACTATAACAGTTACGAGAAAAGTTATTTGAAAGAATTTGTTTGTAATCGCGTAAGGATCATTTTGGTATTTGTTTCATCCCGTTTGGTTAAAGTTGAATTAGTTCGAAATTTAGGTATTTTTTCGAATTTTAAATGGCGATAACTCGAAAAATATTGGTCGTACAGAGGAACTGAAAGCAGTTATCGGTAGGGAATAATATGCCGATTCCAAAAAGGTATGGCTCATGTCGATAGGAAAAAAATAATTCTTTTTTTGGAAAAAAAGAACAAATGTTAGTTTTTTTTAACCTTAGTTTTTTGTGGCTTTTGGTCGAAATTCAAATTACTCATTTTATGACGGAAATCGATAGATGTGATTCCAAAACTGAAATCAGTTTTTTGATATCGCCCTTCGTTTTCGAGATATTGAATTTAATATCTTTCTGATTATACTAGTACATTCAATTTGTTTTTATTTTCTATCTCAAACCCATAACTGCTACGAGAAAAGTTATTTGAAAGAATTTGTTTGTAGCCGCCCGAGGATCATTTTCGTGTTTCTTTTATTGAAATCGGGCAAACTAAAAAAATATCTTCTTTGTGATTAAGCTTTTTGTTTTTATTTTATATTTAACAAATTATAAGAGTTACGATTAAATTTATTTGAAAGAATTTGTTTGTAATCGCCCGAGGATCATTTTCGTCTTTCTCTTATTGAAATCGGGCAAACTAAAAAATATCTTTGTTTGTGATTATGCTAGTGCGTAGAGTTTATTGTTTTTATTTCAAAAACTATAAGAGTTACGAGAAAATTTATTTGAAAGAATTTGTTTGTAATCGCCCGAGGATCATTTTCGTGTTTCTTTTATTGAAATCGGGTAAACTAAAAAAATATCTTTGTTTGTGATTATGGTAGTACATACAATTTTTGTTTTTATTTTTTATTTCAAACACTATAATAGTTACGAGTAAATTTATTTGAAAGAATTTGTTTGTAGCCGCCCGAGGATCATTTTCGTGTTTCTTTTATTGAAATCGGGCAAACTAAAAAATATCTTTCTTTGTGATTATGCTAGTGCATAGAGCTTTTTTGTTTTATTTTATATTTCAAAAATTATAAGAGTTACGAGTAAATTTATTTGAAAGAATTTGTTTGTAATCGCCCGAGGATCATTTTCGTGTTTCTCTTATTGAAATCGGGCAAACTAAAAAATATCTTTGTTTGTGATTATGCTAGTGCGTAGAGTTTATTGTTTTTATTTTTTATTTCAAAGACTATAAGAGTTACGAGAAAATTTATTTGAAAGAATTTGTTTGTAATCGCCCGAGGATCATTTTCGTGTTTCTTTTATTGAAATCGGGTAAACTAAAAAATATCTTTGCTTGTGATTATTCTAGTGCATGGAGCATTTTGTTTTTATTTTATATTTCAAAAATTATGAGAGTTACGAGTAAATTTATTTGAAAAAATTTGTTTGTAATCGCCCGAGGATCATTTTCGTGTTTCTTTTATTGAAATTGGGCAAACTAAAAAATATCTTTGTTTGTGATTATGCTAGTGCGTAGAGTTTATTGTTTTTATTTTTTATTTCAAAAACTATAAGAGTTACGAGAAAATTTATTTGAAAGAATTTGTTTGTGTTCACGTAAGGATCATTTTGGCATTTATTTCATCCCGATCGGTTAAAGTTGAATTAATGAAAAAATTGGGCATTTTTTCCGAATTTTAAATGGCGATAACTCGAAAAGTATTGGTCGTATAGAGGAACTGAAAGCAGTTATCGGTAGGGAACAACATGCCGATTCCAAAAAGGTATCGCTCATGCCGATAGGAAAAAATATTTTTTTTTAGCCAAAAAAGATTTTGGTGGATTTTGGTCAAAATTCAAATTACTCATTTTATGGCGGAAATCGATGGAGGAAGTCGACCCGATTCCAAACCAGAAATCCGCTTTTTGATATCGCCCTTCGTTTTTGAGATATTGAATTTAATATGTTTGTGATTATACTAGTACATACAATTTTTAGTTTTTATTTTTATCCCAAATACTCCAAAAGTTACGAGAAAAGTTGAAACTTAAAATCATGCCACAGTTTTTGAGACAGTCTAACATATACTTACCACTTGCAAACTTTTTGAGTCACTCTTTACCAGATGAAGTCTTGGAAAAATTTTCGTGTTGTCTTACATCAAATTAAATCATGCGACAGTATTTGAGGCAGCCCAATGTACCACTTGTAAAATTCTTGTGTCACTTTATCAAATGAAGTCTTGCAACACTTTTCTAAGCAGTCTAACTTGGCACTTATATAAAATTTTCGATTTATTGAATTTCTAATTAGACAATCTTGGATAATTTTTTGATTATTCCAATGTAATTATACTAAAACAAAAGAAAAACATCATTTGCATATAATTTATTAACAAAATCGGAAATATTACGTAGACTCTGAGAAGCTTAGTTACTATATTTACATTACCGTTAAGTAAAAAAAAAAGAAATCGTTAAAAATAAAATACCTATGATTAGAAACCTCATCCTTCAAACTAGCAAAAAGACGCTCTCAAAAAGTACAAATAACACTAATATACGTCATACGTTCCGCACCGAGAAGAAAAATAAATAAAAGCTGTTACAGTTGGGTGTATAGATACAAATAAATACGTACTGTAAGAGAAAAACAAAATTAAAGCTCCAACCAAAGCATGAGTTGTACAAATGATTATCGTTATTGTCTATTATTATATCAATATTATATTACAAACTTCCTATGTATATACGTTAAATAGTTTAGCGCGAATTAGGATTTGTCAAGTTTTTACTTTCCATCTAGGCTTTATTTTCTCATAAATAGTATTTTGCTTCTAAGCTTTCAACTCTTACTTATAATTAACACTATTTCTCTTGTTTTACTACATTGAAAACACCCTTGAAAAAATATAATGGGGTTCAATGCAAAAAAAATTCAAACTTAAAAATTAACAATATAATCTATACTCTCTTTGCTGTTATCTAATCTCTATCTCTATAAAAAACTGGTCAAACTATGTTACCGTTCAAATATTTCATCGCACACTGTTAAAAAGGTAAATACATAAACATATATTATATCCAAAACTGTGAATATAACCTAAGAGGTACAGTCTTATAAAAAAATTATTCCGTGATGATTAATAATAAAAATATAGTATAAGTTTTAAATATAATAAAGTCAACACACGGGGAGTATGATAATATACAAAACAAGGTAAAAAAGAAAAAACAATGGGAGTAAAAAGTGATGGTCATGGGAAAAAATGTACAACTTAAAATGTTAAAAGAATGGTAAAAATGAGATGTGTAATACTTAATATCAGAAGTGTGATTTGGTCATTGTTGTGTTTTGTTTCAAATTCATCTGTTGTCACTGTTGCGATTTTGATTCAAATATCGCCTTCATATCTTTTATGCAAAGCGACGGTGATGTCCTTTCTTTCCTGAAATACAAAAAAAAAAAACGTTAATATTTTTAGTCATTTTAATCTCGATTCATTTAAGAATTCTGTAAAAATCTAGGTTTGTAACTGCATAGTTCTTGTCGAAGGGGTTAGGTTAGCGTTTTATTTTGACATTCAACAATTAAAAAGTGTTAGGGTATTGTTTTACCCTAACATTTTTTTAATTTAATTACTATCAACATAGCAGTTTGACAATTTATTATTGTCTCATTGAGTAAAAATTAACGCAAATAGTTTGCATTTCAAACTACTTACGTCAGAAAATATTTAATAACAACAAACTTCTAGCAACATTTAAACACATTTTTTAAATTAGAAGAAAAGTTCCAAAAATTCTATGCATTTAAATAAACTGTGGGAGATCTAAAAGTTGCATTAGAGTAATATATTTTTCTATACGTTAATTTCACACCATATCGTTAAAGTTTTTCTATTTGAAATAAAACATAACCTCACCTGGGGCTTTTCGTTGAATCCACGCTGATCCTCCTTGCTTTTTCCGCTTCCAATTCCCGTTCCCTGGCGTCGAAAGTATGCCTCCTGCGGCCACTCTTACCGACCTCGTCGTTTCTCCAACGATTTTTCAACGCCTCCTCGGAACCGTCCCTAACCTCAAACTCCTCACTTTTCGGACTGAATTTCTCCGGAACACCCCTCCGTCCGATCTTAACCTCCGAAACTGGAGCCTCGAACTTAGCCGCCAACAACTTCAAATTAGTCTTTTCGCTCTTTTCAGATTTCCCCGTTTGTTCTTCATTCTCGTCAAACACCTTCGTATTTTCAGATTCCGAACGTTTTCGTTGCGTATCCTCCCGCGGTTTTATCTTCAATTGAGACATAAGCACGTCCTTATCCTCCTTAAAACTCTCCGAACGGTATTTCTCGTGGAGAATTCTCCGGCGTTCCTCTTTGTACTTTTCGATGCGCTCGCGGTTCAGATTTTGCGCGGTTAGGATTCCGATTTTGTTCTCTATCGAGTGCGACAGATGAATGTCGAGCTTTTCTTGGTTTTCCGGTAAGTGCTTCGGGGGATTTAGCGTCTTCGGGTTGTTAACATAACCTAAATTCTCGTCTAACGATTTTCTTCGAAACGCCTGACCGTCTTCGCGGAATTCCTTATTAAACTCGTCTTCGTCTAGGGAACGCGTTTTTATCGCGTGTTTTAAATTACGCAACCGAATACAAGGCGGGATGGAATCTTTATCGTAATTTCTCCGCGTGTGTGGTTTTTCTTCGGATTTCTCCGGAATCGGAGGCTTTTGTTTCACGATCACCACATCCGATATCGTTTCTTTACGTTTAAACACTGGGGTTGTCGTTTTTAAGTCCTCTTTAACCTCAAAATTCTTAGTTAACGAGCGGACGTTAACCTTATCACAAATGTCATCGGCAACCTCGTTTATAACCTCTTCGATTATGGCATCCCGATTATGAAGCATTTCGACATCGGAAAAGCTTTCTTCGATTGTTTCTTCAATTTTTTCTTCAAACATCTCAGCGTCTTTGTTGGTTATTAATTTCTCGCTGGATATCGACAAGGAATCTTCCAATTTATTACTGTCAGGCTTCATTTCTGAATCGTCAATTTTTGGTTCGACATTCTCGTAAATATGAATGTCATTTTCTAACGAATCTAATTCTATTGAGTTGAAATTCTCAGTGGATTCGGATTTTTCAGCCCCAAGGTCCAAAAGGGCGTTTATCTCGTGTACAGATCTTCGGAAATACTTAACCTAAAACAAAAAAAAATTGTTATATAAAAAGGTTCAACCTATCGGCACCAAACATTGCATACACGATTTCCATTCATACAACCCCAATAGGGTATTCCGGTCATGTCGAAATTTAAGCAGATATTCGGTTTAACTTACTGTACAATTTATAAGGATTCATAAAGTTAAGCTATGAGCTTTTTGATTTAGTTTTCCGATGAGATAATTGCAATTAAAAGTGCTTTTCCGACCACCCTCGGAAATACACGATGATTACCGATCCCTAGTAGCGGTGGCAACAGCGGACAGCTCTCGAACAGCTGATCAGCCAAGTTGACGGTTGGCGACCCCGTTGTTTGACAACGAATAAAGGTAACTTTTTTAGAGATGATTTGATCATTGAAACTTGAAGCCAAACATCTCTCATCTCGCTAGTCGGCAATGTAAAGAAAATCTTATCAGGAGTTAATGTTCTACTGCTGTTACAGCCCGGCACAGAACAATGTCGGCGTTGGAATTTATACATTTTGAACAAGTGTTTGATATAACCTCAATAACCAAAGCAGGTGTCAACAAACGAGCGAAAATTTACTACGTGCACCCTAGATATAGCAACGTTGTCAAGTCGCTCACTTTGAGCGGTCTTTGTGACGTCACAAAGACCAATCCTAATTCAAACTTCAAACAACGATTTCTCTTAATTTAAAACAATGTTTGATATTTTACTTATGAAGTAGCAAACAGTAGCACCCATAATAAATAATAAATTTATAGAGACAATTAAACTGAGATCTCTATTTTTAATCTTGCAAATTCAGATATTCAATTAATCCGCTCTATCAAATGTCTTGTATACGTTTCAGTTGCAAGCAAGATGTCTGCGTCGTATGTGGTAAGCTTCCATGTGACGCCGACCGTTAAAACTATTGTTTCAAGATATTTTGAAAATAGTATATGAAATGTTGTATAGAAAAACTTGACTGTTTCTTTGTGCCATACTCAAAACAAATATTAAATAATATTCCGGTGTTATTTTTTATCTAGTTCTTCTAATGAACAAGCAATCGAAAAATAAATTCGATAATTTGCAGCGCCATAACATTACATCTACAGGATATAGTCTATAAATGATGATTTTGTTAACAGAATGTGAAATTTCATATAATAAGTCATTTAGCAAAGTTTACTTTATACAGAGTGTACATTTTATGGCATTATATCAGTTATTCATTTTGAACAAAAAAAAAATATGAGAATATAATAGCATGTTCAATTTAACAAAAGAAGTATATTTACCTGCTGATAGATGGCGTTCTCGTCGATAGTTTCGCTAGATTTCCTCTTGTCAATCCGATTTTCAACCTCGCTAAAATTAACGACATCGTAACTCTGCTTTTCGTCATTTAAACTACCATCGGAAGTTTTCGATAACGTCAACTCCTGATTATTCTGCGTGGGGCTCACGTTGGGGCTCAACGAAGCCTGCGTAGGCGTAACGGGACAACTATATTGATTATTCGACAAATTTTCCGAAGACGATTGCACGATTTCGCTCAAACTCAAATCCGAAGGACTCATCTCGTGATTTTCGATAAACTGATAATTATTACTAACCGAAGAATTCGTATTAACGAAATCCGACGACACCGAAGAATTTACAGTCGTTTCCGAGCTTTTGCACAACGTCTCGTTGTTCGAACTCAAACTCCTAACCTCACTTTTCGAGTTACAAACGGCGCTAGTGCTCAAGTTGCTCTTCATATTCCCGTTATCTTTAGATTTTAGGTCTTCTAAAGCGCTTAAACTTTTCGGTCTTTGCTCGTTTTGGGGTAAATTTAACGTTTCTTCGTCTTCTATTAACGGTTGGTTTGCCTCTTGCGTTGGCAGCACTGCTAACGGCTCGATGGGAACGGAAGCTTTTTCGATGTTAACTGTCATATCTTCGTATATCGATTCCGTGGTTGTTGAAGTTGGCGACTGCGCTGGTGTCGTCGTTGAGAAACGTTTGGCAGGCGATTTGTAGGTTATGCTGATTGTTGTCAGGACGTTCTCGTATGTCGGGCTTTTCGGGGTTATGTTTGACGGCTGGTTCGGTGTGAAGTTCTCGTAGATAACGGGGTCTTGCCTCTTGATTTCATCTGAAGAGAAAATAAAAATCCTTCAATTATTTCTGAAGTTATAACTCTTTTATGATTTTTCCTGAATATATGGATGTTTCAATAATTTTAAAAAATCGGCTCTCCCCTTTGAGGGGGTTTCACATGTTACTATGGCCTTTATACTGTTTATTGATGCATAATAAACAATCGTAGCAAGTTTCATACAAATTCTTCAATTATTTCTAGAGTTATGATTTTTTTACAATTTATAGTAAAATATGGATAAAATAAATTTTAAAAAAATCAGCTTTTCTCTTTGAGGGGGTTTTATGCTTTGGTATGGTCTTAATATTGTTTATTTATGTATAACAAACAATCGTAGCAACTTTCATATAAATTCTTCAATTGTTTCTAGAGTTATGATTTTTTTACAATTTATAGTAAAAATATGGCTATTTCAACAAATTCAAAAAATCAGCACTCCCCTTTGAGGGGGTTTCATGTTTTGGTATGGTCTTAATATTGTTTATTTATGTATAACAAACAATCGTAGCAACTTTCATATAAATTCTTCAATTGTTTCTAGAGTTATGATTTTTTTACAATTTATAGTAAAAATATGGATGCTTTAAATAAATTTAAAAAAATCAACATTTCTCTTTGGGGGAGTTTTATGTTTTGGTATGGCCATTATATTGTTTATTGATGCATAATAAACAATCGTAGCAAGTCTCATACAAATTCTTCAATTATTTCTAGAGTTATGATTTTTTTTACAATTTATAGTAAAAATATGGATGTTTCAATAAATTTAAAAAAATCAACGTTTCTCTTTCAGGGAGTTTTATGTTTTGGTATGGCCTTTATATTGTTTATTGATGCATAATAAACAATCGTAGCAAGTTTCATACAAATTCTTCAATTATTTCTAGAGTTATGATTTCTTTTTATAATTTATAGTAAAAATATATGTTTCAATAAATTAAAAAAATCAACATTTCTCTTTGAGGGGGTTTTATGTTTTGGTATGGCTTTTATATTGTTTATTGATGCATAATAAACAATCGTAGCAAGTTTTATACAAATTCTTCAATTATTTCTAGAGTTATGATTTGTTTGCAATTTATAGTAAAAATATGGGTTTCAATAAATTAAAAAAATCAATATTTCTTTTTGAGGGTGTCTTATGTTTTGGTATGGCCTTTATATTGTTTATTGAATCATAATAAACAATCGTAGCAAGTTTCATATAAATTCTTCAATTATTTTTAGAGTTATGATTTTTTTTACAATTTATAGAAAAAATATGGATGTTTCAATAAATTAAAAAAATCAACATTTCTTTTGAGGGGGCTTTATGTTTTGGTATGGCCTTTATATAGTTTATTGATGCATAATAAACAATTGTAGCAAGTTTCATACAAATTCTTCAATTATTTCTAGACTTATGATTCTTTTTACAATTTATAGTAAATTATTGGATGTTTCAACAAATTTAAAAAATCAGCATTTCCTTTTGAAGAAGTTTTATGTTTTGGTATAGCCTTTATTATGTTTATTGATGCATAATAAACCATCGTAGCAAGTTTCATATACATTCTTCAATAATTTCTAGAGTTATGATTCTTTTTACAATTTATAGTAACAAAGATGGATGTTTCAATAAATTAAAAAAATCAACATTTCTCTTTGAGGAGGTTTTATATTTTGGTATGGCCTTTATATTGTTTATTCATGTATAATAAATAATCGTAGCAAGTTTCATATAAATTCTTCAATTATTTCTGGAGTTATGATTTTTTTACAATTTATAGTAAAATACATGTTTCAATAAATTAAAAAAATCAACATTTCTCTTTGAGGAGGTTTTATGTTTTGGTATGGCCTTTATATTGTTTATTGATGCATAATAAACAATCGTAGCAACGTTCATATAAATTCTTCAATTATTTCTAGAGTTATGACAATTTATAGTAAAATATGGATGTTTCAATAAATTTAAAAAAATCAGGATTTCTCTTTGAAGGGGTTTTATGTTTTGGTATGGCCTTTTTACTATTTATTGATGCATAATAAACAATCGTAGCAAGTTTCATATACATTCTTCAATTAACACTAGAGTTATGATTTCTTATACAATTAGTAAAAATATAGATGTTTCAATAAATAAAAAAAATCAACATTTCTCTTTGAGGAGGTTTTATGTTTTGGTATGGCCTTTATATTGTTTATTAATGCATAATAAACAATCGTAGCAAGTTTCATACAAATTCTTCAATTATTTCTAGAGTTATGATTTTTTTTTTAATTTATAGTAAAAATATGGATGTTTGTTTCAATAAATTAAAAAAATCAACATTTCTCTTTGAGGGGGTTTCATGTTTTGGTATGGCCTTTATATTGTTTATTGATGCATAATAAAGAATCGTAGCAAGTTTTATACAAATTCTTCAATTATTTCTAGAGTTATGATTTTCTTTAAATTTATTATAGTAAAAATATGGATGTTTCAATATATTAAAAAAATCGACATATCTCTTTGAGGGGGTTTTATGTTTTGGTATGGCCTTTATATTGTTTATTGATGCATAATAAACAATTGTAGCAAGTTTCATAAAAATTCTTCAATTATTTCAAGAGTTATGATTTTTTTACAATTTATAGTAAAATATAGATGTTTCAATAAATTAAAAAAATCAACATTTCTCTTTGAGGGGGTTTTATGTTTTGGTATGGCCTTTATATTGTTTACTGACGCATAATAAACAATCGCAGCAAGTTTCATATAAATTCTATGATTTACTTTATGATTTACAGCACAAATGTGTTAAAACAAACTTACCAAAACAAGTCCCTTTTAACTTCTGATAAAACACGTCGTTCACAGGGCTGTAATCCCCGGGAGTACTCGCGTTACTAGAGTCATTCAACGGCTTATAGATCGGCGACTGCGGTGTGAAAGAACCCGACTGATTCACTCCAATTTTATGCGTTATATTGATGTCTGTCAAACTCTTCGGAATACTCGTTTTTCTAGTTTGTTGCTCCAAATTCAGACTTTGCCGTTTATTCTCGGCTTGAGAATTCCTCGGGCTTTTATTCTTTGGCGTATAAAGATCATTACTCCGGTCTTCCGACGTATGATTTCTCGATTCTTGATGAACTTGCGCCGTTATCGAAATCGTACACGGATTATTTTCCGGAGTATTGCAGTCTATATATTGTATGTCGGAAAGTTGGTCTTCTAACCTAGTCCGTTTCCGTGACATCGAATCGGGCGACATTACGACACGAGCTTGTTTTTTCGGAGATGGGTTTGTCGAATTTCCCGCGCTGTTATATTCTTCTTGACGAGCTCTCATCAAGTATTTTCTGTAACAACCCTGAAGAAAGAATGTATTGTTAATTAAAAAACAAAATTAAAGAAAAAGTGAGGTTAAGTTAAAAAAAAGTAAGGTTAAGTTCCAAAAAACTGAGGTTATTCCCAGAAAAAAGAAAAGGTACGTTAAAAACTATTATATAAAACCAAAACGAACTATTTTCAAACAATTCCAACCTCTTTTTGCATCCTCGGCGAGCTAACCAAACTCTCGTCTTCCGAAAAAATCCTCATCTCCGATTCTTCGAGATCGAAATTCAGTTGTATCTCGCTTAGATCAAGCAAGGAACCTTCGGAATTATTCTGAGAGCTCTGCTGTAGTAGATCAAAGTACGAATCATGAGAAACAGACCTAAAATACCAAAAAATAATTTAAACCTGTCATTTCTTTTGAGGTTATGTCACCCCAATGTCAAATTCTTTCTTCTAAACCTACCTATTATGTCCGGGTGCTTTTTGTAAAGAATGCAAAGGACCCAAGCTGTCGATTTCGTTGTTCATCGCGGACTCTGAAATACCAGATGTCAAACTTTCCGCTGATTTGACAGTTCGTAATTTTCTCCTGGCATCGGAGATGACGCTGTCCGTTATGCTTTTTTCCTAGATAGGAAAAGAACGTATCGTAATTACAAATGTAAGTAATCGATAATAGTTTGTAGTAAATATAACAATGTTGTATGAAATAGAAAATTTACTATGAAAACGTAACTTGAAAAAAAACTTACCGCTGTTATAATTCCTGGCGTT
Source organism: Aphodius sticticus (assembly GCA_963966075.1). Taxonomy (NCBI): domain Eukaryota; kingdom Metazoa; phylum Arthropoda; class Insecta; order Coleoptera; family Scarabaeidae; genus Aphodius; species Aphodius sticticus. Next base: position 40,934,096 of record OZ014514.1, read on the forward strand.
GAGGCTTTCCGAGTTTTTGGTAAGGTGTTTTGCGAGTTATTGCGGTTCTTCGAAAAGAATGATCTCCACCCTGATGAATAACGTTTTCGCCCTAGATGTTAAAAAAAAATTCATCAAAATTTATTACTTTTTTATATAATAAATAACACAATTCACTTTTGAGTGGGTTTCAATTGTTACTATGCACTTTATACATTTAATACTGTGCACTGATGCATAATAAACAATCATAGCAAGTTTCATAAAAATTCTTCAATTATTTTTAGAATTATGATTTTTTTTACAATTTATAGTAAAAATATGGATGTTTTAATAAATTAAAAAAATCAACATTTCTCTTTGAGGGGGTTTTATGTTTTGGTATGGCCTTTATATTGTTTATTGATGCATAATAACCAATCGTAGCAAGTTTCATACAAATTCTTCGATTATTTCTAGAGTTATGATTATTTTTACAATTTATAGTAAAAATATGGATGTTTCAATAAAGTAAAAAAATCAACATTTCTCTTTGAGGGGGGTTTATGTTTTGGTATGGCCTTTATATTGTTTATTGATGCATAATAAACAATCGTAGCAAGTTTCATACAAATTCTTCAATTATTTCTAGAGTTATGATTTTTTTTACAATTTATAGTAAAAATATGGATGTTTTAATAAATTTAAAAAATCAACATTTCTCTTTGAGGGGGTTTTATGTTTTGGTATGGCCTTTATATTGTTTATTGATGCATAATAAACAATCGTAGCAAGTTTCATACAAATTCTTCAATTATTTCAAGAGTTGATTTTTTTTACAATTTATAGTAAAAATATGTTTTAATAAATTAAAAAATCAACATTTCTCTTTGAGGGGGTTTTATGTTTTGGTATGGCCTTTATATTGTTTATTGATGCATAATAAACAATCGTAGCAAGTTTCATACAAATTCTTCAATTATTTCTAGAGTTATGATTTTTTTTACAATTTATAGTAAAAATATGGATGTTTTAATAAATTTAAAAAATCAACATTTCTCTTTGAGGGGGTTTTATGTTTTGGTATGGCCTTTATATTGTTTATTGATGCATAATAAACAATCGTAGCAAGTTTCATACAAATTCTTCAATTATTTCAAGAGTTGATTTTTTTTACAATTTATAGTAAAAATATGTTTTAATAAATTAAAAAATCAACATTTCTCTTTGAGGGGGTTTTATGTTTTGGTATGGCCTTTATATTGTTTATTGATGCATAATAAACAATCGTAGCAAGTTTCATACAAATTCTTCAATTATTTCTAGAGTTATGATTTTTTTTACAATTTATAGTAAAAATATGGATGTTTTAATAAATTTAAAAAATCAACATTTCTCTTTGAGGGGGTTTTATGTTTTGGTATGGCCTTTATATTGTTTATTGATGCATAATAAACAATCGTAGCAAGTTTCATACAAATTCTTCAATTATTTCTAGAGTTATGATTTTTTTTACAATTTATAGTAAAAATATGGATGTTTTAATAAATTAAAAAAATCAACATTTCTCTTTGAGGGGGTTTTATGTTTTGGTATGGCCTTTATATTGTTTATTGATGCATAATAAACAATCGTAGCAAGTTTCATACAAATTCTTCAATTATTTCAAGAGTTATGATTTTTTTTACAATTTATAGTAAAAATATGTTTTAATAAATTAAAAAATCAACATTTCTCTTTGAGGGGGTTTTATGTTTTGGTATGGCCTCTATATTGTTTATTGATGCATAATAAACAATCGTAGCAAGTTTCATACAAATTCTTCAATTATTTCTAGAGTTATGATTTTTTTTACAATTTATAGTAAAAATATGGATGTTTTAATAAATTTAAAAAATCAACATTTCTCTTTGAGGGGGTTTTATGTTTTGGTATGGCCTTTATATTGTTTATTGATGCATAATAAACAATAGTAGCAAGTTTCATACAAATTCTTCAATTATTTCTAGAGTTATGATTTTTTTTTACAATTTATAGTAAAATATGGATGTTTCAATAAATTAAAAAAATCAACATTTCTCTTTGAGAGGGTTTTATGTTTTGGTATGGCCTTTATATTGTTTATTGATGCATAGTAAACAATCGTAGCAAGTTTCATATAAATTCTTCAATTATTTCTAGAGTTATGATTTTTTTTACACTTTATAGTAAAAATGTGGATGTTTCAATAAATTAAAAAAATCAACATTTCTCTTTGAGAGGGTTTTATGTTTTGGTATGGCCTTTATATTGTTTATTTATGTATAATAAATAATCGTAGCAAGTTTCATATGAATTTTTCAATTATTTCTAGAGTTATGATTTTTTTTACAATTTATAGTAAAAATATGGATGTTTTAATAAATTAAAAAAATCAACATTTCTCTTTGAGGGGGTTTTATGTTTTGGTATGGCCTTTATATTGTCCATTTATGCATAATAAACAATTGTACCAAGTTTCATAGAAATTCTTCAATTATTTTTAGAGTTATGATTTTTTTACGATTTATAGTAAAAATATGGATGTATCAGTAAATTAAAAAAATCAGCATTCCACTTTCAGGGGGTTTTATGTGTTGCTATGGCCTTTATGCTGTTTATTGATGCATATTAAACAATCGTAACAAGTTTCTTAAAAATTCTTCGATTATTCTTAGAGCTATGATTTTTTTTACGATTTATAGTGAAAATATGGCTAAGTTATTAATGATTCTAAAATTAATGTAATACAAACAAATTTTAGAAGACAAAACCTTTATTGTCAAAGATCCTCTACTTACAGATATAAAACATATTTTCCCTAAACCTAAACCGTCTCCTAGATGGCACTGTTATCTCCAATATCACTTGAAAATTCTATAAAAATTAACGACTGTTAAATTATTTAATCTCACTAATAAAACGTTCACCAAATGCAACACTTTTGCGTATAACAACTAACCCGAAAACCTAACAGACGATACGCCAAAATACAGCGACAGATAAACCAACCTAACCTCACTTTCAATTCTTTGCGACAATTAAAAACCCTCCATTATTAGATTTCAACATCACACTAGCACGAAAACTATAAACAATATAAAGCAATAACGCAGCAACACTCAAAATTTAACCAAACAAATCGAAAACATAACCTCACTTTTAAATTTAAAAAAAAAGTTAGGTTATGTCATCAAAACAGCAAAAATAAGGATTAAAAGCTTAAAAAAAACTTACTATTCCTACCTGCGGGCAATTCCAACACCGTATGGTACTTCTTCGGCAAATTTTTGGGGCCCCCGCCGACCTCTATATAACCGCAATCGTCCCCCCTATTCAACTGATGCTTGCTCCTCGCTTCTTCCAGCGTTATCAACTTCGTAGGCGTTGAAATTGCTAGACTTTTGGGGCGATTTCTTTTCGGGGAGGAAACTATACTATTTATACTGCAAAGTTGACTCTCGCTTATCACGGAAGGGGGCAAACGGTCGCAGAATATCAGGTCGGTGTAGCAGATGAGAAATTCCGTCACGACAGCCTGTACTCCAACACCCTGCAGGGCTGCTACGCCCCCGCCTTCAAGTTCTTCAGAACGGAGGAGATTTGGGGCCCAAACTATCGCAACGTTTCGGGTTGTCATTCCCGTTCTCGAGCCGTGCTTTGCCACTTTTGCCAGGTGGCGCATGAGGTACTCCAATGTCCTGAAAGTGAAAATTACTTTTGTGAGTAAATTAGTGAGTACCTGCTATATTGTTTTTCTACTTTGCAATTACAATGCACACATTGTAACACTGTTTTCGGTGTTACAATTAACACATTGTAATACCGAAAACAGTAACATTTTTGTCTAAGATTGGTACACATTGATATCAAATGCCATATGTCAAACGTATAATACATAACCCATCATAACCACACACTGCATCTTCTTAATCGCTTGCAATCGCATAAACTGCGAAATATCAATATTCTGTACATATTTAAACATGGGTGTAGCCTGCTATAGTATGGCCAAAGGATTGGGGCTTTCTTAGTTTTGCTGTGTTCATCAAAATACGCCAGCATGACGTTTTCGGTGATGTTTTACGACTCTGGTAAGTGATCGTTATCATTCTTTTCAACTAAACATCAAACCATCTTTTCAGATATAATTCAAGGACCACATTTACTTTAATAAGGTATTATGCGAAGATCAAACCTACATCGTAGATACGAACGATTTTAATTACTGCTACGAGATTGTATATGCGCAATAAATGGTTTATCAGCACTCACGTACGAAGCTATAGTACATTTAAAGTGTAGAGGATTTCTTAGTTTATGTAACGTATAAGTTTTCGGTAATATTTTAGACGCTTGGATGCTCGGTTCAATTCGTATTCGTTTTTGTCCGTCGCTTTTGACTTCGTCTTAGTTCTGGTTGTGTGCAACGTATTTGTATTACCTTCATCACATGTAATTTTACTAAGTATAATTTATTCTAATAAACTACTTTGCCGAAATTAGAATTGGGTTTCAATTATAACTGCTTGTAAATATATAAGCCGCAACAGCTACGTAGCGGAATTAGGTTATAGACACCGCTATTAAACGTTAAGCGTTATAACAATTTTTTAGTAAGTTCTTGTTCTTCGAAGTAACTAATCAGTCACCGCCAAACACTTCTATTCTGATTATTATACTTATGAAACCACTATTTTAAAGTTGTTAACTTTTTAGGTTAAGTTTCATGTATTTATCACAGTAGGGTTGAAAGTGTTGCCCCTAGCTCCATTATGATCATCGTTGCGACCTCACTGAATATTTATTCAAACTTGTAGGCAAAGTAGAGTAAAATTATTCACAATTAGATTTTGTCATGATTCTATCTCATCGATCTCATCCTTAACGAAGTTGACAGTTACTACAGTGCTGCCACGTGGTACCCGCAAAATACCCTAGATTCTAATTCAGCACGATATAGTAACCACAATTTCTAAATTTATATAAAATTAATGACGCAAAGTAGAAAAACTAGTATATTACACTCGTTTTATAAGACGTATTGGCGCACTCGTTCCATTTTATAAAACTTGTATAATAATATACTATTACCTACCTATAATGTGGCGGGGGCAACTTTTGCACCGCCTCCCGCATTTTCAAGAGCCGTTCATGGTCGTTATCGGAATTTCTTGTCGCGGGGTTGCAACCCTGCACTGCGTTCACAAAACTCTGGTAGAGCTGGTAGGTGCACAACGGATTTGGCAGTTCCCTGAAAAATAAACACAATATAAATCACTAAATCGTAAAGAATTAGATAAAAATACAAGACGAGCGACGTATTCGACATTTTCTTTCTAACCTTAAAAGGATAAACTGACATTTACCAAAAGTGATAAACGTCACGCCTACCAACGCTTAAACACAAAACTAACCTAAAATACATCTTTAGTAACGACGCGACAGAATGAATATCCTGCACTATTTCTTCTGTATAGAGGTTAGGTATTCGATCTTCGTCGAAGGCATTCCTCAACTTCTGTATGTTCGAAGTAACCCCGGATAACCTAAAAACAAACGAGAAATCCATCGTAATTCAGTAAAAAACACTCGAAACAGAAATTCTAACCTATAAATTCCGTCTACGATGCCGTTTTTCTCGATGAATTCCGAGCAGCACTTGAGCACCATCGGTATGTCGTTGCCGCTGTTCAGCAGGTGTTCGCCAAGGTCGCACCCGAAGACACGTTCCTTCAGTATGCCCGACTGTTTTAGCCTGCGTCTCGAAGGCCTGTTAAGTATAAAACTCCTAAAGAACGCAATTAGCTTCCCGTGCTTCCGCAGCACTGGCTTTATGGGGCTTAACGCTAAAGACCTAGAACGACGAGCATTTTAAGTAAAGAACACCGCACTCGGAATTTGATAGATTTGTTTGTGTAAAATGTGGGCGTCTTTTATTTGGAATTGTGTGTGTCGAAAGTACGGCCAATTTTATGTAAGAAGAGAAAAAATTTTGTATTTTTTTTTTGGTAAGAACTACTGAAATTTGTAATTATATGGTGACAGTTCAATCGACTTGAAAAATGACATAAGGAACGTTTGACCAAGAGAGGTTAGGCACGTAGGTTGGTAACTAAGAAAATAAATATTCCTAACAAAAGTGACAGTGCCGCACCAAATTCCCTGTTTTTAAAATATTGTCATGCTTATAGGTGTTCTACAACAACGTACCAATACAAACTCATGTTTTTTTACTTTTAAATAAAATACTTGAATTTATAAAATTATTGTGTGTCAAAACAATTCGGATAAAATACAACTTTTATACAGGGTGAGTTATTAGTATCCCAGCGGTCGATAGTCATCAAATCGTTTGAGAAAGAAAAAAATATTTTATACAAGAGTTGTTTGACACATTAGTTTCTATAACGTAAAATTATTTTCCGGGATACTAATAACTCACCCTGTATATAAAAGGAACGTGCATTTCGATATGTTAAACCCATTAGCGTACTCTGTTTCTAGGTTATATTATATGTCAAACGATAGTGTGGAATTAACACAAGTCCAAATATTCTCATAACCTTGTGTTGGTATCTCTAGATTTCTCTTATTTTTTTTAATGCAATCGTGTTTTGAGTAAAAACTGTTAAAATATAGAAAATCACATACCCGACGACAGGGGGCGGTAATGGCATGTTCCTGGGCACTTTGTCTCCGATGATGTGAACACAATGTTGCGGAAAAAATCCAACTTTAAAACCCCTTTTTCCGCGCCACCAAATGGATTCGCCTGGACTTGCCATATCTATGACCGAAATCATGTCTCCGACTTCTAGATCCAACTCATCTCTCGCCTGTGCCATGAAAAAATCAACAACAGAAAACACAAAATTAACACGTAGCCGACAGAAACGTAGATCGACAAACATACATACAATGAGCAACTCGTTTTTAAGGTTATGTGATTAGCGGCGTTAGCCGCAAATGATAACAGAACGATATAATTATGTATTTCTAATGACTGAACGGTGTGTCATAATGCGCTTCTGTTTACAGGAGACTTCTAAATAAGCACAACAAGTCTTAATTGCAAACAAAACATTTTTCTGTAGCAACTGATTGATGTACTCTCGCGGCCTTATATTATGTCCGCTCTTTTGATGTAGATTTTCTCGCAAATCTAAAGGCGAAAAAAAGTAAAAGAATTCGGATGTTGTCCCTTGATTAATATGCGACAACTTATAAAAATTAAAAAGCTGATATATGTCGGCGTTTACCAGATTTATCCAGATTAAGAATAATAGGGTATTCCGGTCATGTCAAAATTTAAGCAGATATTCGGTTTAACCTATTGTACAATTTATGAGGATTCATAAAGTTAAGCTATGAGCTTTTTTATTTAGTTTTTCTATGAGATAATTGCAATTAAAAGTGCATTTCGTTTGAATTCACCGACCACCCTCGGAAATACACGATGATTACCGATCCCTAGTAGCGGTGGCAACAGCGGACAGCTCTCGAACAGCTGATCGGCCAAGTTGACGGTTGGCGACCCTGTTGTTTGACAACGAATAAAGGTAACTTTTTTGAGACCATGATTTGATCATTGAAACTTGAAGCCAAACATCTCTCATCTCGCTAGTCGGCAATGTAAAGAAAATCTTATCAAGAGTTACTATTATACTGCTGTTACAGCCCGGCACAGAACAATGTCGGCGTTGGAATTTATACATTTTGAACAAGTGTTTGATATAACCTCAATAACCAAAGCAGGTGTCAACAAACGAGCGATTCTTAACGTTGACACAACAGAAGACAAAAAATTACTATGTGCACCCTAGATATAGCAACGTTGTCAAGTCGCTTTCTTTGATCGATAGTTCATCATCCTAGCTCTTCTAATAACGGAATTGCTGGTATTGGATAATATAGCTTTTTTTGGGTCAACCACTAATCCGATCATTTCACAAAAATGCACATTGAAACCTAACATTTCGCGGGTGATTTTAGTTTTCAATTCGTTGAAATCTATGGATTATTTCCGGAGTAATTAATTTCTAAAGTTAAACGAATGAAATTTACGAGGCAAAAACAGCGGCGATTCTTCTTAATTTGTAAAAATCGGGTAAACGCCAACATATACAGCTTTCTAATTTCTACAAGTTGTAGCATATTAATCAAGGACAGTATCAGAATTTTTTCAACCTTTTTCGTCTCTAGATTTGCGAGAAAATTCACGTCAAAAGAGTACGTTTGTTATTAGAAAAATCTTACCTGTGACACATATCTTCGTATACTGTACGCTGCGGCCACCGCTGGTGTGTTGATGGACCTGCTTTCTTCGCTTGGGACCAGCAACCTGTGGCCCTTATTGTCCATCTGTAGCCAATTGAGCACTGGTCCACAATTCAGCGAATTATTGGCGATGGTGCAAAATTTCTCCAGGTAAATGTTGAGCACAGTTTCGACGTCAACTCCAGCAGTGAGGATGTTGCCTTCAGGTGTTGACAGGTCGGGAAGATGCGAAATCTTTCTATCGTAGATGCATTGGTGGAGTTGGGCGTCGAGCATTCGAAAATTTTCAACGCTACGTTGCAGCAACCAGCATTCGTCTCCGGATGTGACCTTGAGGGTGTAGTATTCATCATCATCGTCAGTGCCTGGATGAGAAAAAAAAATCAACATTATGGCTTTTGATACTCTAGACAACGATTTGGACAGATTTTGGTTGCCGGACGTTTTGATGCCAAACGTTTTGATTTCTGTCTTGAGATCGGTAACGAAATATTAAATAACCGAAATGTTCATAAATTTATTGTATTTTCGGGTGCAAGCACCTTCTCAACATATGGCATGATTTCTTCACAGCATTGTCGTTACATCAATAAAAAGTATCTAAGAATGTTTCAAAAGATATGCTGTATTTTGACTAGTTATTACATTACAAATATTTCTGAACATATGTAGGTTCAAAGTGTATAAATTTCTTTCACCACGAGTTCATATTAATTAGTATACATCATTTTGAATTAAAAACATAAATTATTATTGCTTATTCCAGTCATTCCTATCTAGCCTAAAACTTAAAACTTAAAACTTAAAACCACGATAATATTTCGTTAGTAATATTATAATATGGCGTAGTGCTCGAAAACAATTTTTTGTGGGCATAAGAACGTATTTTTCTGTGCAGCATTTACAACGCCATTCGACGTTATACCAACCTCACAAAAAAAAATTAAATTAAAATGCGTTCCCGAAGAAATTCTCCAGCTATGAAGCGAACGTTTTTTCTGCGTTTCGCAAACTTGTAACGCTCTTTCTCGAATATAATGTTTCCAACTCTATAATATCTGAAAATGCACATGTCTGATGTTCGGAAATATTTTATTATGTAGAATTCTTATTGATATTGTGCAGTTGATAAATTATTCATGCGTATTTTACGTTAAATAAGGAAAACGAAAATACACTTCAAACCATGCGACAGCGATGTTGGCCATACATTATGTCCGCTCTTTAGACTTCGATTTTCTGGCAAATCTAGGGGCAAACAAATTTTAAATGTGACATTTCTGATGCTGTCCTTGATTAATTTGCTACAACTCGTCAAAATTAGAAAGCAGGTATATGTTGGCGTTTACACGATTTTTCCAAATTAAGAAGAATTGGCGCTGTTTTTGCCCCGTAAATTTCATTCGTTTAACTTTAGTAATTAATTACTCCGGAAATAATCCATAGATTTCAACGAATTAAAAACTAAAATCACCCGCGGTATGCTAGCTTTAATTGTGCATTTTTATAAAATGATTGGATTAGTGGTTGACCCACAAAAAGCTATATTATGCAATGCCAGCAATTCCGTTATTAGAAGAGCTAGAATAATGAAATATAGACTATAGGCTACCCAATAATTCATAGGTTTAAAGTTTATTACATAATCATTGTTTATCTTGCATTTTCCATACAAAAGATCGTGCTGAAACTCCGCGTGAATTCCGACGCTCTACGGTTTTGGTGTGATGCGGGGAAGGGAGTCGTTAACGGTACTGTCAACAGTAAGAGAACGGCGGACAGCTGATTACCAATACACAAAAAGAACGATAACTTGTCAAGATAGTAATTTTAACTAACAGAATTAAATTCTTAATTTTTAAATTCAGAATTTTGGTTATAATATGTGACCCCGCTACGAGAGAAATGCCCTAACTGCCATCTCTCGTTTCGATAGTATTGACTCCTGTGTTTGACGTCTCATAACTCTAATACTACTGATCAGAAAAACTTGAAATAAAGTGTGTCATACTCCTCAATCCTTTCTACATATGATGTATGACTATCAAAATTTTTTGCCTCTCGGTGTAAACATGAGCGCGAGAGAAGTGAAAAAATGTACCCGATTTTTGCATTTGTAAAACTGCCGTCATTCCGATTTTTTTCTCCTAAACCGCTTAGCACAAAAATTTCAATGCTTGTTCAGGTTGCATTCAGAGTCTCTTCTACCGATTGGCGTTTTTGTTTTCTTCAGTTTTTATACAATAAGGTTGTAAACAAGATTTTGATGGAAGCGGATAGATCAGTAAGGAATGTTAACAGGACAACGCAGTTAGCATGCATATAATCCTTATTTACTGCGTCACATATCGCTTAAATTTAATATCATTCCGACCATTTGTTAATTTTTAAGGCCGAAATAAACATGAACAACGTTTTGCGCGTGACTTCGCCTGACTCCGTTTTTGTCTTTATTTAATAGTAATATTTAAATACAGGCAAAAACAATATAACATAAATCCAACTTGATATATTACATATATTACAAATGACAGCTCTGAGCGTATAAAACTGATAGGCCGTTATATTGTGTCCGTAAACACTGTTCTCGGAGTAACTTTTGAGCCCGTGCGATCTCCCACTACCGGCAGCGTCGCTGTCGATCCCTTCCCCCGCATCGCCCCGAAGACCAAAGACAGCCGCGTCAATTGCGGCGATCATGAGATGCTTCAACACGATCTTTTGTAGGGAAAATGCAAGATAAACAATGATTCTGTAATAAACTGTAAATATATGATTTATTATGTAGCCTATGATCGACACTTCATCATCCTAGCTCTTCTAATAACGAAATTGCTGGCATTGCATAATATAGCTTTTTGTGGGTTAACCACTACTCCGATCATTTTACAAAAATGCACATTGAAAGCTACCATTCCGCAGGTGATTTTACTTTTTAGTTCGTTGACATCTATGGATGATTTCCGGAGTAATTAATTGCTAAAGTTAAACGAATGAAATTTATGGGACAAAAACAGCACGAATTCTTCTTAATTTGGAAAAATCGGGTAAACGCCAACATATACAGCTTTCTAGTTTTTATGAGTTGTAGCATATTAACAAAGGGCAGCATCAGATTTTTTTCAAATTTTTTCGCCCGTTTGGTTTGCGAGAAAATTGATGTCAAAAGAGCGGACATAATATTCGGCCACGATAGTACGCGAACAGTATGCTCTATAACTTCACCAAATTTTGTCCGATTTATTTCGTATAAATTGCATGTTAAAGAATAAGATTCCAGCATTCCGAATCTGTCAAAACCCCAAGAAATCGATCATTTAGTTGTAAGGACTAAGGAGATTTTTTTGAATAGTTGATTTGTTCAGTTACAAATAAATTGATGGTTAATCTATTAGATTAGTTCCAATATCTAGTATAGCTGATATAAAGATAGAAATGTGCCACGCCTATAGGCTTTCGCCCGCAATCTAGTTAGCGATAAAAATGACATTAATTTAAAGGAAGTGACTTCGATCCAGAAAAAAATGGGGAGTGGTTTCAGAGTGCTCTGGAATATTATTAAGAAGTGTTCATCATTTTGCTTCTATTTCAGACTTGACAAATTTCAACAAAAAATTTTGTGACTTATTTTAGAATGACTACTTATTACAATTATATGGGTTGTAATTCTGTTTTGCAAAGTCTGCAAAAAAAATCGAAATACTACTATCAAAATGGTAAAAGTTTGGTTGTTATAGTTCGTAAATGTCCAAAATCCCAAAAAAAATTCCATTGAACGTTAGAAAATAATAATTTTGCCTTACTGTTATGTTGGGAATGCAGGGATTGGTCCATATTCGTGTGAAGGGTCACAGCCATGCCGGGAAGCTGGACCTTCTCGTAGTGGAAATGGGCGCACTCCTCCAGCTTTGGGAACCTGCATGGCTCCGATGCACCCTCAGGAACCCCGCCTGCCTCAGAAATCTGCATATCGTACACCTCACTGCATAGTGCCTGAAAAATAAACAAAAAAAAAACAATTACAAGATACCCAAACTTCATTTGACACCAATTTCGCCACAAAAATACATAAAAAAGTTTGATTTGCACACTTAAAGTACATGTGAATAGCTACTGTGCAAAGTTTCAGCTGTTAAGAGGAATCACTAGAGGTAGTAGCCTACTACAAAACAACACTACATAAAACCAAACATACTGAGCTTAATTGTGTGTTAATAATCACGTGTAATACATTAAATTATAGATAAAGGTGTATTACACCGGGTACGAACGCCACTTTTTTTCATTTGCGTTGTTGTTTTATTTTTTACCCTTGCTAAAGAAGCCAATAATTGGTCATTTTTGTTATTTATTTTTCCAAATCCGAACCAAACATCAATAAAGCAATATTACAACATTTTGTATTGAGCCTTCATGAACTTGTGTAAAAAAAATGACAACAAAATATGAATGTTGTAATGATTTAACCGTTGGCTTTTTGAACATGTGAATGAGACGAGAATAACATATTTTATAGTCGTACGGTGCAGCCATCTGTTGGATAAATACCACATCATTTTCTTCGACCAATCAAATTCAAATGGTACAGTCTGAAGCAGCAGCATGAATACGTAGCCAGGGGAATCACAAATATTGAGCAATTTCGGCCTAACAAAAATATTGATCGCATGTTGACACGGGAGGTGTAGCGGCGCCGCGCCCGGCAAACGAAATCCATACGAAAAATAAATTTTACCGTGCTGGTGCTACGTAGATAGCAACGACTCGCTTATAAATTAGGACAGCATGTTCTTGCGGAAGTGTATGTGATCAACATGAATTGTTGAATTTCGACCAAAATAGGCTAGAAACCGAATACGAGAAATAATTTTTTGCCGTCCTGATGGACTCTACGCAGACAGCAAAGAGCGAGTTATAAATTAGGAGCGCATGTTCCCGCGAGGGTTTATAGTGCAGTCCCCGTACGACACACGGAACGAAGAATAATCAACAACCGCAATACCTACTCTTAATGTTACAACTACTAAATAATTAATAGGAGTTAAATAAATTATTACTAAGGAAATACAAGTTATTTAGTTTTTAATCAGTCATTTATTTTTCGTCATAGAATTTCTAATATATTGGTATTTAGATTTAGAAAATAATATTAATACCAAACACTTGTCGCTTGGCAATGCATTCAGGGCAATCGCAATCTATGTAGTATGGTTGGCTTTAGTTCGACTTGTTGTACAACAGACGTAGAACAGACGCTAGAAATATGGGCAAATTAAAAAATCAGCTGTCTTTATGTGGCCCGCGTTCTAAGAAAACTAATAACTTGCGAGAGTACCTGCGCTAAGTGTATATGTAGATATTATACGTGTAGTGTAATTCTTCGCTAATTAACTTCGCTAGTTAATTTGGGCAATACTCTCTTATAGGTGTAAGCGTGCCGGATTACCATATATGGCAAAAAACTTTTATAAAGGTGTCAAATATTTGAACATGTAGGTATCTATATAATATATAATAAATGACTTATACATATACATAAAGCTGACTGTTTTATCGAAATCGCTATTTTTTCTCATACCTACAATTGAAATTGAAGTATGTACCTACGTATACTACCAAGTCTATACATAGCAATAATAATTTTGAGTAAAATTTCAAAATGCAGTATCCAACTGTATCTAGAATTAAAATAGGAATATTATATTTACTAACACCTACTTGCGTCACCCGATAAAAATTTGAACTTTTATATGAGGTGTGTTTTACCTGAAAGTATCGATCTCTGCTAAGTACGAACGAGACATTCGAGATTATTGATGCACAAAGAAAACGTTAAATGGATTTAAATAAGTATCTGAGTACGAATGCTTTCACGGCCAGAGTCATTTAAATTTAGATGATAAATAGTTACCGGTTTATGCCGTGAGTAAAAATTCATAATTACTGTCTTCGCGAACCATGCTGTTCGCTTTTTCGGAGCTAACTGATAATTAGTTACTAATTCTAATAATAAATGTAAAGCAATAAATGATTTATGTAAGAAAAGCTGTCTATTTTACCAAAACTACAATTTTTCTCAACATACAAGAGGTAAAATGTTCAACCATAGTTAGTAGTAAAATAGGAATGTTATAATAAAGCAATTAATTAATTTGTATCACTGTATTGTTTTGTGGAATTGTATTTGTATTTAAAATATACAAGAAAAGCATTTCAGAACATGCGATAGTCACATACACAAAATTATTAGGAAACGGTTCGGCGCCAGTCGACACCGCACGGCCCCTTTGATCTTCGCCGCCAAAAAACGATACCGCTGTTCCCCTCATCTAATCAGTGCGTTGCTTGCATTTTCTGCGGAGTGTACAGTGGGCGCGGCTTGTTCCCTCCTCTCGCGCCTCAGTTTCGTCGAACTTTTGAGGCCGGTGACTAACATTTACTCTTAAGATTGCTTCAATAGTTTCTCTTCGATATCGCTTCGATATCCTTATATTTTCATTCCTATAGTTTAAGCAGAGCGGAATCGAATGGTGTCGGTTTTATTAACATTGAACTTCTATCCAATACTCGTATTATCTATTATTTAGCTGCAATATTTGATAATCCGAACAATTTGGAATTAGGTGGACAACACAATCATTAGCACCACACAAATAAAAATTCGACAGTTAAAAATTTAACCCTGAATGACGATAATGTAGATATGTCAACTTTTTCATCCAATGAAGAAACCACTTGCAGTAAACAAGGGAATAAACGAAACATGAAATCCCAAGCCAACGACTTCCTCAATGCAATAAAAACGGATTACGCGTGTTTACATTATTCCGTAATGGTTTATTGGCGAATAGTATCAAAGTAAGCAGTGGTGCGATTTAAAATTAGACCAAATGATCCAGTGGTAACATGTGTTATGCGTCTTGGGCCGATAAACATTCTCAAGAGATCTCTAGGCCGTAGTAACCGACACATAACGCAGTCGTCTATAGATTTATCAGAACTAGGTCAGAACTTGTATGTGCAACAACGTGTACTGTTATTTTTTTTTGCGTACTGAAAACCAATGAGATATTATACGCGGAATTGATACAAGTGTAATGATCTTGCGTACTTTAGTGTTGACGTTTGAGTTCGTTGAGCCTGGGCTAACAGAACTATGCAATTCATTCTAGATTTTGATTTGGAAATTCAAATGCTAAAACTGTCCCGTAGTCATGTGCCCTAAAACGAATAACTCTTGCATTAAAATAATAAATATTGAGCACGAATTTGAATTTTCAAACGTAAAAAAAGTCAGTTTTTCAAATGGAACACCCTGTATTCCGATACGCCATTCGATAGGAAATCTTATTATTCACTTTTTCTTTAAATTCATTTTGAATACTCCCATTTAATAGTGGGGGACGAAATTTGATACGAAATTTACAACGAAAATTGAAATAGTGATAGATATTTTAAAATTTAGCGTGGATGTGTGAACAATTTTTGCGAAACTCTCCCTGGCGATGGCCACCAAGCTCACCAGATTTAACACCATTAGAGTTTTATTTCTGGGGTCATGTGAAAAGTCAGGTCTATTCCACACCAGTTAATACTCGAGAAGAATTGACTAACAGACAGGGCCACCCTAACCACAGGGCTAAATGGGCTGTAGCCCTGGGGCGCCAACATTTTGGGGGCGGCAATTTTTATTATATTTTATGTTATTATTAGTTATTTTGTTATTAGTTGATTTTATTATAAATCTTTTCATGACAAAATCACCCAAATAACCTCTTCTAAATAAAATAGAAAATTGTATGTCTGCTCTTAGAATTTCCCAAGGTACTAGTATGGAGTATCAATGAAAAACATTCGGATTTGGTTCGGTTAACGCAAGTTTTCTATGTGTTTTATCTCACTTGTTTCAACAATCTAACGGGAGAGTCCGTGTTCGTACACAGTGCAACTAATTTTAGCCAAACTGCATTTTCATATTCTATTCGGAATATCCATGTTCCCAAGAGTTAAAAATCAACGTGTTCGAGAATTTTTTACAATAACTAACCCTCATTTAGATTTTCTCATATTTTCATACTTTGCGCGCTCAATATCTACATACCATAAATATGAAACAATAATATGAAACAACAACTTCCACTAAAATATTGAACAGTGGTCGTCCTAATATTTAAATGGCTTAAATCCAAACCAATAACATTTACAGTAGAGAAAAAGCGGTTCAGATTTGTATAGAATCAGACGGAAGTCAGCTGCTTTACTTATTAGGGATGTAAAGACGTACTATATATACTATAAATTATTATGATACTTATTGCACCCTTTAATCGATGTGAAATTTGCTTATCGAATTATGTAACACAAAAACTATGTTGGCAAAATTTGAGTATTTGGACTATTTTCGTACAAACTAGGCTGACAATTTATTATAATATGGAAGAATGGTTTAAAAGCCAATTTATTCCTTATAAAGGGAATTTGTAGGAATTCCCGCAGTACAGGCACTGCTGATTTATGTTTTTCAAAGATTATTTTATATTTGATGGCAAATCTAATCAAATGTTTCAACATAAAGCTTTTGGGAATTTTTCAAGGATAATAAATAATTGACTCAAAAATTGCGTCTACATTTCCCTACGTGGACACAGCACTACGCAGTGCGCATTTTTAGTAATGCTACTACAAATTCTTTAGGGCAGAGCAAATTAAATTATTTGAGTAGTTTATTTATATAGAGTGACCTATTTAATAACTTAAATACGTGTGATATCAATTTGTAAAAGAAAAAGCACGGACAACAAATATATAAGTTACTTTTGTTTTTGTTTACTATAAACGTTGGGTTTTTCATTTCGTCTTTTTTTCGAATTGTGTATATATATTATATTTTTGTTTAGTATAATGATAATGAATTGGCTTTTTCTAGTTCTGACACTTTTGAATAACTTTGTCGGTCACCCCGCATCCGTTAGCTATCTCGTGTATTTTCTTATGAAGAGGGGCGCGTTAATTTTAGTAGCCCACGGGCGTCGAATATCTTAGGACGGCCCTGCTAACAGAGTAGTAGCCGCCATTAATGGACTTCAGCGACAAGAAATCCGAAGAACGACGATGACAGAAGTACAGCGAAGAGTTTTAAAATGTTTGGAGCAGAACGGGCAGCATTTCGAACAACATAATTAAGTTTTAATTTAAGTTAGATATCCCAAATATATTATTTTAGTTTTAACAAACCTTTTCAATATTTTTCTGTTTTCCTGCTGTTCCAAAGTTGTTACATTCCTATAAATGAAGAATAAATCGTTTTGTACTTAGTTTGCATTCTTTTATACTGACAATATCTCAAAAACTATTAAAGATAGATATAGGGAACCCTAATATTGATTGGTAGGGAATAAGATTTCTTATCGAAGGGCGTATCGGTATATGGGGTGTTCCATTTGAAAAAAATGAGTTTTTTACGTTTGAAAATTCAATTATTGTGTTTTGAATTCTGAACATCCTGTATAAGATATAGTGATAAACATTGTCGTATTTGGTTATGTTTCTAGTTTTGGACCACCAATCATGAAACTTCTAGTTTCAATAATAACCGAGATATTCAATTTTAAACGTAACCGCGAAAATCGCAGAAAAAAATAGTAAAATCAAAAAAACTAAAAAATGATGTATTTTGATACGTAGAAACCAAAAATAAAATAAAAATTGTATCATTCCATTTAAAATAACAAAGTTGTTACCGACTTCCTGTGACCGGACGTGACAGTTAACTTGAAAATATTTTAGCTGAAGAGCGCAGATCGAGTAAATTCTAGTTCAAAAATTTCAAGTTTCCAGAATTAGTAGAACATGAGAAACTTCTAATGTACCAGTTCCGTGAGACATCCTGTATAAATACAACAAGCAAATAAAGTATAGTTTTCCAAATAAATTATTTTATATACATGGTCATCTCACACAAAGCAAAATTAAAAATTGAAAAAATTAAACAGCGTACTAAAATGTTCATCGCATACAAATAAATGCCCCAATATCTGTCGCGTTGGCATTTGCTATACCCAGTTCAACTGGGTATTGCAAATACAGAGTATTTGACGTAAAAAAACTCGTCCGCACAGCCGAACGTCGAATATATAAATCTATATATATATATATATATGTATATATATATATATATATATATATATATATATATATATATATATATATAAATCTAACAACTTGTTTCCCATAGCAAGAAAAACGATATAGTTGGGGATATAGCTGACTTCATGTAAAATATCTTGCAAGAGATATTTTAACTATTCAAACAAGCTTACCTCTGACCCTGAGGTTTTATTACTTGATAAATTTCACCTAGCAAATAGTTAAAGCTTTACTTTGATAAATAAAATCTTTAAACAAATTCAAAATAAGAATGCCTATCAACATGATTAATTCTAGATCTAACCATTTCAAACTCTCCATCATTTCATACTTAATTCTTTTTAAATAATATTGCCTTTTATCATAGTATTATTACCGTAATTAACACAAGAATCAGTTTGAATAAACATTATAGTACAATCACTTACTGTAGAACTGAACTTCTGGTTATACCAGCAGCATGTATATTTACTATTAATAACCTCTATGTATATGCGTTGAAATTATGCATTTGTATTATAAAAGTACATCTGTTCATCAGGTTTCTAGTTGCATGTGTTGGCGCTAGAAGCTATAACATATGCTGGTTGCTCACTGATCGCTAGGTTTTATTATTTTAATTCTAATTGTCAAGAAAATGGCCCAACAGACGGACTTGATCAAAATGACAAAAGTCAACGTTCGTTGTACATCACAGTATCGGTCACAGCTAAACAGTTAGAACCATTAAAAAGACAAGTCGCAAAGTTGACAATGGTGTAACTGTAACCTGCATGAATAAAAAACTATACTCTCTTCAACTGAATTTAAATGACGTACAAGTACACTGTTCCTATTCAACTGTTCAACTTTCAAATTACTTCGAAAGTACGAATGTCCCATTTTATATTCCAAAACATTACATATTAATAATAATAATATCTAATAATATAGGTTATGTTATGCGATGACATTTTACAAAGCAACTTAAAATTGTTTTGATCAAAGTCAACTATGACGATATGAATGTTAACATCCGAATTTGACAGTTCTCTGTATCTCTTATTATTTGAGGTTATAGGTAGCCAGGTATTTTCTACTATTAATATAATTATTGTTCGTTATCAATTGTTGGTTATTCTTGATTGCAATTCTAAAAATGCCTTTACTAAATACAACGCTACACAGATATAAAACATGTTTTTATTCAAATAAATATGCATTGACTCAAAACAAATCTGGTGTTTCAATAGAAGCAAAAAATATTTCTTTGCGGACAAGAACGCATTTGTTTTTAAATATTTATTTGGTAGAAAGAACGCTAATTTGTGTCAAACAATTTAATTTTCAGTAATAATATAACAAGAGAGTGAGAATAAATTGAAAATAATTTGACAGATTGTTTGAAAACTTGTTGCCAAATGGCAACAAGTTTGAACAAAATCTGTCAAATTATTTTCTAATTTATGGAACTCTCGAGTTATATTTGACTAGATTATTTTTTGATTCACAAATTTTTACAATAAAAAAGATCAATAAAACTATCATAAAATCATTGAAAAATTTAATTTAATTAATTATTACTTACAATATATGAAAATATCGTTGACACATTGTGAATATATTAAAAGAATTAACAATTTAAATTAGTACAATGAAAAACGCAATTATTAAAAATATTTCGAGACTCATTATTTATTGAGGATTTGGAATTGCTTGTTATATTAAGTGTTTCCTCCTGCGTATTTTCTCTAAGATTATTTATTATTTGAATGATGTTCTTGGTTCAATTGTAAGTATGGTTTAATCGAACTTGCAGAATTATGACCAGTGACCTTGATTAGTTCTTGTTCTCCTACACCAGCTTTTGAAAGGTACTTACTGCACTTGATCTGGCATAATGGTTAGTTATTTTTTTAGTAACTGTGTCTAGACCTACTTTTTCTGCGGATTCTTTCATCCATTTTGAAATGGAATTTATTCCCACTGGAACGCTTTTATACCAAAAACCATGAGTTTGCCAAGCCGGATTTGGAGTAAGAAACAAGCGTTCGGTTTTAATATTTTCTTCACGTTTACTCATTAGTTTTTCAAAAAGACGAACAGGGCAAATATCTGGGTTATTTATGTTTGGAGTCAACCATTTACTATTAGCGCACCTTTGTGCTCCACCCTGTGCAGTTTTTGTAAAGATGGGATTGTATTCAATGCGGCCAGTATTTAATCTTTTTATGTCGGTTTCTTTTTTAAAATAATGAAGTAAACATTTCGTAGCTTCTCCTCCCCTCCAAGCTAGTTCGTACGATGCAACGTGAAAAAACTTTCTTTGCAATCCACAAGGTGTATCTTCGTCCCAATAGTTAAAAATTTGCAACAATTCTGTATTAGAAAGTGCCACAGAACTTTGTTTGTGCTTTTCAGGATGTTTTTGTAAAATTTTTCTTTTTGCATCTCTTGCATTCCGAGCATTTCTGAATTCTATATCATGGAAAGGATCAAAGGAGCTGTTATACTTATTAAAGTAAAGTTCTTGAACTAATTTTGCCATTTTATTCCACATTGTCTTTATTACTGCTTCTTTATAATCATTTCCGTCTTTTCTTTTCATGTTATAAGCCCAATCTTTTAAAATCAATGCCAGAGTAGCTGTTGTAGTAGATTGATCCAGAATATAATTTCTTTCTTTGGTGAAGGTCTTAAATTGTCTCCATATAGACTGATTACTTATTAGAGTATTTTTCGAAGTAGTTTCTAAAATCTTTTTTGTAATTTCTGCATTAGAAAAGGTACTAAACCGATGACTTTCACCCATTTCGCGTTGACACAATTAAGTAATTATTTTGACAAGTATCTGACAGTTGCTAGGCAAATAAAAGCTACAGTGATTATTCCCGAGAATAATCACAAGAGATTTATTCCCACTATAATAATGACATAATTGGTTGAAACTTACCCTTGTGACAAATAAAGAAGCATTTCATTGGTTTTAAGAAACGACAAAAAATAATCAGTAAAATTTATAACTTGTATATTATGTATAACGAACGTGATTTATGAATTGTATGCAAATATCTTTGTTTGAATCAAACTTGGATTTCTATGATGTAAAGAAACGTCTTTTCAAATTAAAACAAAATTATCGAAGAGATATCAAAGATATCAAAATAACCCAATATACTAATATTAAAATAATCAATGTATAGAAAGATGGTGATATCTAGGCGGGATGCAAATTTTAAATAAAATAAAAAATAATAAAAAAAAATATTAAAATAAAAAAAATTATAATATGAAAATAGTTTTTAATTAATCAAAACCTTTACCGTGCAAACTAGGGACTCCGCGAATCCACTGAACACCCTTCTCATTATAGCAACGCACATTTAGTTCAGTTTTTAGCATAACAACAGAGATAATTCGACCCAATTGATGATACAATTTAACAACATGATGCACTTTTAAATTTAATTAAGCAATCATTAAGGTAGTTTTCACTAATCTTATCATGTCCAACAATCTCTCTCGTTGACTTTTATGATCACTTTTACTTTCGGTTTATTATTATAGGTAATTAGAATGGAAAATTATTTGTGTTTACCGACGAATTTGTAGATCACTTTCACTCAGTTTTAAAGCCAGCTGCACGATTTTATTCGCTTCTAGGAGAAATTTGAGTTGAATCTTAGGTGCTTATTGCCTCAAAAAAAAAGCAAGAACGAAATAATAATCTGTAGAAACATAGTTAATAGGAAAATTTTTAATTAAAAACAGAACATTATTATTATTTCAATAAATTTTAATAAACATTTTAATATGTTACTATCGGAACAAAAATCTACAATGACTGGACTAGGAAGTAGAAAGAAAATATTGGGTTAATGATAAAAGAACACCCGAATTTGACAGTTCTGTGGTGGTTCTGTGTGCTCATTGTTTGAGGTTATTGCAGGCATTTCCGATTATTTACATAAATATTGTACGTTATCAATTTTATTGTTGCTTCATGTTGATTATTATTTAATTTGTTGATTACATCGCAATTATTGTTGTTTGAATTGCAATTTATTTAATTTTATATTTATTTACTTGGTATCAATGTAATCGGAAAAGTATTATTCAGTATCTTGTTTTAATTTGACGCAATATTTACAAGAAAATAATCAAAAATTACACAATGACAGTTCTGGCATACCTGTGTTAAAAAAAAATACGATAAAATACTCATTCCAATATGACAAATCATGTTTCAAACGGAATTTAGACCAAAATCCGCTAAAATCCAACATTAATCCGATATTTTTCATCAAAATTGACTAGATTATTTTAGAGATAATACTCAATACGTAAGAGGTTATGACAAAGTGTCACTGAGTCATTACGTAGGCTTTTAGATATAATTAATTACTGCATAATATCACCGAGTAGGTGTTACGAATAATAATGTAATTATTATTTAAAACACGCAAAACAGCCTCGCCCATTTTAATAAATTACGCTCCAAATCGACTTAAAAATCCACAAAATTTGACGTTTAAACACCACCACAACACACAAATTACAAATCGGCACTATTTCCCCAAAAAAACAAACACCTTTTTAAACCAAAATAACCCAATTATACACTTAAACAATTATAAACACCTCCTACAACACAAACGTCAACCAACACACAACAATTTACGCGGTAAAAATTGATTTAATTCGATTCCTCGAGGGGTATTAAACATTGGTTGTAAATACCGTATACCATGATGCATAAATCTAGTAAAGAAAAACGGAGTAGGCCGCGGTTCCTGTGGCGGAGGCGCGCTACATCGAAATAGGCCGAGCGAATCAGCTGATCTGTGTCAAACGCGGACATCTTGCGAAGTTGTGGCGCTGCGCGTCGCGGGGTGCCTCGAAAAACAGGATGAGCGTATTTTATCGATCGCAATTTCAGGGTAGGCGCTGAGATCGCGGCGATTCAATCGCCGTAGTCCCGGCTAGACGCGTGACGCGTCACGCGGAAGCGGGAAATTTGAAATTACCGGAGCAAATTTTTCACGTCCGTTCGCGACGGGTGGCGCACAGTGGCCGATTTTGCACTTTTAGCCGATAGAAATGATTTTTTTCTGTAAATGTACTGGAAATAGTTGTTAGAAAGACGGAAAATTAGTGAAAATGATCTGAGTCATAGATATTATAGCTGCGAGTACACAAAAAATGTTTTAAAAAAATCTAAGTACTAATACGATAGTATAATATTATTATCTTTGTAAATATAATATGTTTATGCACCGGAAGTAGTCATAACTGCACTCGGTTTCAGAATTTCAGAATAAAACCTAGGTCATGTGTGGTATCACAGGATAGATATTTCAAACAAACATTCGTTCCTGAGATATCGGCTTCCATAAAAATCTTGTTCGCAACCATTATTACACAAAAACTGAAGAAAACAAAAACGCCAATCTATAGAAGAGACTCTAGACGCAACCTGAACAAAAACTGAAATTTTTGTGGTAAGCGGTTGAAGAGAAAATAAATCGGAAAGACGGGCGTTAATTTAAAACTTCAAAAATCGGGTACTTTTTTCATTTCTCTCGCGCTCATGTTTACACCGAGAGGCAAAGAATTTTGACAGTTATACAACTTATGTAGAAATGATTCAGGAGTATGGCACACTTTATATCAATTTTTTCTGTGCAGTAGTTTTAGAGTTATGCGCCTCCAAACACAGGTGTCAATCTTATCGAAACGAGAGATGGCAGTTAGCAAAATTTTAGATATTTTCACTACATCTAGTAACATTCGCCTACTTACACAACACAACTGCTTCCAAAAATTGGTCATTCCAAATTATTCCTTGCGCCAAATAACATCAATAACTCTAAATTAAAACAACACCAACACATAACTGTCAAGGCACTCGAACGTGATACATAATTCTAAACGCATCTTAACTCATTTAAATTAAACAGTCAACAATATTTACAACATTCGCGGAGCATATATCATGCACTTAATATGCTGAAGGTGCTTCTTACACTGGCTTAGTATCGTAGCATAGTTGGCGACAAAAATCCCGAAGGAATTTGCAATCTTTTAGGTTAAGCATATGATGTCGGCGCTTAATAGCGTTTTGCTGCTTGGATAGCAAAACCTGCAAGTCTAGAGGAAGGCCACAGCAAATATCGGGCAATAAGCCAGAAATTCTTAAGCGTCCAGCTGCGTGTTGGGCCGTATCAAAATAAAAATACAAACATCGTGCCTAACGACGAGAAAATTCTTAATTGACCCGTGATATCAAATTTTATTCTATCCTAGTTTATATGTCAATTTTCTAGTACAATACAGTTGGTAAAAAAGTATAAACATTACAGAAAACGTACTTATCAACTCCTACAGATCGATAAACAGCATCTGAATTACTACCAAAAAAACAAACACTGAACTCACTAACTCAAAGAACTACTATTGTAGACTGTCAACACATTTTTCTTTATAGTGAGTCATATTGAAACGTAGTCAGGAAAAATCCCGATTACTGTCAGTTGGAAACGCGCACGACTTGCTAACTGCGAATGATTTTGTCGTATAAGCTGAGAAACCCGGAAATATAACCTAAGTGTCAACTGGAGTTGATCGTTTTACTTGCTAGACAGTGGACGAAAATAATATTGTAACACTGGCAAGATGCGTCTGCACACAGAACACTTGTTCCAGGCGCAATTGTTTTTTAGTCTTGTTGCTTTTCAGTAGACTGTTCGGTTTCCTGTACTATACGAACTAAAGCCCGTTTTACACTATCCCGAATTGTTAATGCATCATTATCCTAACCCAGTGATTCACAAACTGTGCGCCGCGGCGTCTTCACAAGGGCGACGCAAAATATTGTAAAAGTTTCATAATTCCAAGTGCCTTTGTCCAATAAGTTAATAACACAGTTAGTCAAAGAATACATCAAATGGCGGAAGATAAATATCAAAGATCAATTAATTGAACAAAATAAAGGAGTTGAATTTGAATTGCAGTTAGAGGCTACGGATAATAATAAATATTATTTCCCTTAAAGAAGAGGGATGCAAAGATGCAGAATATTTTGCTGGTACTGATTTTTTAATAAAACTGGAATATTTATGCCACATTTTTGAAAAGCTGGATTTCCTTAATGTCTGTCTGCAGCAACATGCGCCTTTTGAAATCAACGGAAAGCTTCTATAAAAAAAAAAAAAACGTATACATAAAAAGTATGGAGAAGAAAATTGAATAAAAATGCAGATAAACATTGTTTCTTAATATTACCGCAATTTTTGACGTCAAATGAATGTGGTCTTTCTCAAGATATAAAAACCATGATTGAGGAGCACTTATCAGCTAATTTTCTGCGTAGAAAAATATTTTCCAAATTAAAGTTGGATAAGTTTGCGTGTATTCAAAATCCATTTAACACTAGTTTCGTCTGAATTTACTTCTGCAGAAGAAGAGAATCTTATCTCGTGATAGCAGTTTGAAAGCTGTAGTAAAAAGCAAATGACGTGGAAACGCAAATGAGGGTGACCGTGTTCAGTTTATCTCCACGATTTGAAAAAATCTGATGTGGCCAGGCACATGACTTTATCATACTATATATAAAATTAATAGTTTAGGTGCATGAGATATTATTTGATCGAGATCGGCTATGTCTGCATTAAAATAAAACTAGTAGACCTAGACAGATAAATCGATTAAAGCTGCGTTAGGATACTGTACTCCGTTGACACCGGGTACACCGTCCAAATGACACGTGTTATTGGGTGTAGAAAGTGTGAAGGTGCGTTCCGATTGGTGGCAATGGTAGGTAATGGCGGTGGTAGCAGACGAAATTATAGTGTTTCTCACATGTCGTGATGAAATTCTATTAGAAATACGATAATGGCGTCTACTACCACTGCCATTAGCACTAATGAAAGCGCACCTTAACGGTGTTCAATATCCGAACGCAGCTTGTATTGACAGTAGTATTGTCAAAGCATTAGCGTTTGACACTGTCTACCGTCATTATAATCACATCTGACATCTAATCTGACATATCCTGGCTACTAGTTTTAATGCAGTACGACCGATCTCGATGAAATAGAATTTGCTCATGCAGCTAAACTATTGATTGTACCAAAAAATGTCATAGTCATAAATTATTCAGAATTTCCTCTAGTTTAATTTATTATTTAACTATTTCGACGAAATTCCAGAAATGCCCGCTTATTTACAAAATCTTTCAAAAATGCTAAGACTAAACCTCCAGTTCCTTTGGACCCTTTTTAACAGAAAGCTTTTCAGCTCTAAGTTTGGCCATGAAACTTCTAAATATGAAGTTTCGTCCCGATACCTTTAGTAGTTTCTCCGGAATCGTCGCCACAAAAAACGGGTACACACACACACCCACATCCACACACACAGACATTTTTTTGTACCTTGGTCAAAATTGTTCAGGGGACCCAAAAAGACATATTTCCGCTAAAATCTCAAAAATTTTTTTTGGCACGATTACAATACTTTACATACTACGTATGATAAAGTAAAAATGTGCAGTGCTTAGCAGGCTCATCCATCACATTAATTATAAATAAATACTAATTAAATTTAATATTAATAAAGTTAAAAAAATAATAAAGAAGCACGAGTTTTTTTATTGTTATCTCTTACTAATATCCATCCTTTTACTGACAGTAGGGCGCCATGGAAGTATTTTAATTGAAAAAGGGCGCCGCGACTACGAAAAGTTTGGGAACTACTGGACTCTAGCCGGTCAATAAAATATGATAATTCTGTTAAATTTCAACCGATTCTAATAAACAAACGCGTATTAGACGCAAATGTAAATGGGCTCTCAAAAAAAAATAGCACAAAATATTACGGATTCAAACAGGTCATCAAATTGTAGTTGAAAAAGTCTGAAAATAATTGGAAACTTCTGAACTTGAACGTCCATAATTTTTCGATTTGTTATTGGATCTGACCGAACAGTACATCTTTATAATGATCTATGCTTCCTCTTGCATTTGCAAAAAAAAATCGCTATGTCTCGTGTAACACTGTAATTAGTACCATTGGATTAATACTACTAGAAAACCCTTTTAGTATAAATTTCTACTAATATAAAGCAAGTAACAGGAACAAAGTTGCATTGCAAAAGTAATTGCTTAGTATTCTAAAAGCGACAACATGGCAACTTCTGAATATTCATGCTTTAATTAAAAATTGAAGTACATACAAACACGCATGCACGCAAATATGGGCACACAGAATTACGTGTTTAGAACATGCAATGATATTGCCCTAAATTAAGCACAAAAATAATAAGTTAGATCACAAAATTTAATGCTATGGCAGACAAATAGAACACAAAATACGAGAATAGTTTAATAAGTTATAAATTTTCGTCCAAACAAGTGAATCACCTAGTATAGAAGCACTATAATCTCCGCATAGTTATGGTTATGTTGCTAAATATTTTTTCCTGTTATCCATATCGTATACATATCACAGAAAACAGATACCTTTACAATAAACTTGCGATACGCGACAATTTTTGTGTAACCCTAACTGTACTGTACACACATACATACAAATGACACACATATACCTGATTTGATTGAACAAAAACTAAACCCAACAAACATAACCTAGATAATCGAGAGAACCTAACCGATAAATTATCCGGTTTAGTTTTCACCAGGTGTGTTAAACAACACCTACCCTGTATTATACTGCGTATACAAACTAAGCACTCGTCTATAGATATAGACAACGCATCAATCAAAACAAACTATAAACATAGCTAAACAATCCCAAACATCGTTTTTTATAACTTAAAATATCAACCGTAACTACAACGACGCTTATTATTCAATTGTTTGTAAGTGTATAAGCCTGCGATTCAATCAGTACGTATTTACCGACCGACTAATTATTCAATTAATTCAAGAGAGCGACAAGGCAAAATAAAACACGACGTTACCGTGGTGACATACAAACGCAACAAATCTTGCCATATTGTACCGCTTTCGGCCACTTACCTTTCAAAACTAACGCCGCTACCGCCGAATTAACGATTATCACGCATTTTCACACGAACACAATGAATCGCACACAAGTAATTTATCGAAAGTAACACACGAACTGATCGCAGCTATCACAGAACACGGACCGCCATTACTGGAACACATCTGACGTTTGACAGCGCCGCCATCTGGCCGCGACGCTGCGAATTAACCACGTACTATAAAAGAAAAAATAATGTTATAATTACTTTATTAGTACCTTTTTTTAATGTCAGGGTCTATGATTGGCGTTACCGCCTTTTTTTAGATGGCGGGTAATACTTGATAACAATCATTTGAGATAAATAAATTAATTAGGTCCGCTCGCAGCGCCATCTATGAGCAGGTGCAGATAACACGATAATTGTTATTTCAATAAATAATTAATAAACGATACGATTTAGCGCAAAATTTCTTGAGCAACTATTGATCCCCGCATCGAGACGCACATTTTACTTTTTGTTTCGTCAAAATCGGACATGATATTGAGAATCTAAAATTAAAGAATTAATTTGGTGCTTTATTTCAAAAACTATAACAATTACGAGGAAATAGTGTTGAGAAATTTTGTTCGGTATTACCTAAGGATCATTTTTGTGTTTGTTTCATTGAAATCAGGTTTTAATAGTAAATCAATTTATATGATCAAAATAATTATTATAATTTTAGGTAGGGTTCCTTCCTCTCTACTCTTACCTCTATGATCGTCGGGTCGATAAAGTAGTATGCGCCCGCAACGGGCAAACCGTCATTGTCATTTCAACGTGTATTGTTTTCAAACGGCAAACAAGGAATTTGAAATAGGTATTATTATTATAATTAATTCATCCAATGGAGCAGAAAAATGATATGCCATATCTCACGGACGGCAGGAATAACTACATTCTCGACCCGAATAAGGTAACCAAGAAAAGGAACGCAAAAAGTACATTTTTTACTAATTTT
Source organism: Aphodius sticticus (assembly GCA_963966075.1). Classification (NCBI taxonomy): domain Eukaryota; kingdom Metazoa; phylum Arthropoda; class Insecta; order Coleoptera; family Scarabaeidae; genus Aphodius; species Aphodius sticticus. The sequence continues at coordinate 40,963,483 of OZ014514.1, forward strand.
GAGATTATCCAGGTTTTTACTATTGGAAGATCCTTAGGAAATTCGTTAACAGTAGAGGATATAAAGATCTCGCGGACGCATTGCACGTTTAAACATGAGAATGGGATGTGGTCTGTTCACGATGGAGTGAGTATGTTTAATCATTTATTTCCGATTCAACTACGAGAGATATTTTGACATAACTGACTAGAAATCACTGTAAATCCGCCCTTCTAAGTCTCCTATGTTCCGATTTTGCTATTTTGATTGTATAAAATCACCATATTCAAACGTACTTGATGTTTGTTAACTTTAACCTAACATTTGGTCAATATCGTCGACATTTCTTAAAAGTGTCAATTAAAAGTTAGGCAGTCAATCAGTATTTATCGAAAAGATGTAAACCTGCACACCTACAACCATACTGAAACTTGAAAATCGCGGAATAACCTAAATTAAAGTTGCAACGCCATATCTCGAAAAACATTTTAAACTTTTCCCCGAAATATAAGTGAAAAACCTAACCGTGACGGTTTATTGCAGAGTGGAAACGGAACATTTGTCAACGACGCCCGCGTACACAAAACGTCAAAGATTCTCTCGCAAGGGGATAAAATTCGGCTCAGTGACAGTTCTAGTTTTGAGTTTCGAGACGCCCAGACTAGCGTAGACGAAGAAATTGACATCTGCGAGAAAGTGGACGAAGCTGTGTACCGAAATTTGAGGCCAAGGCCTAGCCAGAACGTTAACTTAATCAGCGATAAAAAGAAAAAAGCCGAGGAAAAAGTTAAACCGGAAATTGAAAAAAAGACAGATACGGTAAGTTTTTGTTTATTTTGGTTCACTTTCAACATATATACATGTCTATGAGTGGTTCTTAAGAGCTTCTATGGGAATAGTAATGTTTTTTAGGCTTTTATATTGTTTATTAATGCATATTGAATGATTATTATTAATTTCATTGTCATTCTTCTATTATTTTTTTAGTTGTGACGTATTAACTGTCTTTAGCGCAAATCTCTTCACTCTGGCTTTGTACGTTTCGGTATTTTTGTGTTATACGAATTATTATTACTATTATTATATATTTATTCGATGTAGGTAACCCACATTCCCGTCGCCGAAGCAGGACCAAGTAAAACTACGCAATCGGAAGAAATGGAGAACGAAATGTTGTGCAGCATTTGCGCTGAACTCTTTATCAAGGCCCAGACTCTCAATTGTTCGCACACGTTCTGCCGAATGTGCATTAATCAGTGGAAGAAAAAGAACAAGATCTGCCCTATATGCCGAGCGAAGATTAAAACGGTCACCCCCACGCTGGTTCTCGACAACTTAATAGATAAGGTAAGAAAGTTTGATATAAATTGAATAAAAGCGGTCCCAAAACAGAACCTTGTGGCACCACTAAGCTGTTTATTATTTAACTAAGCGGTTATGCCACTCTAGACCTATACGCTCTTATCTTATTTGGAGGAATTTACATGCGTGGTGTAAAATATAACATATTTCAATTCTTTTCCTCTGATTCCGTCATTTCTTGTAATTCATAATTCTGTTAAATTTAGTGTTTTTCTTCATCGTTTTTTGTTGATAGATGATGGAGACTTCACCCGAAGACGTGCAACAACAGAGGAAACAGGCAGTGGCCGAACGCGAACAGCAGGAAAAGCCGAAAGTGGCCCCCAAGTCGAATAACAGAAGAGGTAGGCGTAACAATCGAAATAACCCAGTAAATGTGGCGCCGGCTGCCGATGTTCTCCTGATAAGTTCGGACGACGAGTTTGACGATGATGACGACAACCCCTACGAGTTTTTTATGATGGAGGACGACGATTTTCACGATGTTTTGGACGATGATTCCGATGAAATGGACTTCGCTGATGGAAATATTTCGGACATGCCTTACATTCCGGGAAATCCGGGCTCTTACTACGGGGGCTACGGGTCGTGCTTCAACTGCGGGGCCCGGGGCCACTGGTCGGTCGGGTGCCCCCTCCGATAATGTACGTAATTGTTACGGTTTTCTTTTTTTATATGTTTTTTTGAGGATAAATATGTTTTTTAAATAACTAATAAATAAGTATTTTGAAAAGTTAATATTTTTTTATTTGCAACGTTTTAAATTCGTACGTCGTTTATTAAATGTCAAATTTGGAGGTTAGAGATAAACCTAACCAAAAAATTACTGGTTATCCGTTAAATTATAAACTTGACAGGTGTTTAAAACAACACAGCCAAAACTCTTGTTGCGGTTTTCTTTTTCATATGTTTTCTTTTTATGATAACAAATCTTTTTAAATAACTAATAAATAAGTATTTTGAAAAGTTAATATTTTTTTACTTGCAACGTTTTAAATTCGTACATCGTTTATTAAATGTCAAATTTGGAGGTTAGAGATAAACCTAACCAAAAAATTACTGGTTATCGGTTAAATTATAAACTTGACAGGTGTTTAAAGCAACGCAGCCAAAACTCTTGTTGCGGTTTTCTTTTTTATATGTTTTTTTGATGATAACTATTTTTTTTAATAACTACTAAATAAGTATTTTGAAAAGTTAATATTTTTTTACTTGCAACGTTTTAAATTCGTACATCGTTTATTAAATGTCAAATTTGGAGGTTTGAACTAAACGTAACCAAAAAATTACTGGTTCTCCGTTAAATTATAAACTTGACAGGTGTTTAAAACAACACAGCCAAAACTCTTGTTGCGGTTTTCTTTTTCATATGTTTTCTTTTTATGATAACAAATTTTTTTTAAATAACTAATAAATAAGTATTTTGAAAAGTTAATATTTTTTTATTTGCAACGTTTTAAATTCGTACGTCGTTTATTAAATGTCAAATTTGGAGGTTAGAGATAAACCTAACCAAAAAATTACTGGTTATCCGTTAAATTATAAACTTGACAGGTGTTTAAAACAACGCAGCCAAAACTCTTTCTTCGTTTGTCCATCGATTCCGCAGGTGTCCATTCATTTACCGTTGGGTCAAATTTTTCGACTGAATTCAACGGGGACAAAGAGTGTCCGCCAAGTGCGTAGACATAACCTTCTAAGGTGGCAAGTTCGTGCTCGTCTCTAGGTTGTAGCATGTCTGGGAGTCTCTCCCAGCGATTCATGCGAATGTCGCAACGTTCCCCACTGGATAGCGAAGACCCATCATAACCTAAAATTAGAAATTTATTTCTGCAACTTTTTTATTATTGATTTCTCAAAAAATTACATTCTTTATAAAAGTTGCTGGATACTCTAAAACTAATAATGTGACTGTCAAATTTATTAATTCATGTACTGTATACAGGGTAATTCAGAAAATGTCGATTTGAGTAAAGAGTAAAGTAGGTCTATTTTTAATATTTCCGAAAAATGTTATTTGGAAATGTTCGTTAGAACTTAGAATTATATTCAAATTTTAAATCGCAGCTTGAAAATATTTTTTTGTACGTAAATTTGTTGGTTATGGTTAATTATTGGTTAATTATTTGATTAATACTTACCTCCAGTGCAATATATGTACCAATCCAGAACAGTAACACTGTGGCAACATCTCCGTGTTAACATTGAAGACGAAGGAGACCAAAAACCTTCACGCGGGTCAAATCTAAAAATTTAATTTTTAGACCAATTTTTTAAAAATTTAATTTAGTTAACTTTAAATACCTTTCAACAGACTCTAAGTGGGTGTTATAGTTACTACCTCCAACTGAATATATAGAACCATCTGTCACAAAAAAAAATATAGTCATTATTGCCGTTTTTTCTTATACACTTCGATAAAATATAATGTTAAATAACTTTTGTAATCTTTGACCGATTTTAATGATTCTTCAAGGAGGTTGTAAATAAATTCCTGAAGAATATTTTACACACACACACATTTATAATTTAAAAAAAAACCTAATAAAAAACAACTTTTAATTAAAATTACGGTGGTCTAAGTTTGAGACACCCTGTAGAAAAATGAGGGTGTTTAAAGTCAGATTGCAAATGTTTATGATAATCTTCATCAATTTGTTTACGATATATCGAAAAAATGATCTATATCCGTCATTCATCACAAAAGTTATTAATCATACCAACGACAACAGTTTTGAAATAGACTCGTTCGGTAATCATTGAAGGAGAACTGTACCACAGTTCTGTAAACGAATCATATTTTTCCATGCTGCTGAGATGATTGTCCCTTTTATCGCATCCTCCGCAAACATATGTAAAACTATCCAGGGAACAAATACCTGTAGTCCAATAAAAAACAGTATTTTGTTTAAGATTAAAGTAAATTTTCCATACCGAAAAAACGTCTCTCATCCGTTAAACCCTTAGTGTAAGTCCAGGTATTTTGAACAGGATCATAGCACTCAGCTGTCGTATGTAACGTTGTATCATCTCTTCCTCCGAAGACAAACAATTTTTTATCCATGGCGATAATACCATGGCCCCATCTATTACGTTGCATGGGCGCTATAGGACACCATGAGTTTTGTCTAGGGTTGTAAACTTCACAATCAGGTCTTCTACCACCTATATTTTAGAATATTTTTAAAAGAATATGATATGGTTTAGTGTTTATTTGAGATTTTTTTTAGAAACTTTCCTATGACGAAAATCTGCGGTATAATTCTTTTTGGTTTCCGTTCCAATGATTTCAACGAACATTTTTCCGTTGCTTGTTTAGAAATATCGAGGAGATTTGTGACGGTTTCGATATCGTTATATAAAATCATGCATTCTCTGGTTATAGAAGTCAATAAAACATCGTTATTTATCAGGTATATACGAACATAATCCATAAGCTGAAATAGGTTCAATATTTTCTCTATATGCAATAATTTCTGCTATTTGTTATCAAGAATAACTTACTTCTGAGAGATTACCTTTTCTGTTTGTTAAATCATATTTAATCCATTCCATAACCGCATTGAACGTTTCTTCCTCCGACGTTACGTTAAGCTCATCGTCTGCTATCAATTCTTGCACCTGAAATCGTTTTCCAAACTTTTTATAGCGTTAAAAGCTGCATAACTATAAAATACTTCACTATTTGTCAGAAGTAAGTATCCTTTTGTTTTAGCAATACTTTGAAAATTAACCAAAGCGTAAGAATGGGCTTTCTTGTATAATCTCTCACAGTTATGAGTGCCTTTAAAAAATAACCCTATTATCAGTTTATCATAAAAAAATATACATTTACCTGCAAATCTTTTTATATCAAGACAATTCTCTATTGTTATTAGTTCCATCATGAAGTCAAAACAAACTTCTTTCACTTCATCCATCAGAAATAAGTCGCTAGCTTCTATGAGATCTGTTAAATTATTATTTTTAGTGGTAATTTTTCCAGTGTATGCAAAATTGAGTAATATTTCGAATGTAGAGGGAGCCACACTATTGATTGTAACTTCACGGTCGTACTGTTCTTTTAATCCACCTAAACATTTCTGTATTTATTCATATATAAAACAATATAAGTATATATACAGGGTGTTCCTAAGTATCATGTAAATACGAAAAGGAGTAATTCTTTGGCTTATTTAATGACTTTATTATTAATGACTTATTTAACGCTTCGTTTCCGATCTACAGGGTGTTGAAATTTCAAGTTTTTTTTAGTTTTTTCTTTATAGCTCTTGTAGTTTTTGAGATATTTAGCTATAATTTGGAATATGGGTTACGCTGTAGGACTTACATCATTGGGCATACCAAATGGTTTTAAGAATCTACAGGGAGATATTTTTTCAGGGGTCATGCGCCCTTTTCTCCCCATGAACTTTTTTTCGGTGCGCCGCTGGTGGATTCTAAAATACAAAATGCATTTTTTGTTTTGTTCTAAAGCATTTTAATCTCTTGTAGTTTTTTCGTATTTACCAACGTTATCGAGAAATAAAAATAAAAGCTTTTCTGTGTTTTTTGGAATTGGAATTTGTTTCGCTAGATAAAATTAAATTTTTAAATTTAAACGCCAACTGTTAAAAATTAAAACTAGGATACAAGAGCTATAAAGAAAAATCTAAAAAAATCTTTTAATTTCAACACCCTGTAGATCGGCAACGAAGCGTTTGCGGACCTATGTCTATATGAATTTTTAGTCATTAAATAAGCCAAAGAATTACCCCCTTTTCGTATTTACATGATATTTAGGAACACCCTGTATATATATATATATATACATATACAATATAAAATAGGTAAACTATAGAAAAAATCATCACAATCAAATAAAAAAATCTTACCTGTGAACATAGCAGCAAAGTATTGACTTGCTGAAGCTAGAACTAACCGATGTGCGGTAAATTGTTTATCGCAAATGTTAATGATTACATCGCATAACTGAAAATTTTGTTTTTTCAGGTTCACTTGTAGAAAATATTAGTTTTTAAATAATGGAACTGTTGAAACCTCACCTGTCCATTTTGTTGCAGCGAATGCATGTTTGCAAATGTTTTATCTTTATGGTTGTTAGATTTCCAACAAAATTGTTGTTTTTCTGTGGAGAAATTAACTTCCTCTTTCCATGTATTACACATTGTTTTGTCTAATTTTCGGTTTATATGTAACAACAACAAAAAAGGAAATTATGTATATGTTTCTGGTAGAATATATACAGACTATTGCAGGTCAATGTGATCTATTTTTATTTTTGGAGCACGTAAAATTAGAGCATTTGAAATTGGGCCAGAAATTGCCAGTTAGCTAACCAACAAATTGTAAACTTAGGTGTAGATTTCTGTATTCCCCGCTGGTGGCTGATATGTGTAGTACGATATATTTTTTTTATTTTTAAAAATATTTTTAATACGATTATTTTTCTGATACTATGACGTTGGGGGAATTTCTTAAGTAGGTTTGAGCCCACCAGTGTATCAATCAAGATATATTTCGAGCAGTTCATTTGTTTTAAACGGCCAATCTAAGTATTATTTGTTTTGGCGGCCATTTTGGGCACCACATTTTACTTCATATTCTATAACATCATCACTTTAGCACTTTAAACCACATTTCGACTATAAAAATGAAAAAGAAACACCGTATCCACAATTATTACTTCCTTTATTCATACCTAAGTATACGATTATTACAATCCATACACGAAAAAATAAAAAATACATCCTCGAAACTGTTAAACAAAACTCAATATTTAGCGCGTTTATTCTCCGGTGGTTTATGAATGATATTCTGGATCTTCTGCCACTCCCTATCCAAATGGGCCTTCTCGTTTTTATCCTTATGCTTTCTCGAACGTCTGCCGTCAGCCATCTTAACCCCGTATTGAAACGCAGCTTTCGGCAACGCCTCCTTCTGGTTCATATAATCCGAGTATTCCTCAGCAGTATCGAAGTCCCAACGTCCAATCGGCCCCTTTTTATTCCCCAGATCCATCTTCGAATAATCAACTTCATCGTCCGAATCATCGATAGCGTCGTTCATCTCTTGCAAACCAGGGTAACACTCGGCGTACCCTTCCGGCTCCTGACTTAACCTATTCGCAATCAACGCCTGCTTGTTAACCTTCAAAATAGGCCCGGAAAGCTTCTCGTCTTCCTCTTCGTGTTTGTCGAAATAATTCTGACGTTTACGACCGCTTGCGTCAGATTTTGACGCTTTCGACGTTGCAACGTAATCACCGATTTCTCCGTATATAGAATCATCGTTGTTCGATTTATCGGGCTTCTTGTAGGAGTCCGTTAAGTCGGGTTCGTAATCACGACGAGCTTCCGAACCACGTTTTGTTTTTTTACCTTTACGATTACCCTGACGCAGGTAGCTTAAGATTTGGGTGAGTTTGTTGATTACGATGTCGTTGGTTGACAGGGTTGTGGTGGATTCTAAAGCTGGGACGTCTGCACGTGATCTGCGGAAGGTAATTTTCTTTATAGGTTATGTTCCCGGTGCACAGTGATAGAGCATCATATTTTGCAATAGAAAAACTATGGTGTGCAGGTTAAACTTGCGAGGTATGTCCTTCACAAGGTTAAGTGTCGTTTTTAAAGAAATTTTATAAAAATTTGCTTATATAAGTGAAGAGTTGAAGTAAATAACGACATTAAAGTGACCCCGTTATGCACATACCTTCCGACTGCCAGACGGCGAGCGCATCCCATGCAGGGGCAGCGGTCGTAACTACCGCAGACGCCACAAACTGCCATCGTAAATAACTTTTGATAGATGCATCGTACGAAAAAAATGTTCAGACAAAAGATTGTTCTTATTTAGCGTAAAATCATAATTTTATAAAAAAGTTGGGTATTCCCATTTAAAATAAAGAAGTTAACCGCATTTTCACCGATTGGAGCGCCATCTGCAATGAAACTGATATTGCCATCTCATTTCCCCCTTTGCGTCCTACAAGTTTATTTAAGACACTTTTGTCGTACCATGTATATTTCTCGAGATATTGAGGAGTCTCAAGTTAAAAAGACCACCCGGTATAGGTTTTGTAAACTTTTAACTCAAAAATGATGGATTTTATTAAAAAAAAATGATTTCTATAAAGTATTCTTAGAATTAATCTTAGAATTAGAAAATTTAAAAATATACAGGGTCTATTTAAAAAAAAGGAAAAGTTACCAAATTTCCATAATACTATTTAAATGATGGTTTGTGTAAAGCCAAAAAAAAAGTTTTGTTTGAACTTTTTTTAAAATTTTTTACGGCTGGCGATTTGTCGTGTTCTTGTAATTTTATTATTACAAAAAAGTTCATGTCATTATTGTTTTTTTATTTTAGAATATCATTTTATTTCGATTTTTAATAAAAAGAAAATGTACGATATTGTTAGTATCAACCTTGAGTAGTTTGTGAAAAAAAAATATAAAAGCTTGTTTTTGTTTTTTCTAAAATAATAATTAAAAATAAAAGGAAAACGTTGAGTGGATTTTGATTTCTGGTCCTTACTTGTTGTGAAGGAGGTTACTAAAATAAGTCAGTTACAATGTAAACTTTATATATACATCTTTAGATTAGAAAGATTGCACAAAAACAACAGTTTTTCAGTACATTTGCAAAATAACAAATAAACGCATTTTTAAAGAAAATTAATGACTAAAATTGAGTAGAACTATCAAATTTTGCATGGCTTTCAGTAAACGAGGTCCCCATGTATTTTTTCGAACAATGGACACTGTATGAAGTATACTTGGTCAAGCAACTTATTTTTATTAATTTTTATACTTTCTAGTATAAAAAAAATATCAGCTTAGCTTAAAATATGTATAAATAAATATTATGGCACTTAGCACTTTCTACGAATTTTTGAGTTTGCTTTAGATTTGTTCTTGCGATACAAGACCTCGGTAAAAAACAACAGCAACATGTGATGTATAATCTGTTGAAATATGCACAAAAAATTAGGGATGGCTTTCTATAAAACATCTTGCAGCACACTATTTTCTAAATATCTCGGAATAATGTTTTTGGCACTTAGTTCGTTATTTACTTGAACTCTTGAAGTGTAAAAAAAATAATCAGGTTTACGTTTAAAATACAGTTATAAAAATATACTTATGTTAATATTTCAAACGGCTGTAACTTTTAAAGGAATAAAGATAACAAATAAATTCATAGGAATCTTTTTATCTTACTATAACGTTCACTATATGGACAAATGTTAAAAAAGTGGAACAGCCTGTATGGTGTTGTGTCAATCACAGAAATAATATCAAAAACTATATACAGAAACTGTTAATATTCACCTTGGTTGTTTGCAAAAATACTTTTTAAGTACCTACGTTGTTTTTTTACGCAAGTTTTCGAAACCATTATTAATTACTAGCGTAGCTTTTGATAATATAAAATTCATACCTGATTAAAGTGATCGGAACGTCTGTTTCAGCGTCATCGTCCAAATCAATTACGTAAGCCATTCTGCCTGGTACAAAAAGCTCCGATTTTTCAATATGTCTCGACTTCAACGTACAAACTGTATGATAAATACTCCTGCCGATCTTTGTCTTAAACTGCATCTCCTCGTCTTCTTGTTTCTTCGTAACAGGAACCTTTTCTTTCTCTTCGATTTTTTTCGTAGCAATTCTCTCCAGTTCTGCCTCTTGTTCTTGTTCCTTATGCTGAATTTCCGAACGAACTTTCTGTAGCAAGGCGTAATCCAAACCTTTTACCAAATGAGTATGTTCCATGTCACCCCCCAAAAATTTCGATTCCTGAATCATCTGCCTGCGTCTTTCTGCGGCGTCGAACCCAGATTTAACATCGGGGGCCACTGCGCGATATGCTTGCCCTGCTGTATTCATCGGATCTTCAGATTGGTAATCCGGATTGACCCCTTGTCTGCGTTCACTTGCACGATCCCTACAATAATATTTATTAGTAAGTACGTTGGCTTTCACGGCCAGAATCATTTTGTGTATTAAATTCTATGAAATATGTCTATAATATCTATTTTAAACACCGGTTATCACAGATTAACACACACCTGTATTTCTCGGCTAATTCCGCAATCTTGGTATCTTCTTGCTTCTTCAGCTTAGCGTAAAAACTCTTTTTCTTCCGACGTTCTTCAAGTCGATCGTTCTTAGGTGGGGGCATTTTAGCATTGGCCATTGCCTCGCGGATAGACCCCGGCGCTGGGGCATGACTTGGAGTTGCTCTAGGAGTCTGTAACAACTTCCTGAAGTCATCGTTTGTCAACCTTTGCGAACCAGGCGTGTCCTGCGGCATTTTAACGACGATATATGACTTGTACCGTCGTCAAAAGTCGAAGAAAGACGTATTAAATTGAATAAAGGATATCGATGTTTGTTGTAGTTGTAATTACAGCGGATAAATAAACAATACTTGACAACTATGGCCACTTAACCTAGTTTATTTGACGTGACGACTAGTTATTTTCTGTTGGTTGTGTTGGTGACGCTCGTGTCGACGTTCAACGACGGGCGTATAGATGGCGCTGATTACAACTTTGATTAATGACTTGAATTTTAAAGATTTCTTGGGACTTTTTTTTGCGTGATCGGTAAATAAAAATACAGAATTGAAACAATATTTTGTTATCTTTTATTTCGAATACTTTTCCCATTGTAGGAACTAAAATTTTCTGCAATCAGTCTTATAATTAAATTAAAGATACGAACTTATAAATAAAATTACAGAGAACGAAAACATAATCGATGTATCTAAGTACGTTATAAATTAATACGTTCGACTTATATACAGAGAACGGCTCTTAAAACGAAAAATTCACAACGCATTACGGAGAAAAGAACTCTTTTTTTCACTAGGTCTCACTTATCATGATTTATTTTTTTTTAAATACTTCTTAACGTTAGAATATACAATTACTGTATCGAGAGAAGTCGTCAGACGGCCACGTTTTATTCAATCTTACACTATTCCGTTCAAGAGGTTTGAAACGTTAAATTTGTATGAGTGAATTTGAGATCATAGGAACGGAAATACTCTCTAAATACAGGACGTTTATCTTAAAACTGTGGCCGAATGACGAAGCAAACAATTATTTATATAAATTTACAATTCTTCGATTTAGTCGAATAATTTAAAATCCTGGTTTCAGCTTATCTATATACAAAACAATTCTTATTTAAACAACACCAATTTACGTGCGTTTTTTGACGATTTCCATAACAAACGACACCGACTTATTTATTATATACGTGCTAGCAAATCGCTACTAATTTACAAAACAAAAACAGATCTGCCGGTTGTTTTTTTAGTTTTTTGTTTGAGCAAAAAATGAAACGTATTTACAATGTTTACAATACACGCCGAGAAAAAATGCGCCCTAATTGTTATTATTACAGTAGGTACTAGTTACGAAACTAAATAATAAAAATTAAAGGCAAACGGTTTTTAATTTTTTTATCGTTTTCGTTTTAAGGTACCCGATTCAAAACTAACCCATACGAGAGCGACGTTTTCGAATTTCAACGTTGATCGAACACAGTTTTACAACTGATTTAAAATTATATTAAATTCGAACAACCGATATTACACTAAAAATTATTGAAAATAAAAAAAACTATATCACAAAATTACCGGCTAGATGTATAACTAATCAATAAATAATTCAACTCAATGGCAAATATAAATTAATTAAAAGAAACGACTCAAAAATCAAACAAAACCAACTTTTCGAACGACGATATTGATCAACGAATAACTCGAAAAATCTTCGGAAATCGAAAACGTCTCTCCTCGTGTCTCGAAACCCGACAATTCCCTACCAGAAAAACAACCCCTAAACATCGCGAGACATAACCTAGACATACCGTCACGACAATATACTATTAACGTCGTCAAGGTCCAACGCGGACTGTTGGAGATTCAAAATTGAGTCGATAGCGCTCTGCACCTGTTCGTCGATGATATTATCCGCAGGCGGGGGCCCAGACGCCCCGTTACTCGACCCCTGCGAGCTCACCGAGCTCACCGAACTCACAGAACTAACCGAACTCACGGAGTACGAACCCGAAGATCCTTGAAAACCGCTGGTACTCGCATGGTGGTGAATCGTGTGACTCACGTGCTGCATCGCGTGGTGGTGGTGATGCAGCATTCTTTGGTGGTTCAACTGCCTCGAATTCACCCCGGAATTGACCAGAAACTGCTGTTGAGCCGCGGAAATACCTCTTTTTACTAGTTCGGTCTCTCCCGCTTTCTTCTGCTTGTCGACGCGAAATTTTTTCAACGTCTCCAGTCGGGAGGTTTCGAAACGCGCGTCGTTACTCAACGTTCGTTTCCCGGGGTGTTCCGAGGCCCCAGGGTGGTTTCCCGAGGGTTTTCCGTCGTTGTTTTGAGGTTGGATCGAACTGAGCTCTTTCTGTATGCAAGCCCACTCGTCGTATTCTTCGGGGGTGTCTTCGCGAGCTGGGGGGGTTATTTCGATGAGCGGCGGGGGTAACGAGGCTTGCTCCTGCGCCTCCTGACGGAGTTTGATGAGCGACTGTTGTTCCTCGGCCAGGAACATGCGGTCGAGCATCATCAGTTCGGAAGTGGGGACTTCGCGCTGTTGAAAATAGAGAAAATGATAATAGAATTGATAATAATTATTCCATATGCATCAATAAACAATATAAAAGCCATAGCTGATCAAACCAAATACTCATAAGGCTGGTATGATGTTTCTAAGTACAACAAATCGGCTGAAATTGCGCTAAAGACACTTAAAAAATCACAACTCAAAAAATGATTGTACAATGACAATGAAATTAATAATGATTATTCAATATGCATCAATAAACAATATAAAAGCCATAGCTGATCGATCCAAATACTCATAAGGCTGGTATGATTTTTTTAAGTACAAAAAATCGGCTGAAATTGCACTAACGACACTTAAAAAATCACAACTCTAAAAATAATTGAACAATGACAATGAACTTGATAATGATTATTCAATATGCATCAATAAACAATATAAAAGCCATAGCTGATCAATCCAAATACTCATAACGCTGGTATGATTTTTTTAAGTACAACAAATCGGCTGAAATTGCACTAAAGACACTTAAAAAATCACAACTCAAAAATATAATTGAACAATGACAATGAAAGTGATAATTATTATTCAACATGCATCAATAAACAATATACAAGCCATAGCTGGTCAATCCAAATACTCATAAGGCTGGTATGATTTTTTTAAGTACAACAAATCGACTGAAATTGCACTAAAGACACTTAAAAAATCACAACTCAAAAAATAATTGATCAATGACAATGAAATTGATAATCCTGATAATACTGCTTCAATATGCATCAATAAACAATATAAAAGTCATAGCTGATCAATCCAAATCCTCATAAGGCTGGTATGATTTTTTTAAGTACAACAAATCGGCTGAAATTGCACTAAAGACACTTAAAAAATCACAACTCAAAAAATAATTGATCAATGACAATAAAATTGATAATGATTATTCAATATGCATCAATAAACAATATAAAAGCCATAGCTGATCAATCCAAATACTCATAAGGCCGGTATGATTTTTTTAAGTACAACATATCGGCTGAAATTACACTAAAGACACTTAAAAAATCACAACTCAAAAAATAATTGAACAATGACAATGAAATTGATAATGATTATTCAATATGCATCAATAAACAATATAAAAGCCATAGCTGATCAATCCAAATACTCATAAGGCTGGTATGATTTTTTAAGTACAACATATCGGCTGAAAGTGCACTAAGACACTTAAAAAATCACGACTCATAAAATAATTGGACAATGAAATTGATAATGATTATTCAATATGCATCAATAAACAATATAAAAGCCATAGCTGATCAATCCAAATACTCATAAGACTGGTATGATTTTTTAAGTACAACATTTCGGCTGAAAGTGCACTAAGACACTTAAAAAGTCACGACTCATAAAATAATTGGACAATGAAATTGATAATGATTATTCAATATGCATCAATAAACAATATAAAAGCCATAGCTGATCAATCCAAATACTCATAAGGCTGGTATGATTTTCTAAGTACAACATATCGGCTGAAAGTGCACTAAGACACTTAAAAAATCACGACTCATAAAATAATTGGACAATGAAATTGATAATGATTATTCAATATGCATCAATAAACAATATAAAAGCCATAGCTGATCAATCCAAATACTCATAAAGCTGGTATGATTTTTTTAAGTACAACAAATCGGCTGAAATTGAACTAAAGACACTTAAAAAAACACAACTAAAAAAATAATTGATCAATGACAATGAAATTGATAATGATTATTCAATATACATCAATAAACAATATAAAAGCCATAGCTGATCAATCCAAATACTCATAACGCTGGTATGATTTTTTTAAGTACAACAAATCGGCTGAAATTGCACTAAAGACACTTAAAAAATCACAACTCAAAAAATAATTGAACAATGACAATGAAATTGATAATGATTACTCAATATGCATCAATAAACAATATAAAAGCTATAGCTGATCAATCCAAGTACTCATAAGGCTGGTATGATTTTTTAAGTACAACAAATCGGCTGAAATTGCACTAAAGACACTTAAAAAATCACAACTCAAAAAATAGTTGAATGATGACAATGAAATTGATAATGATTATTCAATATGCATCAATAAACAATATAAAAGCCATAGCTGATCAATCCAAATACTCATAAGGCTGGTATAATTTTTTTAAGTACAACAAATCGGCTGAAATTGCACTAGACACTTAAAAAATCACAACTAAAAAAATAATTGAACAATGACAATGAAATTGATAATGATTATTCAATATGCATCAATAAACAATACATTGTATGCATAACAGCAACTCACCACACTCTCCTTCAGTCTCAGGTACTTATATTTATCGGACATCTTCGAGAACTTGTCGATAAAATGCTTCGCGGTCAGCTCGAAAATCTCGTCAGCCTTGCCAAGATCTTTCGTCGAGAGCACAGGCTGATCAAAGCAGTGATACCGAATCAGTCGTTTGCAAGTGTCCATTTTATCTTTGAAAGGAGTATGAATATCGGGTTTTACAGCCCCATTCTGATCCGTGTTCATCTGCTGCTCAATACTACAAAAAAAATTAATTAATTAAAAAAAAATAATTTAAAAATTAATTAATTAATTTAAAAAATAATTAATTAATTAAAAAATTAATTAATTAATTAAAAAATTAATTAATTAATTAAAAAATTAATTAATTAATTAAAAAATTAATTAATTAATTAAAAATTAATTAATTAATTAAAAAATTAATTAATTAATTAAAAAATTAATTAATTAATTAAAAAATTAATTAATTAAAAAAATAATTAATTAATTAAAAAATGATTACAAAATTACTACTTACAGTTGTGCTTTGGTGTACATGGGCAAGTATCTCGTCGGCTGAGGTGGAGGGGCGGGCGCCGGGGCCGGGGGCGGTGGTGGGGGTGCGGGAGCTTGGACGACGTTAATCTGCGGATGGTGGTGGACGACGGAGCTCACCCTGATACCAGCCTGAGGTGCGCTGACGCTCGGAGTTGGCATCGAAACGTGCGCTTGCATGGGGCTCTGATTTGTAGTCGTTTTCGTTGCCGTCGTTGTCACCACCGCAGACGAAGGGGGGGCTATCACATTTGTTAGAACGGGGGGCACCGCCGTAAGGCCCCCCTCGGTGCCGCTGCTATTGGTCTTCGGCGCAGATACGATTGGTTTCGATATGACATTCGGCACAGTCACAACCTACGATTGAAATTAATTAAATTAGTAAAAAGTAATTAATTAATTAAACAAAATAATTAAAAATTAATTAATTAAAAATTAATTAATTAATTAAAAAAATTAAATTAATTAATGAAAAATTAATTTTTTGGAGAAAAACTAACCTGTTGACTAGAAATAGTTTCTGCGGGGGGTTCCCTTTTGACGACAGTCAGAGGGGCAACGTGATTCTGTTGCGGGGGCCCAGCAGCAACAGCAGCAGCGCTGGTGACGACGATGGGGTCGTTGTCACTCTTGAGGACCTGTTCGGGATTCATTATCGTCAGATAATTGTTGTGGTAGTGGACCTTGTCGGGGCTTAGGAGCCTGCCCGAGACAAGGATCTTGTTCTGCTCCTCGAAGAGCATCATGAGTGCCGCCTGGACGTCTTTGTCGCCCGGCTGATACCTGGCGGCGAGGTTCTGTATCTGCTGCTTCACCCGCTGAAGGTACTGCTGTTGCTCCTGCGACAGTTGGACCGTCGTGATGTTCTGCGGTACGGGTGCGGGTTCCTGCTGTTCGTAAAAAGAAAGAATTATCGAAAAATTATTGGAAAATTATCAAGATTTAACTGTGTTAAATCAGAAGTGGGATTCAAATTTGTTTGATAGTTTTTAATGAATTATAATCTATAAAAATGCAAATTATTACAATAAACAAATACCAAGATTGACATAATCCTGAACTTACAACTCAGAAGTGGGATTCAAATTTGTTTGATAGTTTTTTAATGAATTATAATTTATAAAAATGCAAATTATTTTAATAAACAAATACCAAGATTGACAATATCCTGAATTTACAATTCAGAAGTGGGATTCAAATGTGTTTGATAGTTTTTTAATGAATTATAATCTATAAAAACGCAAATTATTACAATAAACTAATACCAAGATTGACAATATCCTAAATTTATAATTCAGAAGTGGGATCCAAATTTTTTGATAGTTTTTTAATGAATTATAATTTATAAAAATGCAAATTATTTCAATAAACAAATACCAAGATTGATAATATCCTGAATTTACAACTCAGAAGTGGGATTCAAATTTGTTTGTAGTTTATTATTGTCAAACTAAAATCGTTATATCTCAGCCAATTTTAGGAGTTTTTTTGAGAAACTTTCAGCAAACATCACCAAAAGGTTTATCTTTCCGATAAAAAAAAAAAACATAACCTAAAAATCAACTATTCCAACCTCAAAATGCTACGTTTTTATAAACAACGTAAAAAAAAACAACAAAATCGTACCTGCTGCGTTTTATTGCTGTTTTGCACGGCAATCGTGATCGTTTTTGGTGGATTTGGGACAGCATTCTGTGTCGTAGGGTTTGTTTCTTCGATAATTTGCCCCAGGAGTCGATCTACCTCTTGCGGATTTGCCTCTGGCTGATTTGGGGCGACGTTCGGAGCCGTGATCGGAACGGCTTGGGGTTGCACGTTGGGTGCAACCTGATGTGGCTTAGGCTGCGGAACAACGTGGATTTTCGGCTGCGGAATTTGCGGTTGTGTCGGTTGCACGCTAGGCTGAACCAAAGCCGAAGGCTGGGACGTCAGTTTTTGTACGAGAACGATGTGCTGTGGCTGTTGTTGATTTTGTTGGGGCTGCGTTTGCGGCTGAATCTATCAATTTTTTTAGGTTATTTTTTGTTTGAGTACGTACATTTTTTTTAATTTTGCGAAAATTAATACCATGAAGGAATAATCTATGTGGAATAAGTTGTATATCATTGTAGCAAAAACTCACACCGATAAAGTGTTGATAATTTAATTGATAAAAATGAAAAATATTGTTTATCTCGTGACAGATTGCATCTCAGTTCTAATAGTATTGTTATCAGATAATTTGCAGTATCAAAATTTCTGCTTAAAATATTTAAACTTGTACGGGGTGAAAATTACAAAATTACAGCTAATTAATATAAACGACCAAAATTAACTAATTAAAATTAAATAATTAATAAAAATTAATTAATTAAAAAATTAAAATTAATTAATTAAAAAAATTAAAATTAATTAATTAAAAAAATTAAAATTAATTAATTAAAAAATTAAAATTAAATAATTAAAAAATTAAAATTAATTAATTAAATACTTAATAATCGAACCACTAACCTGTACATGATTCTGGACAACCACGTGCTTCCCGGGACTAGGCGCAGGGGGGCCCAGGGCCCCCTTATTAACCTCCTTTCCGACGCAATTAACCATTTTCTCCTTAGTTTCAGCCACAATAGCTTTAGCGCTGACAACCTTTGCCGTTACTTTCTTCACTGTCGCTTTTCCCTTCGGGGACATCTTAACGTGGGGCTTAACGTCCCCCACGCACGCGTCGGGAGTCTTACAAACCTGCCGCTGCATCAGATATGTCTGCCCGTTGACCGTAATACTCCCGTTTCTCCGTAAAACCTCAACCTGATCGGGCGTTAACGGACTCCCGTTAACGGGCTCGTTACTCTGATGGTTGTGCGCGGCAGGTTGCGGATGCACCGTCTGCACGGGCGGTTGCGTCTTCTGGAACGGCTGAACTTTCAATATCGGCTGAGTCTGCGTGGGTTGCGACAATCCCTGCATTATCGTCTGGATCCCTTGCGATTGTTGTTGTTGATGCTGTTGTTGTTGTTGCTGTTGCTGGTGGAGATTTTGTAGGTTAATTGAAGAATTAATCGAGGAATTAATCGCCGAATTAATCGTGTTTTGTTGCTGCTGTGTCGTTTGTAGGTTATGATTCGAAGTATTCGTCAATATAGATTGTATCGGCTGCGAGTGAACGACAATCGGCTGGTTGAGGTTATGTATGTGCGAGTTGACGGAGATCGGTTGAGATTGTATGCTGATGTTTGACGCGCTCGACATATTCTGGTGTAGTTGGCTTTGGATCAGCGACTGAAGTTGACCTTGGATGTGGTTTTGCAGAGCTATCGGTATGTTCGGTTGAACCTGATATAACAAAATAATTAATTATTTAATTAATTAATTTCTGTACAAAATCTGTATAAAAATTGTTTAAATCTTTTGTTCGCAAAAAATATTCGAGTTAGAGATTGACCGTAGTTAATTAATTTACCAATTTTTTAATTAAAAAATTAATTAATTAATTTTTTAATTAATTAATTTTTTAATTAATTAATTTTTTAATTAATTAATTTTTTAATTAATTAATTTTTTAATTAATTAATTAAAAAATTAATTAATAATTTTTTAATTAGTTAATAGAATTAGTTAATAAAATAATGCAGCACCTACCTGACTCTGTATCGAATGCACCGTCTGACTCTGTATGCTCTGATTCAGATTCTGCATAGGCTGCGGCTGCACAATCTGCATAGGCTGACCGTGCATTGGCTGCGACACAGTTTGATGCTGTATCGTCTGCTGAACGGTCTGCTGTAGGGTCTGAGGCTGCACGGCTTGAATCTGCGGCTGAATCGACTGCTGTTGCACGGTCTGTATGGTCTGAGACTGTACAGTCTGCTGTTGTATCGTTTGCACGCTCTGCTGCTGTATTGTTTGCACGGTTTGCGAGTGCACCTGTTGAGCGTCCATAGACGGTTGCAGCACGAGACTGTTCAGTCCAAAAAGCCCCTGGACGAGTACCTAAGAAATAATTAAGAATAAAGTTAAAAAAAAACAAATTAATTAAAAAAATTAATTAATTAAAAAATTAATTAATTAATTAAAAACTAATTAATTACTAAAAAAATTAATTAATTACTTAAAAAAATTAATTAATTAAAATAAATTAATTAATTAATTTTTTTAATTAATTAATTATTTTTTTAAATTAATTAATTAATTTTTTTAATTAATTAATTACTAATATTCTTTGTGTAAAATAAATATTTAAATAAAACTTTCTTATAAAATAATTCATTTCTTAATTAGTTATTATTTTTTTTTATATTTTTAACTATGAACAATGGTTTGCGAACCTGTTGCTGTTGTTGTTGCATGTCCTGTTGCATCGCGGAGGGGTCGTGGTGCAATATGAGGCGCCCGTCTTCGGAAACCGACAGCTTGTAGGCAACTCCGCTCCGCTGTTGCATCATGAGGCCGTTGTTTATGGTTATGTTTGGCGCGAGAAAAGAGCTGAACGGCACACCCTGCGCGGTTGTTGCTTGTGACGTTGGGATGACGTTGCCGGGGAATCCCTGGTTCAGCACCTGTTGGAACTATAAAAAAGTTACCGTGATGAAATTTTAATAATTTAAAAATTAATTAATTAGGAATTTAATTATTAAAAAATTAATTAATTAAAAAATTAATTAATTAAAAATTTATTAATTAATTAAAAATAATTAATTAAAAATTAAAATTCTTCTGTCTCACCTGGACCAGAGGTTGCGTACTGATAGTCGGCTGTTGCATGGCCGATATCTGTATATTCCCCATTTTCGGCTTCCCATCCGTTTGTAGCAACCCGCCAGCATGATGGAGCAAATTCTGATGGCCCCCATGGTGCTGCGGGCTCTGGTGCACCAAATTCTGCGGCTCGTGCCTAGGCTGCGGGGTGTTAGGCTGCGAATGCACGGAATTATGGTCGCTCTCGCTCTGCGAAGTGTCGCTCTCGAACTGGATATCGTCCTCGTCGCCGATTCCCGACAACTTCATGATGTTCGCCAGGTCCAACTTCTGCTTCTTCTTCTTGGGTTTCTTCTTCGGGGCGCTGGGAGATGTCGTCGTGGCGACTATCGTCCCCTGATGGTGGTGAATGTTGTGTTGGGTTTGTTGTTGCGGAGTCGCTAGGTGCGTCACGTAGGTGGTTGTAGGCGGGGCCAGTTGCATGCCGTTCGTTAATACTCGGACTAAGTTTTGGGAGCGCGGAGGTTGGAGTTGGAGCATCGGTTGGCCCTGCTGGAGGATTAGGCCTTGCGTCTGCGCTTGGACTTGGGTCGGGAGTTTTGCCTGCGGCCGGACTATAAAATGTACGCCCGACGGGGTGGTTAGTACTTGCGGCATCTGGTTTAAGAGCAAGGGCTGAGCCGTCGGCATTATGGTTGCTTGTTGGTTCGTGGGAATGACTATCTGCGGGCTAACGGGAAAAAAACAGAAAAAATTATTTGATTGCGTAAATCATACTGTTTTTTTATTAAAAAAATTTAGTCAATTTATTTTTTGGAGGATTTCAAAAGAATGTGATAGAGTTGTCAATTATGATATATTTCATATAATACTCTCCTATATTTGCCTATATTTTGTCGAAAAAAAACACCATCTCGCTAATAACTTGGACACAAATGGGAAACATTATAAATTTTCTAGAAAATTGTATTTCAGCAAAAAGTTTCTGTATTGTCTTAAACGTACAATGCAAACATCAAGATATAAGTATCTGCTTGCATGTACAGGGTGTTACCAAAACTATGTAAAACTCTTAAGAGTAAATTACCTTTATTTTAAAAGCTATGCAAAAATGTTATTGGAAGAAATTGTTTAGAAATATTAGAGTATTAAATACGAAATTATACTTAGATCATTTTTTATTCTTTTTTAAATATTCTACATTTATTACTTTCATATTTAGAAGTTTCATGACCAAACTTAGAGCTGAAAAGCTTTTGGTTCAAAAGGGTCCAAAGGAGCTGGATATTTAGGTACTCTAAGCCTTTTTCAAGGATTTTGCCAATGAGCCGCCATTTCTGTAATTTCGTCAAAATAGTTAAATAATAAATTAAAGTAGAGAAAATTTTGTATAATTTATTTCTATAAAATTTTTTGGTAAAATTAATAGTTTAGCTGCATAAGCAAATTCTATTTGATCGAGATCGATCATGTCCGCATGAATATAAAACTAGTTAGCCAGGATTTAACAGATATTTTCATTATAATGACAGTAGGTAGTGTCAAACGTTGATGTTTTGACAATACCTACTGTCAATAGAATCAAAACATCTGTCAAATCCAGGCTGACTAGTTTTATTTTAATGCAGACATGGTCAATCTCGATCAAATAGAATCTCTTCTATTAATTTTATATATATAGTATGATAAAGTCATGTGGCTGGCCGCATCAGATTTTTATTGTAAGAGGGGTTGCAGATCTTGTATTTTTATATGCGAGCATACTAGCAAAAATACAGGTCAGAAAATTTTTTTTCAGTAAAAAGTTTCTGTAGTCTTAAACCACACAAAAATGCAAAAAAATGCTATCGTTTAAATATATTTCTAATATACAGGATGTTAATTTTATTATGGAAACTTGGTAACCTTCTTTTCTAACACCGCCTGTATATTATTACATTTTTTTAATTCTAAGAATTCTTTGTAAGAATCTTTTTTTTTATAAAATGCATTATTGTTGAGTTATAAGTAATGAATCAAAACTCCAAAAAAAAACCAGACGGATAATAATTAAAAAACTCAAGAAAAAAACAACACAACAATTAAATAGAACTAAATTAAATATACAAACTACCAAATTAAAATAAATGTATATCTATGTGGGAGAATACTCTTAATTTCAAGTTCAGGAGTTTTGATTAATTGCTTATAACTCAAAAATGCACTTAAAAAAAAATAATTCCTACAATAAAAATCTTAGAATTAAAACATTCATATTTCCAAACACTTTTTTCAAATAACAATTTAGCACAGGTTTTAAAACAAAGGTACTTACACTTAAAAATGTTATATAGTTTTGGTAACACCCTGTACATGTAAGCAGATAATTACATTCTCATATTTCCATTTTAGATTTAATACAATACAGAAACTTTTAATAAAAATGTTTCCCATTTGTGTCCAATAATCTGTTGTTTTAAAATTTGGGCCATTTAACTTTTATTTTATTATTTTATTTGATTTGTTTTATCTGTTTTTCTGGACACTAGCGCCATCTACAACAACTGGCCCACTCTGTATGAGCCTTATTGCATTAAATATTATTTATTTATCTGTATTATTTCCAAGTAAACGTTCTATATTTTTAATTATTTTTAATGATAAAGACGTAGCTTTTGATTGTAAGTAATTTAGCGCAAGTTTAGTAACTTTTTTTGACAGTAAAATATAAAACTATTTACATTTTAGATTTGAAATGACAAATAATTCACCCAATAGTTTCAGAAAAATGTCCTGAACATCATATCGACATATTTACTAAATCTAATTTAATCTTTCATGATTTTATTATTCAAAAGATTCTACACACATTTGTCAAACAAGTTTCTAACCTTATTTCCAAAGCTAGTACAAATAAATTCAGAAACAATCGTCCCTAAATATCGGAGATACAACAATCTAACAAAAAAATACGTACCTAACGCTTGGTTTTGGCGACGCCTGAGGACTTGCGGAGGGCTTCGGCAGAATATTCAAATGCGGCTTCAACTTAATAACATTCTGTTGCTGCGCAGCCTGTATCGGCCTAGCCAATAAATGATTATTACTGATAATCTGCATGACCGGGAAACTATTCGGCTGCGGAGTCGGAGGCTTCATACTCTGCGGAGACGGAGATTTGAGCCCCGCGGGCGAACTATACGGAGACTGCGGGTACCCCGGACTGGGGTTCGAATACACCGGAGACATCGCACTGATGACCTGCGGTTTTTTCACGAGATGCAAATTATTCGACCCGATCGTCGTACAATTTGTCTCGTAGTCGCTTATGACGATCTTGTCGCTCTTGTACGCGGCCGTTGCGTTCGGCACTTTCGGAGATTTGCACATCTTTTGCGTCTGCTTCATCTTTCACTAAACACAAACTAATGTTCGCAAATCGTTCGGGCTTCAAATTACGGATAGGTAGGCTAACCGAACTCGAAAAGGGCCATTTTATACACCCTGCGGACCAGAGAGTACACGCACATTATTTAACACTCGAAAACATACTGAATTGAGGCTGTAATGGTGGTTCGTGGATTTCTTCGGTCGTCTTGATGTTTGCGTTTTTATTTGAGGTTGGAATCCTCGAGGTTTCCATTCAAAATCGCTCGAATTTGCCTAGAAAAACATAAGAAACAATAGAATTGGTAACATAACCTTACTTCTGTTGGGGGAGCTAACCATTTCTAACCGATTTCTAGCGCTACGCGCGCTGGGGTTGCGTAGAAATCCTGTTACCGATTGATCGGCATCGTGTTTGATTGATTTCGGGCCGATTCGGGTTTGTTTACATTTAAAATTTTGCAAATTTGCGAAAGAAATCACAACTAATGTTACATATTCAAGCCGCCATCTTTTGTGATGCGTATTTTTCTTGTTCTGTCGGTAGTTACCGACATCTGTTGACCCCTCGAGTGTCATAATGGACTCATCCGCTACCTTTGTATTTATTTTACAGGTAATTCAATCAAATTATGCTTGGAATCGCGACGAAAATAGCAGAAAACATCGGGGAAAGTCATAACGCGTAGTCTCCGAGCGTAAAAAGTTATTTGATAATAAAATTATTATCGTAAATATAATTTTGCAGCTGTGGTGGGGGAAAATGAAAGGTCTACAACTGGTCGGTGGTGGGGGTAAAAGAGGAGAGATTTTAGCGAAAACCCGCAAGAAAACGGTCGTATTTCGCTCAAAAGACCAGACAAACGTATTTCCGGTGAAAATTTCGAGTTTCTCGGTCGTTTTTTGCGTGTACGCTCCGGAAAAAATCGATCGAAAAGTGGGGTTAGGCGGTCGCTGGAATCTAGACACCCGCGACGGAGAAGCATCCGCCCGCGCGAATAAAAAATCGCGGCGGTTCTCCGAATTTTCTGCGACCCGCTGTCGGCTGTAGAACGTGCGCCCACATGTTTTCCAAGTAAAATGAATAAAATGTTACGTACCTACAATGGTTTTTCACATCACGGGGTACTGTGCGGGGTTCGCAAACGGCAAAACACGGTTTCGCGCGCGCTCATTGGTCGCCCGTTGGCGTCATTTGATACACAAAAAAATAACTTTCGTTTTTGAGGTTACCGCGCCGGCGTCGAGCGATTGTAGACCTTACGGTTAGCGGCGATAGGGGCGTTCGCGTCGCTTTTTACACCAAAATGTTGATAAATTCCTGCCGTCTGAACGGTATTTGTATGGTTTTTGTCTGTTGTCGGGTTGCATGATAGCGCTTTTTGAATGAACGAAGAGCTCCGCCCATTTTAGTGGGCTCAGAGCGGTTCATAGCGGATGGTGAAGGCGTATTTTCAGCTTAACTCGGGGCCCAATCGGATTTTAGCACTGAAAAGGCTGTAAAGTGCTTTTGATCGCTTCAAAATAGCTTTAAACCCCCCCACGACTTTGATAAAGTTTATGGTTCCTATTCATAAATAAACAATCGCCGATTTGAATGAGTCAATATTGAAACATTACTCCTACAGAAATCAATATTTACACAACAATCAATTTCTAAATATAGATATAGTTTTCAATTACTTCTTTCGATTGTTTTATAATATGTTTTATACGTCATTATAGCCCGTTTATAACCTTACTTTGTCGAAGTTACGTTCTAAGTTGAATTGTTTATGAATGTGGTGATAATTGTCTCGTGAATTGATTGCTTGGTTTATACATAACACAGAAGCAGTGTTCTACATTATTTTTCTCCGAAGTTAATTAAAGATTCTTTAATTAGAATCAATCAAAGTAATTAGAAGCTAGAATAATAAAAGAAAAGCAGGAAAAAACCTGTAGTACCGACTGTACGGCTTGCGTTGCTTGATTGGAATGTAGTCTCGCAACCGCTAACGAGATGGCGTTGGGTTCTGTAAACTTCTTTTTCTGTGCGGTTACTGGGGTAAATCTTATAGATCAGGCAATAGAGATATTTGCGTGACAAAAATACTAGCAGGAAGCCGACGATCCCAGGTCACGTGGAACAGTCCGTAGATGTATTGTGAGGTGTTTCCTACTCGCAAATAACATTTCTTAATTTGTTATAAACAAAAAGACCTAAAAAGATCGTGTTATTTTCGTTTTTCGCTTTTAAAAACTGAACCGATCTAGCAATCTTCATGCTTTCAACAAACGAATTGTAGATAATGAAAAGACGAAAAAAATGAACCCTGCACGGACTCGATTGAATTAATATTAACTGAGGAAATTCGGAAATACCGGAAAAATCTGGGTATTTTTCAAAAATTCAAAACTACTCCATTTTCAAAGTTGTAGCGGAGGCTTTTCGCGTGAAAGTAGCGATTGACGGGTACTTTGAGCGTGGACAACCCAGGCGTTGTCCGATGATTACCTTTTGCACAATTGCGATTTGAATGTTTGTATGCAATATGATTCGGCGAGCCTGGATGCGTCGGAGGTGGTCCGATTTTAATTTTTTGGATGTATTTCGAAAGTAGAAGTATTGTGCTACAAAAGGTCTATTCTGGTTTTTCGTTATAGGTGAAAAATGCTCTTGAACTTGACCGAAAACTGCCGCGCGCTCCAAACCGGTCGAGTAGTGGGGGTAGGCGATCAACGCGATCAAGCGCGCATCTATAGTAATACAAGCGCGCTGCTTGCCAAAAAAATTTAAATGAGGATTGTGCGAAAACTATTAATCCGACCAAATCCAGGTTATGGCGGAGTTATGAATTTAAAAAAAAGCAGATTTTCCAGTTTTTCCATTTTTTCTCCGGTTCTAATTATCCGATCGGATCGTTTGAGCTGTCATTCTCTTCGTAATTTAATTCTGTACAGTTCATCCCGTTGCACCATTAAGATTGCTTCAATAGTTTTCCTTTTACAATAAAAAAAGTAAGAAAAACGCAATTTTTTGTTGATAATTGTTTATAAAAAATTTAAAAATGTAATTTTCGAGTAGGAAACCTAGTGGGAATATATTTTATACGGGCTGTCCTGCACAGGATGGCACAGGCGCCTTCCTGCTAGTCTTTATGTCAAAAAAACAGTCATTTGTATTGCTTGGCTTAGTAGAAATCAAACTGTTTTTCTCGAAAATTCTCAATATAAAAATTACCAATCTTGATGTTTTGAGTTATTGACACCAAAATCGTGTTTACGGCATCTAATTTCGTCCTTAATCCTATCTTATAGACATCACCGCGTGTAACAATCAAGCAATCGAAACCAATTAATGCTTTTAGTGACTTTTTGGAACGCCAATTCATCATTATCTGTATAGAGACGAGAAGATGATTATCGTAGCGTGCTGTGTGGCGTTCGTTTACGAAGAATCACGAGGAATGCGAGCGATGAGTCACCTGTCACTGTGGAGACAGACAGTCACGGATTCTTCTGATCTTGCCGATAGTTTTTCCAAGAAATCTTGTCCATTCATCATAATATCTGTACTCTGGTGCTCTTCATTCACAGGTTTTACGAAGTCGGCCTTGGTTTGTGCCTTCCGAGAAACAATTGGAATGGGCGTGGCTCAGGCTACGGGTATCTTGATGGAGATAAGGTTTATGACGAAATTCTGCCCCGTGTGAAAAGTTGGAATGTCAGAGTTTTGTGTGAAACGACTGTATTTGGAAGATGAATATAGCCATTGGCGTAGCTACATATTCAGTCTGACATTTTTGGACCATTTAATTTAATGTATCCCACATTAAATAGGGTATTCCGGTCATGTCAAAATTTAAGCAGATATTCGGTTTAACCTATTGTACAATTTATGAGGATTCATAAAGTTAAGCTATGAGCTTTTTGATTTAGTTTTTCTATGAGATAATTGCAATTAAAAGTGCATTTCGTTTGAATTCACCGACCACCCTCGGAAATACACGACGATTGCCGATCCCTAGAGCGGTGGCAACAGCGGACAGCTCTCGAACAGCTGATCGGCCAAGTTGACGGTTGGCTACCCTGTTGTTTGACAACGAATAAAGGTAACTTTTTTTAGAGATGATTTGATCATTGAAACTTGACGCCAAACATCTCTCATCTCGCTAGTCGGCAATGTAAAGAAAATCTTATCAGGAGTTACTGTTCTACTGCTGTTACAGCCCGGCACAGAACAATGTCGGCGTTGGTGTTTATACATTTTGAACAAGTGTTTGATATAACCTCAATAACCAAAGCAGGTGTCAACAAACGAGCGATTCTAAACGTTGACACAACAGAAGACACAAATTTACTACGTGCACCCTAGATATAGCAACGTTGTCAAGTCGCTCACTTTGAGCGGTCTTTGTGACGTCACAAAGACCAATCCTAATTCAAACTTCAAACAACGATTTCTCTTAATTTAAAACAATGTTTGATATTTTACTTGTGAAGTAGCAAACAGTAGCACCCATACTTTGTAAAAAATGACAATTTCAAAAACACCGGAATACCCTATTCCAATTTTTCAATTTCAGATTGAAACAAAAACTGAGTTTATACAGGCTGTCTCAACATTGCGATCTCGGAAGATTGTGCCTCTGTTAATGAAGATATTTTAAAACTGATTTCACTCATATATACAAAACGCCGAGGCGCACATTTTAAAATTACTAGCGTGCATACAGGATGTTCCATAAGGTAGCACCAACCCAAACTTATGTTTTTTTAAATGGAACAACCTATATTTCAGCACAATTTTGAATTCCTCGCAAAATTTTACGACAATGAAAAATAACATTACCTACCCTAAACTTTATACTTTTTGATTTATTGGCACTTTTATGGAAAAACAGCAGTCTAAGGAAAATTGTATATCTCAATACCTGTTTTTAATTTTATTGCGCACGCATAGATTATGATTAATTAAGAAGCGTTGTATTAACGTGATTACCTACCATATCCAAATTGTGTACAGGATGGTCATAATCTGCAACAAAATATAGCAAATAGTTTTTCGTAAGAAAGTTGATTTTTTTAAATGGAACACCATGTATCTAATTATTTTTTTGAATTCTACGCATCACTCTGCACAAAAAAGTACTAGCACACACCAGTGCTGAAATAAACAATTGCAGAGATAACTAGTCTTCTTCATAAAAAAGTCTTTATGGAATAATAAATGTACAGTGCTTGATGTTGAGTTGCGTTATGAATTGCGTTTATTTTAAGATAAGTAAAACAACATCTGCTCTTTAACAACAACTTTATATCAGCTTTACACCTTAATAACTTGTTTAGCACAGTTTTTCATAGCCTACAGGGCATATACAGGGCAAAATTATTATGGATTAGGTATACTTTTAGATGATATTATCCCAAACTACCGTTTAAATTTTTATTAATTCATAAATATCTTGATGATATTATTTGTGCGTTGCCTGATAACCAAATTGAAAATATATTAGATTGTTTTAATAGTTCTTATCAAAATCCTCAGTTTACTATTGAAAAAGAAAATAATTTTAGTGTTTCTTTTTTAGACATAAATATTATTAGGACAGATGAAAATATTTTGCTTTTAGTTTGGTTTAGAAAATTTACAAATTTGGGTAGATATATTATTTTTTTCTCATATCATTCCATTAATAAAAAACGTTTTGGCACTACAAAAATAGAATAGAATAGTAAAGTTGCTTTATTTTGTTAAAGATAAAACGCCTTTGGTTTTAAATTCTGGGGTTGTTTATTCTATCCCGTGTTCTTGTTGTAATTTATTGTATGTTGGTCAGACTGGTAATTATTTAAAAACTAGAATTTCGGTACATAAGTCGGACATAGAAACAAGTAAATGAAGGTGTGCATTGCCTGAACATGCTTTTCAGGAAAACCATAGATTTTCACGGTTATTATTTTACGTTGTTATGAAGTATTTTGTTTGACATTTGTCAAACGTTTAAAAAAGGTTCATGTAGTTTATAGTTTACTTAGTTAGTATTTATAAATACGTTACATTCTTTATATAAAACATTACTTATTGTAGATTTCCTGAGGAACCTTTGATATAGGCGAAATACCGAAAATTAAAAACTGACATTCACCGCTTCAAACGCCACCTCGCGGCTCGCACTTGAATTTCTAGTCTCTCGGTTTTCCTTTTGACAGCGGCAACCTAAAATATCAACGCAAAAAATGCAAGAAATACGTACATAATATACTCATAACAATTAATATTACTGGTAATAAGTGTTCGGTAAGTGTCCGTGTGCGAGAAGCCGTTTGAAACAATCAGCATGTCACGTGAAAATAGTACGGTAAATACAAGTTTAAAAAAGTTAGGTTATGCATGATCCCTTAACGCACAACGAGCATAATACACGTTGAACAATTAATATTAGTGTTAATAATTGTTCGGTAGTGTCCGAGAAGCCGTTTGAAGCAATTTATCCATCATGTCACGCAAATATAGTGCGGTTATCAGGAGTTTAAGAAAAGTAGGGTTATCTTTATTGCCGCCTGGCCTTGGGACCAACGAAAAAGGCATAAGAATCATTTAGGAACGTGGTTAGCCCCTTTGAGAAGTAGGAAAACGATTGGTGAGTACTTAATTTGTTATTTCTGTGCATGTGCGATGGAGATTTTTGATGTAAAAGAACTCATAATGTTGAAATTTAGTCGTACAAGTAATCCAAAGTTGTTTTTCTATACAAACAATGGAATATTTTACGTTCAAATGCCATGTTTGGTTTGTGTTTGATTGAAAGAGAATTTTTTCTTCAACAAATACAAAATTTTGCAAAACATGCAAAATGCAAAACATATATCAACACTAAAACCTCTGTACTTTGTATTAATTCTAAAACCAGGAAACGGGCAGAGTTTTTGCCAATATTTCATAACGTCTAGTACTATGGAATTAAAGAAAATTGCATTTAGATAATTTGTTTCTTGGTTTATTCGTGTAGAACAAGAAAGGGTGAAATGTGTTTAATTAGGGTACTATCAATTAACATTAGGTGTGTCGGTACTCTCACACTATATCTAAATGATTTGTTCTCTAAATTATAGAAGAATATTATGCATTTTCATAATAACCCGGTGTGTCTTAACATCATTTGGCAGGAAGTGCTTAGCACTCCGCTTTATACTACACTAGTACACTCAATAAGTAAATAAAGTTTGGATGATTTACCATTATTTTCCAAACCGTGCCATATTCAAAATTTAATATCTTTGGTTCTAGTAATCGTATCGGACTCATTTTTTTTTTTATTTTAAAGGTAGAACTATTTGCTAGATAACTGCGTACAATTGTTATTTTAATTTATGTATGTAAACAAAATAAAAACAATTGAATTCTTTAAATAATTATTTCATAGTCGCCCCCACAATGGATATAATCGAAAAAATATATATAATATCCGCCACACTTTTACCTAAAAAATCCATATTTTTCTAGGATGGAGTCTCTTATAGTTCAAAAGATATTAAATTTTATCTGACGTGAGTCAAGCACCGTTTTCGCTTTTGCGTGTTTGCAAACAAAGCACTGAAGAAAATACAATACACAAACTTATTCGCTGCTAGCGTCGCACACGATGGTTAGCTGCGCACACACGATTTCTAACGTTTTTTGCTTAAATTATAATAATAACACATAACTTTTTTTGTGGTTAAGTTTGTTACTAACGGACAACGCTGACATTTGTTTATAGAAAACTTCTTTATCGGTAAGCGAAGAATTAAAGGAAAAAAAAACATTGCCGCCTTGCGCAAAAAACTTTATAAAATCAACAATCGTTTAATTTTACCAGGGCTGTGGAGTCGGTAAAAAAACTGTCGACTCCGACTCCGACATCAGATAATTTTGGTAGTCCGACTCCGACTCCGGCAAAATTTTATTTGTTTCCAGCGAATTTAATGGCAAAAAAAATTAAATCTGACATAATTTAATTGTAAATAAAATCAAAAAGGCCTGTTGATCGGACCACACAATTATGGCCATATTTAAAAAGGACGCTTTTTCATATTTTCAAATTATCTCTGAAATCAATAGAACTGTTTTCTCATTAGAGAGCACATAATTCTGAACTAGTTTGTCACTTGAACCGATGTTCTATCTTTAATAATAACAAAAGTAATGACAAACCTCTGTATAGTACAAAGTAAAATTCATTTCAATGAATACAAAATTAAGTGCAAAATAAAATGAAAATAATCTCAAGTCACTTCTGTTAGTGGTAATTTTTCTTTTTTGATGTCGCCATTTGCACAAAGCCTGTTGGCTTGTCTGTGCGGCGGTCGTGGAGACGGAGTATTTTTAAAATCCCTGCCTAACCTGGGCTTGAACCCTGGACTCCATAGTGGAAGACATTCGCCTTATCCACTAGGCCACCTCCGCTCCGAATGACGTCACAATTCTGGCTGCAACGAATATGACTTGCATACATGGGTCGTTCTTTCACAAATCGTACGGATTTCGCCAAAAAAGAAAATTCACTTTTTTAAATTACCAAACTTTTTTTATGGCATTTTCTCGCAAGTTTAGTCGATACCTGCATCAGGATTTAGTCGAAAAAAATTTATTTTCAGAGATATGATGGCTTAAAGTTTGGACGATTTACGATTATTTGCCAAACCTTGCCATATTCAAAATTCAATATCTTTGGTTCTAGTAATCGTATCGGACTCATTTTTTTTTTATTTTAAAGGTTGAAATATTTGCTAAATAACTGCGTACAATTATAATAGCTATGTACCTACATGTAATAATTACCGCCCTATACAAGGAAAATTACAAGAGATGTTGATGAACATAATAGATATTTTTAATTAAGGAATCTACAATATTGAACTATATTTAAGATTTGACATTACGTTGCATCTAGAGTCTCTTCTATAGATTGGCGTTTTTGTTTTCTTTAGTTTTTAATCAGTTTCTATATAATAAAGGTTGCGAACAAGATTTTGATGGAAGCCGATATCTCAGGAACGAATGTTAGCAGGACAACGCAGTTAGCATGCAAATAATCCTTATTTACTGCGATACATATCGCATATAGGGAGGCTATACATATTTTCACAACTACTGACAATATTAACCTGAATTCTGATGTCGACGGCCACCTCGTGATGACCACGTACGCCGATCTAATAACAAGAATCAACCAAACATCGTGAATTTTGAAGTGAGTTGTCATATCGAAAATTGTTTATTTACCTACCTACTTTGTAGGTTATGTCGTCTGTTTGTTTGGTTATATTACGCCCTCTGTATGACAGATGTAATGTTGCCGTACTTACCGACTGCGAAGTTATTTCGTGCTTTCGTCGTTCTGGTTGCCGGCGTGCGTGGCGTTTCTCGTGTGCGTCTCCTTCGTTCCGCCATTGCGGTGTCTGCACGGATGATTTATAGTTGTGAATCGTATATGTGTATATATCCTCTGCGCTTTAGATTGAATCCGCTCGTTGCGAATTATATGTTCATTGTGAATGGAAAGACTCCCCTATTTGCCTTGTATGAATTTGTTAGTTTATTTATTGACGATCTCTGTTGCTCGTATCGTGTAAGTTGTTGGAGGAGCTTATCTCTTCTTGTATTGTTTTCTATATTATATGTATAATTCTAGGCCCTGATGAAGCTGGAGACTTACCAGCGAAACGTCGGCTCTGTACAAATGTATTGAGAGAAATATATCATCCCATGACTGAACAGCGTGAATTTTATTTTCGAGTACTAACATATTGAACTCTTCCCGGACAATACTCGGTAGTCAGCGAACACGACGCCATAGCAGACCCCAACTAACTGAAGGCAAAGGCCGATGCGAAAAATCTTAAACCTCGGCAACGTTCGTGCACGTTTGAGTGTAAATGCGCACGCGCGTGGCAAGCAATGGCTTACTTGATTCAAGTTATTGATCAACTTCTTGAATTGCGAATTTAAACTACTTGTTTCAAACCAAGTAAATATTAACTCTCATCTAAAGCAATAACCGCAAGTAAATAATTTTCTCACGTTTTGAGAATATACTTCTGTGTGCAGTGAACTTAATTCCATGCAATTTGGTTGTCCCTGACTTCGCTGCAAGGGTTATAATGATATAGCGCCGTAACATAACCAAAGATAAGCGATAAGCATTTTATTTCGCTCGTTCTAAATAAAACCGGTATTGTTTTGATTTGCGCAAACGTATGTATAATTATTCTGATAATACTTCATATTACGCTATTTTAGGAACATAACCGACCTTATAAATGCCATCGTTCGTTAAATAATAAAGAATAAATCCGATTAAGAATTAATCTATTACCAATATCTAATATTAAAAATGCATTTCCGCATTTGTAAGCTGTATTCGGTAAAGTTCAGATCAGTTCAATTAATTAGACATTATCTTCACGTCAAACTAGTTACTACGAACGACACCAGGGTGCGCCCTAGCGCTCGCTCAACGCCAAATAACACAATTTACTAAATAATCAATTAAAAAATTTATCTACACATATGTTCTGTGACATATATACACGACTAATTAATTTGTTAAGCTGAAGTTACGTCAATAGGGTACCTATTTGACTATTATTGGAAAACCATCTTAGTGTGTTTATTCATTCACTCTACATTGTAAATGCATTATTTTCGTAATTATTTCCTCAATATTACATAAAAACCAGCGTTAAAAATTGAATCACAAAAAGTCCCGCCAAAACGATACTTTCTGTTGGGTGACGTCACCCGATAGAAGATGTCAAATCGGCCCATATGGTCTGTCAGCATCGGTATCGTCGCCGTTTGGTAATTGTGTTGACACCACAGAGCATGAAAAATATGCCTTGGCTTTTAAATAAAGAAAAAACTTTTTTTAAGGTTTATAATTTCAAACAGTTTCTATTAAAGTAATACATATGAAGTTAGATAGTAAGTATAAAAAATTAACTGAAAATAGACTCAAAGTTATATTTTGCGATATATAAAGTCCATTCGATGTTCTTTTTTACTTGCAAATAACTCAATCACACGCTTATTGAAATGTTCGATCTTTACGAGTCAACGCATTAGAGCTTGAAGATGTTGTCACAGTCTGTTTTTTTCACAATGATCAAATAATAATAATAGACTTTAAATCAGGTAAAGGCCTACCTAACTGTTTAATTTGCACTTTTTCCTCAATAGTACATGTTAGAAAAGGCTTATTCTGTAATGAACTAATTTGATTCATTGTGTATGGCGCGGAGCGGAACTTTTTGTGTTAGATTTCGACGATATGAGAAGCGAAATACGAGTAACACATGCACGCCGCACTCGATTGAGCCAGCTAGAGTTTGGCTCCAAATACGCATACAGAAGGCGACGTTGCTATACCCCCACCCACCCGCGCACCACCCCTCGGTTTATCGATCTGTCGGGCCAGAAATAAGTTGGCCCGGTTAGCGGTATGATATCACGGTTAACCGCGTTGGGTTGGGGAGAGAAATGCGTTGCGATGTTGCACTACTCATTAAACTTACGCAGGCATTGTTTAACATTTAAAATGAAAAATAAAGGTTTTTTAGAATTAATTAAAAATTCTTGCTGAGGTTGAAACTACAGGTAGTTCTACATAAAAATGGGTTATAAATGGTGTATAAATCCACAATGCAGAAATACTTTAATAAAAACTCCGGATAAACTATTTGTAGCTGTTTCGCAAGATTTGAAACTGCGAAGAAAGTGGTTGGCTCGTAGAAATCCGAATGAAATAAATAGCGGCCAATACAAGTGTTTTTTGTTGTGAAGATTACTTCGACATAAGTAAAACTGACTAGAATAAGTTATCTATCGTATTTTCGAACCAGGTATTATCTGATCTGACAACTTAAGGTTAGGGCTATCCTAACCTACAAAGTTATGCTTACATGGCACTTTAGTGCTATTAAATTCAAACGGGAGAAGCATAAGAGCGCGTTCGGATAATCTGGTATTGTACGGTGAGAGTGACGCGCGGCATAATAGGCCGACTAACGTCATACGGCGGTTATCTGCATTTAAGAGAGAGACAGCCGACCCAGGTTATCTGAGCATTGCTCTCCCCATACCCTACCCTGACAAACCGAACGCGCTCTAAGCGTACTAACGGACGACGTCACTGGAGACTGAGCCAATTGCAGAGCGTTTTCAATCACGTGATAGGACGTGACTAAAATTCAATTTTAATTTTGGTTTTTAATAGAAATAAAGCATTTTTTGAAAAGTAATAAATAGTTTTCTTAAACTGTAATCTATTAGGATGACTATAATACGAGCCATATTTTTAATACAGCCAATACCCTATTGGCCATGTTGAATTCCAATCTATTCCAATTTATGGACAGCCGCGTCAACTTTCCACCACGGTGAATTTAAATACCAATTACGCTGTCTGTTAGCCGTCCTGATTTTGCACCAAGACTCCACACCTGTTGAGCAGTGAGCACCACGCTCGATGGGTGGTCTATGGTGTCTGCCTACTGTTGCCATAGTAACTGTTTGCCACCTACGTTTGCACTGCGGCCAAAGCGACAGCAGGCGTGTGGTCCTTTCGACTCTCAACAAAAGAATTTGATAATTGGATTATGATTATCATTGTTAAGGGGTAATGCCACTCTATCGCGAGAAAAAATAGCCGATTTTGTAGGTATATTTTTACAATATAGTAAAAGAATTACAAAATCTCTTTAAAGCCCTTTATTGTTCATATTTTGAGGAATATTCACAATAAAAAAAATAAAAATAAATAAAAAATAGCAGCGTTAGAGCTCATCAAAGGAAAGCTCTTCCGGCGGACAGGGTTGCACGGCCGGAAAGATTTTGTACGCAGTTTTTCACTTAGCCATAAAAACAAAAAAAAAATTGATTCTATATAAGATTATTTCGGGAAGTACGTACGGAAATTAGAAAATTCCACTTTAAAACAAAATGGCGCACGTTTGAACACAAACTATCACTTTTAGGTACAAAGTTAGGTTAAAAATTGTTTATAACAAAAAAGGTTTCGAACTTATCGTAAAATCCGTACGTACTTCTCTAGATAATATTGTTCTGAAGCTGCATATAAAATTGGCAGTGAATTGACGGAGATCAGTTGAAGTTATCGTTCCGGCCAGTTTGAAAAATGCGGTTTTGAGAAAACACCGTTTAAAAGTTTGTGTAACTTTGATGTATAGAATTGTTATATTTTACTATAGTCGGCGAAGCCTGGACCATATAATTGTCTTTTCAAATTAAGATTTTCCTCCTCTTGTTTCTTTCTGTTTGATTTTGACGACAGAGGGGCTTGTTTTGCAGCATCAGTCAGGGATTGCTCTGAAAACATGATGCGCCGTGCGTCAGCCTTCGCGCGGATATTATTGCAGTTTGGCCCGATGCTCATACATAATACCTCCATAATCTTCATAAGGCTGGATAATGCATCATTGACAACACATATAGCTATACTTGCTGCAATATCCACAATAACTTTGCCACTTGAAAGTGAAAATGAAATCACCAGGTGGCATTTCATCGGTCAGAATTTATGATACAGTGTCGCCCAGATTTATGTTCTGCATTTTATCAATTGAATCATGATTACGACGAATGGCTAGTCCATCATAAATTGAAAGCTCATTTATAGGCTTCTGGGTTAACTTCCCTTTTTCTTCGAGGCCCTAACTGGTTTTTGTCAAATGGCGGGGACGAGTACAGTTTTTTCACGTGATCTATGCATTCCTTTTCTTATTCCAAAATTTGCAAGCTTTGCAGTATTTAGATCTTATAAGAATATCAACAACATTTCTCCAGCTGATAAGCGCCACCAATCATACAGAGAAGAAAAGCTATGTTTTCTCTATGTTCCATCGTCCGAGACAGTTACGCCATTCTTTATTTACTGTTTTCAATTAACTTTTAGCCTTCCCTTCTTCTGCTGGTCTCTGCATACTTTGTTGACAATGCTTCGGTTTCCACAAAAATGGTGCGAACAACTTTATCGTAAAATGAGTGAAAAATCTGACGAGGAAGGTCCTTGAATGCGCAAAACTTTTCAATTACATCTACACCTATTCTTATGCGCATGACAAGGATAATTCCGCTATTCATTTCATATCCTTTTTGAACAAATCGGCAACTCGGAATGAAAGTTTGTTTAAAATTCTCACAAGAAACCACGATTTGAAATACTAAGTCACGGTTGCCACTTTCGGCCAAATTCGCATTTGATTTGCACGTTTTACACACTACAACTTGTGAAACAGCAGAAAACACAACAACAAAGTTCAAAAGATGATAATTAAACGTCATCCACTTCAACGTTGTAATAATCTTCAACCGACATTACTTTTTTACCGGTATGGACTGTGGATTCGTTATCAGGCAGAGGCGACTCTAGTTTCAAACGATTCAATACTTGTCATATTAGTTCTATTTGAAAATCTGCTGTTTCCTTTCGACTCCTTTCGATCACGATATACTCCGGGAATGTCACTAATTATTTCTGCTATTTTTTACCAACTAATCAAGAATAACACACGTTACATCAGACAGCTGTAACATTGTGCGGTTAGCCTCAGTTCAACGAACGTACCGAGGATAGTTCCACAAAATCCTTGTGTTTTCTAATATTTTATGTTATATTTCACACCACGCATGTAATTCCTCCAAATAAGATAAGAGCGTATAGGTCTCTAGGCTGTAACCTCTCACGCTAAACTTTTTGCATGTACGCTCGGCTAGACGCTTGGCCGTATGTTCATCAAATAAGCATTTAAAATTTTTTTTCCAATATGAAGCGTATTGTACCTTATTTCTAAGATCTCAAGACATCATTTAAGCAAAAAAAAATACAATATCACGTGTCTTAAACGTCGGTTCTTCATTTGAATCAATTAAAACTTCACGCGGTTAATAACCTCACTTTTCTAATTAAAACGTCAGATAAATATGCCGTACCAACATTATAAAGTCGAACAACCTGCGGACTAACCCAAAACGCTTAACTAAATCCAAAATGCTAATCGCAGAACCAAAAAAAAGAGCCGACTACCTAAAGCAGTCGTTAAAAAAACGATTTCCTGTCAATAAATCAATCGATAGAACCACAGCTATGATTAGCTGAGTCATTGTAGAACCGAATTGTAACGGTCGTATATAAAGTGACTGTTTTTTTTTTAAGGTTATACTGCGCATGCGTAAGGGGCTCGTCTCAGCCGCCCATGACGAGCCCCCTGACCACGTGACCTCACGATTCAACAAAATTCCAACTCTCAACGACCTGGGTGTGCTCGAGACGGGAAAGTGACGTACACACAATATTACGCAACGGCACGCACTAATATAAATTGACCCCGAATAAGTCGAAAAAAAAATTCTTTGACGCAGTTTGCTAAAACTGGGTCAGTTGTTGGGTCAGTTCAGATATTAATGTATGATTGTCGTGTACTAATATACGTATACGTTATAGACGTGCCGTCAAACACGTGTGTTTTGACGTGCGTTTTGTCTTGTTGCTGATAGTTTGTAATGAATGTAGTTACCATACATACTAATGAGGACGAAGAAGATGCATAGTGGAACATGGCGCAAATAGTATTTTCTAACCATAAAATCAACCGGTACCTAATCGGTAATAAAAAAAGAATTTGAAAAATTCCGTTTGTATTGTTATAAAAGTTGGTATATTGCACAGTAAATTTTTTATTTGGTATGCCAGGAATTTATGGGTATTAGTAACTTTTTTCAATGACATTGTAGCGAGTATTCGCGATAAAAATGTTCAAAACACACACAAACATTGCACCCAAACCAACATGGCGATGAAATATGAAAATATGTGCTCAGTTCACAATGTTAAACGTAATCATTCTTTACGCTATAACAAAGTTTTTCGTGATATTAGTAACAACTGTTCAACTTAAACTAAAGGTATGTTAACATTATATGATAATTTCCTAAACGATTTATTCAAATTTAAACATTTATACAAATAATCAATTTTTGGATTATTGTCCTATACATCAGAATGAAAGAAAAAATCCTCCCCGACGATATCTTAACCTAACCTAACGATAATCTGCACTTCCAGTATTGCCAACGTAAGTAAAATTGTTATCATCTATAAGAATCCAGACTCATCAGTCATCACATTAACGAAGTAGGCCATGATAGATCGTATTTCGCGATGTCATCGCAAATATGAACCGGTTTAGAATCAAGTTGACATTTTTTGCTAATACAAAAAAAAGCGCGCGAGAAAATGGGTTTTGAGTATGAAATTTGTTCAAAAACTAATGACGAACATGCAAACTCTCGCTGAAAAAAACAACGCTAATCGCACGAGCGATTAGCGAGTGCGATAATTGTCGAGATCATTAATCGCCGTTTATTATTCGAGTTGGTTACAAATTTTTTTCGTCGATCGTATTCTTCTGGCGGCGTCTCCATAGATTTTATTCGTCGATGTCGTTTGAGATTATATGACCATTTATGTAAGTCGTTTGATTGGCTATAACAAATCATGCATTAATAGAAATCGTGCCTTTGTAGAGCATTTTTATAAATGATTTTCTATTTAGTAAATATACTCATAAATAAATGATCGACGGAAATATATATTTTTCGTCGATCGTTTATTTATGAGTTTGTTTAGTGAATAGAAAATCATGTATTAAAAAGCTCTATAAATGCACGATTTATATGTTTTTTCTTACATCGGTTCCGAATTGTACTTGAATCCTCATCATATTTGCCAATGAAAATAAAATCACAAAAAGAGCTTAAAACATGTATTTATTCTTATTCCCATACTTATATCAACTATCATTAGAAAATCTTAATTATTTTAGTATTTATTATTTCAAATGTTCACGTACAAATCGTGTGTGCGCAGCTAACCATCGTGTGCGACGCTAGCAGCGAATCAGTTTGTGTATTGTATTTTCTTCAGTGCTTTGCTTGCAAACACGCAAAAGCGAAAATGGTGCTTAACTCACGTCAGATAAAATTTAATATCTTTTGAACTATAAAAGACTCCATCCTAGAAAAAAATGGATTTTGTAGGTAAAAGTGTGCCGGATATTATATATATTTTTTCGATTATATCCATTGTGGGGGCGACTATGAAATAATTATTTAAAGAATTCAATTGTTTTTAATTTTTTTTACATACGTGAATTAAAATAATAATTTTACGCAGTTATTTGGCAAATATTTCAACCTTTAAAATAAAATAAAAATAAGTCCGATATGATTACTAGAACCAAAGATATTGAATTTTGAATATGGCAAGGTTTGGCAAATAATCGTAAATCATCCAAACTTTAAGCCTTCATATCTCTGAAAATAATTTTTTTAAATGAATGTGTGTGCGCAGCTAACCATCGTGTGCGACGCTAGCAGGGAATCAGTTTGTGTATTGTATTTTCATTATTGTCAGTGCTTTGCTTGCAAACACACGCAAAAGCGAAAATGGTGCTTGACTCACGTCAGATAAAATTTAGTATCTTTTGAACTATAAGAGACTCCATCCTAGAAAAAAATGGATTTTGTAGGTAAAAGTGTGCCGGATATTATATATATTTTTTCGATTATATCCATTGTGGGGGTGACTATGAAATAATTATTTAAAGAATTCAATTGTTTTTAATTTTTTTTACATACGTGAATTAAAATAATAATTTTACGCAGTTATTTGGCAAATATTTCAACCTTTAAATTAAAAAAAAAATAAGTCCGATATGATTACTAGAACCAAAGATATTGAATTGAATATGGCAAGGTTTGGCAAATAATCGTAAATCATCCAAACTTTAAGCAGGTATATATATATATTATACAGGTATCGACTAAAATTCCGAGAAAATGCCATAAAAAAAGTTTGGTGTAATTTAAAAAAAAAAAATTTTTTTTGGCGAAATCCGAAAAGAACGACCCGTATGCAAGTCATACTCGCTGCAGCGAGAATTGTGACGTCATTCGGAGCGGAGGTGGCCTAGTGGATAAGGCGAATGCCTTCCACTATGACGCCCAGGTTAGGCAGGGATTTTAAAAATACTCCGTCTCCACGACCGCCGCACAGACAAGCCAACAGGCTTTGTGCACTTGGCGACATCCCAAAAAAAAAATACCATTAACAGAAGTGACTTGAGATTATTTTAATTTTATTTTGCACTTTATTTTGTATTCATTGAAATGAATTTTACTTTGTACTATACAGTGGTTTGTCATTACTTTTGTTATCGCAGTTTCGCGTAATGTGACAAGAAATTTCAACGCGCTCTAGCGGCTACACAGTTTAGCCAAAATAACTGATTAAGTTATGCAATTTGTAGAGAATTTAATGTAGTTTTATCAGAATCTAAGATTTCAGTGCGCTCGCGCGGCCAAACCGTTCAACCCAAAAAATACACTTGAGGGTGCCTTTTATGGCAAATTTAGTATACTTTATTTTTGTATATAGTGGTCTACGTTGAAAGGTGCATAGTTTTATGACTTTTTGGCAATAAACTGCAGAAAAGTAGAAAATTTTGAGTTATTTGCGATTTTCGTTGTGAAGACATATCCGTGGGAAGTAGCAAAGTTGAAATTCGGATTCAACTCCCCAAAAAACATATGGAACGATAGAAAAACAAAACTTCTATATTTTTCCTGGCCAAAACACCATGTGATTTGACACATTTTCACTTATTTTAAAACATTATAGCAAGGTACTCATAATCTATAGTTGAAGTAACAAGGTTTGACTCATTAAAATAAAAAATTCCGTGGTAAGTTTGGAAATATTTC
Source organism: Aphodius sticticus (assembly GCA_963966075.1). Taxonomy (NCBI): domain Eukaryota; kingdom Metazoa; phylum Arthropoda; class Insecta; order Coleoptera; family Scarabaeidae; genus Aphodius; species Aphodius sticticus. The sequence goes on from OZ014514.1 coordinate 41,006,146, forward strand.
GATTTGAGTTTCACAAAAGAACCAGAGCGAGCTCTTTTACATAGTGTGGCCATCACCCTGTTTCTTTCCGTCATTATAAGTAAAAAAATTCCACGTTAGGTTTGAAATACGACGTATTGGAGATTTTAGAGGTTAAAAGGCAAGAAATATTGCGTGTTAGTTATTGTAGATTGTTTATTTATGTCGCAGTATCCAAAAGCTGTTGCAAAAAAAGAAATTGCAACACTTTCCTCATGTGTCAATATGATGTTTTGTGATAGTTTATACAGAATACAATAAATAAATAATCGCTTTTTGTAAATCCCCGCATGTCAAATTATGTGATGGGGCGGACTCACTTGTTAACATTTACTATTATACTTTAATCAACTCTAAACTGAAGGGGGCTCCTGTGGTAACTCGCCTCAAGCGACGCTTGGTCCGCCATCTTCAATCACAGGTACTAACTGATTTAAACAAACTAATCTTACGGTAGCGTGAATTAATTATCTCTCTTACGGAGGCATCAAAGAGTTCTTTCTCTGAGACTTTGTCAGAGACGTTTGAACTCACTAATTATTAACCACTATATGCAAGGCTAAATACTTTACTATAAAAGGGACAGGTTTATATTATTCTAAAATGAATATGCCGAAGAAAACCACAATAAAATCTATTAACAAAAATATTTACAACAATGCAGAACTGCTTACATGGAATTTGAATATGTTAATCCTAAACAAAAATATTCTTTGGCAGAGATGGACAAATCAGCAAGTACAGACAACAAATAAATACCTTAATATTTCGGTGAGCACAAGAAACACGAGACAGCACAGTTTCTATAACTTGGCCCCCATTGGGGCCCTACGCTTGGGCGCGCGTTTTGACGCACGACCGTCTACCTTCAAAGCCCGATGCTAAAGAGGCTGTTTGCTTGTCTCTTTACCAGTTCCTCAAGCTTTTCGCGCCAAAAGCTTGCGTGGTAACCCTGACGCGACTGCAGCGCCACTCCGAGCGTCTATTAAATACCAACTCAACACAAAACATGGATGTTTGAATTTAAACATCCATCCAAACCCGCGCGCAAAACCTCGACTTATCACATGCCTTCCACGTTAAGATAAATAATTATTTGACCAATTATTTATCCCTAAACAAAACTAAATAAACAAATTGCTGACTGTACCATCTCCCCTTACAAAACAATTCTCTTAATTGCTAATTACAATGTTTGACATGCAAGTTTTTCTTCTTGTACATTTTTTATTTCCTGAAATAAAAACACAGATATGACCCAATAAAACCCCAAAAGAATGCGGCCTTGGTCCAGAAGTCCGGCGGTGTTGATTTGACTTCGGTTCTCCAAACCAAGCGAATGTCCTCATTCCCGGGCCATTGGTCATATGAAACAAAAGAAAAACAACATTGAAGCAGCATCATAGCAGTCCGATTACATCATAACTTACATTATCTTTTATCCATCTTCAAATACAGCCGCAATCGTGAAATGACTCTCGTCCACCCTCGCCTCGGTTTTTTCCGTCCATCTTCCCTCCTAGCGTCATCGGCGGTCCTTTAATCTCCAGCGACGTCCAACGTTCCTCGAAAGCTATCGTATACCTCGTAGATGACCTACACGACGTGTGGATGTTGTCCAGCGACACTTAGGCCCTGGTGAAACATCCCTTTGCGTTGTCCGTGTAGTCATTTTTCTTCTAACACCATCGACGTACAAAGTACAGGAATTCTGTCAACTGTCACTTTGTAGTTTTTTGACCCTACGTCTCTCTGGACGCTTTTTTCGGTCACACCATTTTTGGAAGCGCACTGGGCTTCGCTTGCTGTAGATTACAACCCTTTGTAAATCTACCGGCACTAATTTCGACGTACAAAGTGCAGTATATTTGCCTGCAAATTTGTAATTTTTCCTTGCCCCTTTTGCGACACGCGCGGGCTGCGTTTTCCATCACTAGACGATTTTCGATTCCGGGAACGGGACGACGGCACGCTTCTCATGTAGACCTCACCGCATGACCTCGGGAATTCCTGGATCGGCCAAACTACCTGCGCTCGTGGGGGTCTTCAATACACGTCCACTTGGCCGGATATAGGGAACATCTGCCTCTTCGGAATAGCTGCTTATACCTACTTGGTCGTTGAATTTCCCTTACAAAACAATACTCTGCAACTTCCCTTAATAACTGCTTTATTTTAACTTAAAAATACAGTTGCGAGTATACCCCTTAATTTTAATTAATATTAATTAATTACCGCGTGTGTGTGTTTCGTGCTTCTCTGCTCAAAGCCGCCATTTTCAAAAATGCTTACATAAAAACTTAACTTGTTTCAATCTTTCAATTAAATTTCCTCAAAATTTACCAAACAAAGTACTCGGGCTTTGTTTCTATCCTATCCTTACTTTCACTAAATCGACCTATGACGGTTCGATTTTTTCCTGTTTATTGTTTACTGTTGCCATCTCTACCTGCCATCTTTCCATTACTCAATAAAAAAAAATTCCTCAGAATTTACTTTCAAACTACCTGTTCTGCATATTGTTATAAATCACAACTCAAGCCCTATCTAACACAATCTGGTTCAAACTTTCTCTAACGAACGGTCTCGAGAATTAAGACATTTCTTTCAAAAACAATTCCAACACTCAAAAGAAATTATACTGCAAATATTTAATTATTATGCTGCCACCAGCAGTACATTTCCTACTCAAATTCACGACTATATATCGACATTTATCACACAAAATGTCCACCTCAAAAGCAACAAACAAAATTCTTGGAATGCCACGCGCAATATCCACAAGGACGCCTAAGCTAGCCCTTACACCACTTTCTCTAAAGGGTCGTTTGCCTAACTTTGCTTTTAACCATAGTCTACAATAATGCATACTTAAAATGCGTCACACAATTTTCTCCTAAAATTCACAACCAAATCTACCCAGAGTGCTTTCTTCATAATCTACTCGAATAATCACTTGAAATGTCTTAAATTATCCCAACCGCTAGCCAACAAAAATGTGATGGGGCGGACACCCTTCTCAATATTTACTATTATACTTTAATCAACTCTAAACTGAAGGGGGGTAACTCGCCTCAAGCGACGCTTGGTCCGCCATTTTCAACCACAGGTACTAACTGATTTAAACAAACTAATCTTACGGTAGCGTGAATTAATTATCTCTCTTACGGAGGCATCAAAGAGTTCTTTCTCTGAGACTTTGTCAGAGACGTTTGAACTCACTAATTATTAACCACTATATGCAAGGCTAAATACTTTACTATAAAAGGGACAGGTTTATATTATTCTAAAATGAATATGCCGAAGAAAACCACAATAAAATCTATTAACAAAAATATTTACAACAATGCAGAACTGCTTACATGGAATTTGAATATGTTAATCCTAAACAAAAATATTCTTTGGCAGAGATGGACAAATCAGCAAGTACAGACAACAAATAAATACCTTAATATTTCGGTGAGCACAAGAAACACGAGACAGCACAGTTTCTATAACTTGGCCCCCATTGGGGCCCTACGCTTGGGCGCGCGTTTTGACGCACGACCGTCTACCTTCAAAGCCCGATGCTAAAGAGGCTGTTTGCTTGTCTCTTTACCAGTTCCTCAAGCTTTTCGCGCCAAAAGCTTGCGTGGTAACCCTGACGCGACTGCAGCGCCACTCCGAGCGTCTATTAAATACCAACTCAACACAAAACATGGATGTTTGAATTTAAACATCCATCCAAACCCGCGCGCAAAACCTCGACTTATCACAATTAGGCTTTATAAATGATTTCTTTGAAACACTTTGACGTATTTAACGTTAGGAATTTTCCTGTAGTGTAGACACAGATGTTCGGCATAATTATTAAACTTTTCATATCCATCATGATCATAATTGACAGTTGTCATGCTTATTTCCACGTAATGTCTGTTATACAAATTCTCTTCGGTAGCCAATTGACTAGCCTTATGTCATAACCTCAATTTTCCCAACTGTCCCAATAGAAGTATAGACCTATTAGTTGGTTCCAAGAAAAGAATATACGCGAACTTAGTTGGCTTCACTCAAGTTTCATTCTGGAAATAATTATCGAGCCCTGTTGACCACGAATTCTATTTTGTTAACTGCGTACGTCACTTTTTAATATAATTAAGAACAATTGGACACATAAATATTATAAAAACGGCGGAAAATAAGACAAAATCTTATTCTATAATAGTAAACACATAAAATCATGAATGAGATGATCATGATAAACAGAAGAACGGTTGCCATTCATACTAATTCAGACCGAAACGTCTCTGACGTCTATAATAACCGAAATATCAACATATATATGTGTAGTTTAAACACCAAGTGGGCTGGCTTGGTTTGCTATATAACGTATCATCAATTAGTTTAAATCGAGATAAACGATATAATTTATCGCATTGAGATAAAAAGACCGCCCAGACCACCTTGTTGGTAATCGTGACTGACACAGATGCTTGTTTATTATGAACTGTCACTATTAAATCTTCAACTGCTGACGCAAAACACTATTTCAGTTTAAGAAAACTATTTGTTATTACTTTTCAAAAACAAATATGCTTTATTTCTATTACAAACAAAAATTAAAATTGATTTTTATTCACGTTCTATCACGTGATTGAAAACGCTCTGTAATTGGCTCAGTCTCCAGTGACGTCATTCGTTAGTACGCTTAGAGCGCGTTGGGTTTGTCAGGGTATGGTATGGGGAGAGCAATTCTCAGAGAACCTGTGTCGGCTGTCTCTCTCTTATATGCAGATAAACGCCGTATGACGTTAGTCCGCCTATTATGCAGCGCGTCACTCTCACCGTACCCTACCCGATTATCCGAACGCGCTCTTATGTTTCTCCCGTTTGAATTTAATAGCACTAAAGCGCCATGTAAGCATAACTTTGTAGGTTAGGATAGCCCTAACCTTAAGCTGTCAGATCAGATAATACCTGGTTCGAAAATACGATAGATAACTTATTCTAGTCAGTTTTACTTATGTCGAAGTAATCCTCACAACAAAAAACACTTGTATTGGCCGCTATTTATTTCATTTGGGTTTCTACGAACCAACCACTTTCTTCGCAGTTTTAAATCTTGCGGAACAGCTACAAATAGTTTATCCGGAGTTTTTCTTGACGTATTTCTGCGTTGTGGATTTATACACCATTTATAACCCATTTTTATGTAGAAATTGCGAAAACAAGACATCATACAACACAATTACCAAACGGCGACGATGCCGGTGCTGACAGACCATATGGGCCGATTTGACATCTACTATCGGGTGACGTCACACAACAGAAAGTATCGTTTTGGCGGGACTTACTTAATTACGAAAAATAATGCATTTACAATGTAGAGTGGAGGGATAAACACACTAACATGGTTTTCCAATAATAGTCAAATGCCTTATTATTATTGTTATTATCTTAACAAATAAAGAAATTTTCTACAGAATATCTTAACAGTTAATATAAAACAGTTCTTTCTCGGAATGACGTTAACGCCTGTGATTATTTATTTTCTTTTTAAATCGTCTGCCCGATACCGCGATAGCGGTTGTTTTACATTGTATTACAGCACAAATGTCGCAGCTAATTACTGTTAATTATTTTCGCTGACCTATTTATGTCGACAAAATAAAAATCGAATGACACTTTCTTCGAACAACTTTATCGCTGTCAACTCTTTTTTCTTATTCCTGAAAACGTTTTGTTGTTTTTTTGTTGTAGATAATGATAAAGTTGGTAATTATACTTATCTTGTACTCATTTTGTGATGATTTGACAAATGGTTAACCAAAGTTTGAAAATTATAACCTTAAATATAATATATAAATAAAAAGATAACGTAAAAAAGACATGCAAAATAGTGTTTGGGATAAAGTAAATGTTTTTTTTTTATTCTACGTTTAGAAACGAAATACGGGTAATACTTTCCGCTTATTTTAAGACAACTGATGTCCTTCGACACGAAACAGGTGACTTTCCGTTGTTAAATTTCAGAAAATTCCACTGGGATGTGTACACTGCCGCTCATGGAAGTTCGGACACATACTAAACATATAGGAAATAATGATACAAGCACTGATAACGTAGCAATAGGCACCTCTATTTCTACCAAATAGCGAACACATTCTTAACGTTGATTTCCAGTAACATACGACATCATTAAATGTGCTAATTTAAAATAATTTTTGTATTTAATTATTATGCAACATTTAAGCTGTTTTGTAACTGGTTGTTGGGAATTTTCTAGTTTCCATTAAAAAGCATTAAATACGAAATAACAAATAGGGTCATAAATACTGCATCTCAGACGCATGTTGCGACCCCATTTTTACCAGATTTTTGCATCAAATGCTCGAATTCGTATTCAGACGAGTTTGTGCCTGCAATCTGTAGTTTGCACAAGATAACTTTGTCACGCGGAAGACATCATGCGATGCGGAAAACCAACAAGCAAGGAACAGCGTTCTGTAATTATCGCTTTTCATCAGGAACGATTGTCAGTTCGTGAAAATGAAAGAAATAAGTCAACGATAAGTGACACTCCAATATGAAGAAACATGGAATTTGGATGACGTTTTCGGCCGGGACTATCACGAATAATTTCCCAAGCGCATGAAGAACGATTAAAATTAATTTTTAAGCAAAACAGAAAATGGACCGCACCTAAAATCACCTCTGAAGTCAATCGCGATCGTGAAAGACCAATTTTCGTAAGCACAGGGAAACGACGTCTCCAAGCGTAAAATCTGCATGGACGCGTTGCCGTACGAAAACCATTGCTTCGTCGGGGAAGTCGTCAGTAGCGACTTCAGTGGGCACGAACACATCGAAGTTGGACAAATGATGACTGGAAACAGTAGTGTCTGATGAAAGTAAAGGTTGCGAACAAGATTTTGATGAAAGCCGATATCTCAGGAACGAATGTTAGCAGGACAACGTAGTTATCATGCAAATAATCCTTATTTACTGCGATACATATCCCTTGAATTTAATAGCATTCCGAATATTTGTTAATTTTTAAGACCGAAATAAACATGAACAATAATTTGCGCAGTTCGGGTTTCCTCGCTTCTGGGTTTTGGACAGGTATTGAAATCCAACATTTTTTCCTCTTCTTTTTGCTAATTTAAATGTAGTGTTTAGGAACTCGGTAAAAATCTCGAATTCTCTGCTCTTACTCATCTTAGTAAGGATTTCGCCGATGAAAAGGCACGAAAAGTTAGTTTCGGACATTAATAAAAGTAGTTTCAAATTATGTTTGTAGTGTTGTAATATAGGTTTTTTCAGTTGACATAATCGCTGATTTATTTTTTAACGTCATGCAAAAGAGCATTATTTTTGATCAGGTCGATAATGTTATTTACTGAATTCATTGTTGAAACCCTTGGAAAGTCAAAAAACAACGGGAAATAAACACACGCAAGTCACTTCACACTGCTAAGCGGTAAGCGGGGCAAACTAGAGAATGTCCAGCTGGCAGGCTAAAATCGATATCTATCCCCACCACCCAGCCGCCGTCTGGGTCGACTCCGCTATAGGCATTGCGACTTGCGGGGCAATGTGCGAGATGCCCCGGCTCGCAACTTTCGAAGTTGACGCTGGCTCTGACGAGGTATTAGCTATTGTTACTTCTAAAAACATACGTTTGCTTACTTAAAAACATACAAAACTTACTATTTGTTATCAAACTTATCAGAAAACCATACAATTTAGATATTATAATGAATGTATCTATTAGAAGAAATTCATCAGGGGGGCAGTGCCCCACTGCCCTCCCTGCAGCAGCCGCCACTGAACACGCCGCTAAGCAAGTAAGTCTTGCCGTCTTTAATTATTGCCAATGCAATAAATTCTTGTCTTTTACAATGCGCGCATTTTTTTCGAAACTTAGAGCAGTACAAAGTACACAAAATTGGGAAACTGACCGCGATGTTTAGTACGTCGGGGATATTGGCTAATTTTAAACTTTGTCCCTTACTGTGCAATATCACCATTTGTAGAAAAGCTGACATTTTCAAGGCAATGATCGACCACACTTTTGTATACAGGGTTGGGATAAATTATGACTGATTATGACGTTTGAATGACATTTTGTGCATTCCTTTTCAAGTATAACCGGAAACCCCTTATCAAAAGAGAGACAAATTTTATCATTTTTGAAAATATCTTTTCAACATATGTCCCGAAAAACTGATAAAGTTTGCAATTAGGCCGCCGTTATGGATGTCTAGAAAATGAGACATTATAGTAATATAGTAATAAAAAAGGACAAATGCACCCATTTGAAATAATATATAGTACGATGGTAGTTTATAAAATATTGATGATCTCGTATAAAATAGAAATAATTAAGTGCAATAATCATTTCGCCTGCACGTGTATTACGTGTTTAACATATGTAATACCTTCCTGTTATAGAGCTAAGCGGGACGCGGGACAAAGTAATATAAAATCGGGACATCCCGCCAGAATCGGGACGCCTGACATCCCTAGTTTTGGTGCGAGGCAGTCGAACGAGATGCGAAGTTTTGACGCGATCAGTGGATCCGTTTGAATCCGTGTTTGTAAAATATTGTTAACCCGGGGCTACACATTCGTAAACTTGCCAAATATCAAATATTTGCCAAGTATATAAATATTTGTCAAGAAAAAAAACTTGCTCTATTCAATTCGTAGCGAGTCCACCTCTAAAATAAATTTATATATTCGACGTTCGGCTGTGCGGACGAGTTTTTTTACGCCATGTACTTGGTATTTGCAATACCCAGTTGAAGTGGGTATAGCAAACGCAAAGGCGACAAATATTGGTGCATTTATTTGCACTCGATGAACATTTTAGTACGCTGTTTAATTTTTACATTTTTTAATTTCGTTTTGTGTGTAGTAGGTCGTATACGAAGATTGACAATAGATTTGTAATTATTAGTAAGATTTTTGATTTTTCTAAAGGGCGAAAACCGCATAAAATTGTAGTGTTGTGAAACCGCCAGACAGACAGTTTTCCGGAAACCGTCAGACAGAAATAAAAAAATTTTTTGTTTTTACCTGTCCACATAAACGCAATGTTATTTCTTTGCAAGATAAACGTACACCATATACAGAATGCATCCTGTTGATGCTTTTCTATAAACAATATAGATGATACCGTAAACTTGGGTGACTTTGGCCGCCCTGGGTGACTTTAGCCACTATTCGAAAATTTATTTATATTGTTTAGATCTTTGTTAATATTTCAAACATTGCGAGTATTTTTGGTTATTTATATTTTAGATACTATATTGAATACAAAGGTGGTTAATGTAAGTTAGATGATAATTTATTTTTTTTGTGGCAGTGTTCAGAAGATAGCTTTGAAAATTGACCAATTTTGTTACTATGAATAACTTTGTTTGTGTTGAGTAATCTATCAGCATCTATGATTTGCCGCCGATAACATTAGTCCTGTGGTTTGTTAGGAATAACTTTGAGCAATACCCGCGTAGTTAAAGTGCTCGGTGTAGTCAATCGAGGAAAGTAAAGTCGGGCATTCGCAGTGGAAATGACCATCAAATGATGACATTTCTGTGGTATGACAAAGATGACATTTTACAAGCAATAAAAACACCTGTCCCGTCCAAACGAGGTTTCTTCATTATACCAGAAGTACAAAATTATGTCTAGCTATACCGGGTGATTCAATTTCGAGGCTTATTAGATCTCGCTTATTAGTGGAGATAGAGGTTATGTTTGATTTTGGCAAAGTTTCGTATTTTTGTGCTGAACAATTATCTGAAAAGAAATTTTAGCTATCATTTTTCATTTTAAAGATATCCGCAAAAAACTGAAATGTTAAGATATTGTTTTTAATTTTTTATTCAAAACCAAACGTAGCTAGACATTTGAAACAAAAACATTCTACAGCGACTTTTTAACAAGGAATGCAGTGTTATTTTTTAATTTGAAATAACATCAAAGATGGCGGCGCAATCATGGCCAACTTTTGTTTTTCTTATGAGCGCCATATTGAATTTTGGCATTTTCCGATAGTCGTGTTTTTTCTCATTTCCGCAATGTATAACATGTTAGCATTATTTTTTAAAATAGTCATAAAATAGTTTTGTCATGATCTTATTGCTAATTTTAACATATTTTGTTCTTGAACACTTTTAAAACATATTTGGTGGCCAAACTCGAGCATACACTAGCTTATCGTTTCATTGGCATGATAAACAGTAGTATGGCCAAAGTGACCCAATAATGAATGACTTTGGCCACCCATATATATACATAAAAGAAGTATATCCTGACGTTGGAAATATTAGTGTTTTGAGATTTTTGAAGTACTATCAAAGACCCAAAAAATAGCACAAGTATGAGTAATTATATCTAATCTGTTAAAAGTTACCAGACTTCAAATTTCAAAAGTGGACTAAAGTCACCCAAGTTTACGGTACTCATTTATGAGCTTTCAAAATATAACCTTTTTGTTGAATAAAAAAGCTACACAAAATTGTCTCTACTATTAAAATATTTTTAATCGTTTTCATTTCGCTTCAAGTAATAAACATCATGTGTACAAAAGCATGTGTATAAAATAATTTATTTGGAAAATTATACTTTATTTGTTTGTATTTATATATTTGTCGATTTTTATGATGTTTATTATTTGACGAGAAACGAAAGCGGTTAAAAATATTTTACTAGTAGAGACAATTTTGTGTAGCTTTTTTATTCAACAAAAAGGTTATATTTTGAAAGCTCATTTGTTTAAATTTTTGTTTCAGAAGCTAATTGATCTGTATTTCAGACAATATTAAGACATATTTATACAACGAACCTAGTAGTACAATTGGATTTAGTAGAACTTTAAAGATGACGAAGAAACCATATCTAACATTTCTTTTATGGGCAATATCTTCCTAATTTAAATAAAAAAATTGATAATTTTTCTCATTAAACTAATAATTTATTTAAATTAATTCACATCCAATGACCAACTGTATTGTTTTACTGTCTTTAAAAATTAGATGATGCGAGTTAATAATACAGAAAGCTGATGAATTAAACAAAAAATCATTAAAATGAAACAAATAGTTTCGTCAAGATTTGTTTAGTAAATTTCCACAAGAATGCCCTTGTTAGCACGCAGTGAATTATGCACTTATGTAATTAAAAATATGTCGACATTATAAAATAAAACCTTGCTTGTTCGTAATGAAATTATCAGTTTGATTTGAAAAAGCTAATGTGCAAATAAGGCGAACTAATCAAAAAATAGCTAGTGCCCATTCGGTACGCACATGTAGCAAGTCCTCAAAGAAGATTTTCACGTATCAGAAAACGCTATGTGGCGACGCATCAATGTCCGATGCATTTACTGTTGCAGTGCAACTCTGACGGTCCGAAATCACAAACGAATATTGTACAAATTTGTTGGTATGTCATAGACTTTTTTGAGTTTTATAAAAATCAAATTGAAAATTTTGTGGCAAGCGGTTTACGAGGGAAGAAAATGGATTTCTAATAAACTAACATTAGAAGTCAGGGCTTTCGCTATTTCATCACATTTTATATTAATTTCTCTCTTGGTTTTTTAACATATAATCTATGCAAATGTATGCGATCCGCGCACACATTTATCCAACACCAGATAAATCGTACACGCGCGTTCCAATACAGGTAAACTTGAAAATATTCAAACGCAGCGAAGTTGTCTGGATGACATCCACTACCTGTGATCTTACATCAGCCAATTCCACGGCCCACCTCGACCACATAGACGCGCTATGTCAATGTCGCGAATAGAGGTATCGCAAGTACTCATATTTTCCCGGTAGAGTCCGCTTCAACCGTCAAGAAAATTGTTTTCCGACACGCAGCGGGACCCCCAATTATCCATCTTTCGAACAAGCCATCCCTTGATTGGGTTATTTTCTACTCCGGATAATCGAACCGCCAATAAGTGTTATTACCGCGAATATAATAAGTGAACTAGATTGTAACCACCGGGTTTTGAGACATTGTAGCGGTGGCGACATCTATACGTCTCGTTTCCGCGAACGCGACGCCGTATTTTCTGTTTTTATCGCTTTTCACTTGCCGGCAAACGCAAGAAACGTGCTTTAAGATGCTACGTGATACTGGCCATCACTCCAATGTACGCCAATGGGTATAAAAGGTACAGGGTTGTCTAGCAGAGCATCAGTGTAGTATCACACGCTTTCCTATAGAGACCTACTTGACATTTTAGTGAAGATCTGTTCGTTACAAAACGTGCTTTTGACGTTTCTAGTGATTTAACCTTAAAATTATGGTGAGTAACGTTTGAGTTTTTGGTTATTTTTAAATCCAGAGAGGGCGCTGGTTTAAATAATAGTTTTAACCTATTCATTTTGACGTTTAAACAATTAAATTATTGATACTATTGAATAATCTGCTACACTTAAATGAAATTTGGAAATTGAACACGTGTTTCCTCGCACGCGTTTTTGAAGCATATTTTGATTTTTTCGTGGATAAGGAAGTTTCACAAGTCGAAAGTATGACGTAACCTCAAAATTTTATCTTCGTCTACTAATTACGTACCTCTTTGTGTTTCTTGTTAATCGCAGCACTTAAAAAATAACCTGTTCTTGTTTTGGTGACTATTATGTTCTCAACTAATTATTTTTGCGTATTGATTATAATCAATAATTATTAGTAGGTAATTATTTTGTATACCACGTGTTTGTATGACGAAATATAATGTACCTTTCGTCTTGTGTTAGTCATTTATTGAAAAAATATTACGAAATTGATCAAATTAGTATCATACGCGGATACTTCAAAGTCGCTAAGGTACCAATTTATGTAAAAAAGCACCATAGCATAATTCTAAGAATGCACACGTTGCTTTTTTGCGTTTTACCATCTGCTGATCCAAACTTTTGCTGATGCACGTTTTTGCAATATGACACATTAACAAACTTATCGGGTATCGATTTTTTGTAGTTATTACGTACAGGGTGGTCAAATTTTATCTAAAAACTGCTTTATTCGCACTAATATAACCAATAATAAACTAATTTTGATTGGGTTTTCTTATCGTCGTACGCTGATTTAAAAACAATAGCGACAAAAGAAAAAGGATACGTCATTCGTATCTATGCGTTGAACCAAAACGGCCTTAGGTTTATCTGGCAAAGAACAAAACGGACAAACCGCGATTATATTACTCTATATTATCTTTTTTTCGACATAATTGTATATTACGAAAACGATAACAATTATTATTGTCTTATCGTTTTGCATTTTTCGATTTTTTATTGTTACGATTTTGATTTTATTTTTAAATAAAAACTTTGCAACAATGTTTTTGTAAACGTGTACATGCACAAAATAAATGCGAAACTTAAATTGAATTTTTAAAGTAAAGATTTTACTACCTAAGGATAAACTGACAGTAAAACTCAAATTACTTCTGTCACCTTGTCATGCTTACAACTGGCAGTAATAAATGTTAAATTTGAAGGTTAGCCGTAAAATAAAATAATCTCAAAACCATGTGACATTTTGTACACAGACAAAAATTACTTTCCTTTAAAGTAATATTTTTGGTTTGATGTACAAAGACGTTTCTTTACACCAAAGTAATTATATTTTGATTCAAATATATTTTTAGTGTGAATTCCTCATCCTGGCGCTGTAAACTCGCTCCGTTAGATTTGACAGATTTGGTTGCTATGGGAACTAGGAATTAAAAACATTCAATCATACATTCAATAGAAAAGACATCACATAAGAATCGAAAAAAGTATGACGTAGATTTCACTCGTCAAAGTGTTGAACCGGCGATTTTTCGTTATCAGTCTCACTTCCGGTGTGTGTATATATGTGTAGCAAGTATCTGTAGTCGCACATGACACTACTCGTCTTATAAAATTTCGAAATTCACTGTAATATAAATGCATATCGGCGCCGTTATCTATTGACAGATTGATTTACATTGGCCAGATAAGGAATGTGTGAGGTTACGCATCATTGATTGGCCTGTCTGCCGATAGGGGTCGCCTGTCACCCGACTTTCATTCATAAACTTGTGCGGCAAGCAGCGCTAAAAATTAATTGATTTTTATAAAAATACACCAAAACATTCTCAATAGATCAAGAAAACCCAAAATATAAAGCAAAAATCGGGTTTCATATTGCACAAAAGCGATATTTGTAGGTTATGTTTTGAAAATTGACACCTGAGCGATAGAACACCGCATAGAGCGCGCTGGTGTCGCTTTTGTTTCCGCGTCATCTGACAGATATGCTGTGTTGTCTACGCATTTTACATCTAAACCTTTAACCAATATGTTTGTCATGATTTTTTCAAACATATGACATTTAAATAAATCATGTTAAATATTTTAAATGTAAATTTATTAGTTAGTTTTATAGTTCTGCATCGTAAACAATTTGTGTCAATAATTCCAAAAATAAGAAAACCCGTTTCCCAAAACATTGTGTAGGTATAAGTTTTTTTTTTATTTAATGACCTGGAAACGAGAGAAATGATGAAAGAAATCACAAGAGCCAATCTGTAAACAAAAGCAAAACGACACCCGCTGTACATACCCGAACATAATCGTCGGCTTTTTTTAAACAAATAATTTCACATGCTATAAATTGCCATATCAAAAGATGATAAAGACGCAAGCGACTTGCCCGGTATCTTATTACTGTAACAAGCACAGATATAGATCCAGTCTTCTTGCTGCTTTGATCTAAGTCGGTTGTGATCGAGTGCGTGTTTCATCTGTTATCAATAGACGCATGGCAAACTTTGACGTAGGGACTTCAAATTTTGACCACCTGTGCAATTTTTACCGGTTTTTCACGATTTTGCAGATGAAGCTAGCGATTTTCTTCGCGGTTGTCTGCTTTTGGAACCAAAGCAGTGCCAGGCGTTTAACAAGGTCGACATTCGACAACGAAGTCGACAACGGCCTGGATGACATCGAAACAACCGAAAGAGTCGTCAAATCCTGGGTTAAAATCAACCAACCGCAAGAAAGAGAGGTTAGGGTTAACTTCGGTGAATCTTTTGAGTTAGAATGCGAGGCTTCAGGATCCCCAGCGCCTGTGCTCCAATGGTACAAAGACAGAGTCCAAATAACAGACGTAAGTTAACTTTTTATTAATTAAAAACAAAAAAAAAATAACTTTTTTTACCACATTATAGAACGAAATCGTTTCAAATGACATCAGCCCGTATCAAATCCAAGGATTGGCCAAGGCACGCGCGAGACTGAGGGTCAATTCGGCCGATAAAACAGAAATCTACTTCTGCAAGGCGCAGAGCGGTACAAAAACCGCCAAAACCGCTACTAAAGTCATCGTCAGCAACAGTCTGAGTAACTTCATAGCTGACGAAATACGGGAACTGAAGGCTAAACCTTCAAAACAATCCAGTGCTGCAAGGATAACCTTCTTCGACTCGATTTACATGGATAACATCGGTGAGTAGCAAAAACTTAACGGACGCACCCCGTATATGACACCGAGCCGCACCGATGCATATACGAGGGTTGGTCAATAAGTTTTTTTTCGAATTATTAATATATTTTTTTTTATTTTCCTCATAGGAAATTCTGTGGAGTTCCCTTGTAAAGCTACAGGATATCCAACACCAGCGACTTTGTGGTTAGACCCATCGGAGAATGTCATTGGAGATAGTGATGGTCGATTCACCCTGCTGCCATCTGGCGGATTGAGGATAAACAAAATCCGTTGGAACGATATGGGGCCGTATACGTGCGTTGCTAAGAACGACCGTGGGCAAGATAGTGTAACAACATTCTTATATCCTATGCTGGTATGTCAAAATTAAATTAACATAACCTATAACTGTCATCTAATTATTTTTTTGTTGTTACAGGCGGACAAGTAGTGGCGCCATCTATCTATACATTATGCCAATGAAGTTTTCCGTTTTTGGCCGATGACCAATAGGCCAAAAAGTGATTTCTAGTCCAAAAATGTAATTTACATGTCTGTCTTTAAACTATTTAAAACTAATACTTAATTATTGCAAGGAAAAAATGGATATGCGTAAATGTTGTCTCCCCCTCTACCTTACATCCCCCCTTCCCTTAAATTAATTTAATTTATGATGACCGTATTTCTTTAATATTTATTTTTTTTATTATTGTAGAATGATTAGTTGTTTAGAGTTTTAGGTTAGGTCGTTTTGTATAGAACCGAATCCCAAGTCGAACTTAATTTATTGATTATAATGTTGTACTTATTTTGATTATTTTTGTATGACCACAAAGTGTATTATTTTTGTCTAGACGGAGAGAAAAGCGATTGAAATAAAATACAAAGTATTCGCTCAAAGTTGTCGTTTTATTTTTATTATCATTTATTATATTCAACACCATCCCCAATAAAAATCTACTGAGCCATTTATGTTGGCGTTACTGATTGTCAAATTAAAAAGTGTCAAAGAAACTTCAAATCGAACTGTCAGTCAAGATTGTTTCAAATATTAACACCTTAACCTAAAACACTCTTCTTTTTTTTGTTTGGGCAGCGGTAGGCCTTATCCCTCCAATCGCAAATAGTTTTAGATAAAGAAAAATAAAAGTTCCTATAATCAAATACTGACATCACTTTTCAAAAGAAAATAGAATAAAAGACTAAAAAAAGAACATACTCTTAATTTGAATCCAAATATAGGGTATTTTGTTAATCTTTTGATTTATTCATGTCTTATCATTATAAATAATATTATAATTAATAGTTTTGACAAATTTAGACTAATGCGTGTTAATATTCAAATTAGAACGCAAAATCGGAAGATGTATGATGCAATTGTACACACAAATGTCTCTTAGAGATATTCCTATTATTATTTACTGATCGGGAAGATTTTTGATAAAGCCGAATAATCGTTATCCGCAGGAAATGTCTCAATTATTGACAACTTTCACTATAACGCATAATACTACATCGCAAATTGTGTGTATTTTAATTTCTTCAAGAAAAAAAGGTGATAACAACATTGTTTCTATAAATTGCGCCGAATTTAAGTTATTTTTCAATGGTATTGCTTACTTATATAGTTTACTTGTGGTTAATAATAATAATAGTAATAATAGACAAACACGATGTATGCGTTTCACATACGTAGGTATGTATATACATAAGTGCGTCATCTAATTTCAATTACAAAACAATTATGCGCTTATTTTCTACAATATAATCAAAATAAATTATCAAACTTTTTAGGAAATAAAAATGTGGATTACAAATACTATTTACAAATACTAAATACGCTCATTAACATTACCTAATGTGTATGTTTAGTCGATAGTTTCAAAATTATTAAAAAAATTGTAAAACCGGTCAAATAACTATCGCCATCTGTTAGTTATGTAGCGAAGGTTGGGCGATGTATTGTACAATAGACATCCACTAGATGGCGCTGCACGTCTGACCAATATTTTTGTGTAGAACATAGGTAAAATAAAATAAAATACGAAAATATCTGTGGAAATAATGAAGTCAAATTTAGTGGTTATTCTAATAACTGGACGTACGACGCTCAAATTTCGGAAAAGTTAACCTGTTCTGCGCATTGCCAACGTATAAACGCGCGTTATTCGGCTCAGTGTTATTCGTGTTATTTTTGACAGTTGTAGAAATGTTGACATTTATTTTGTAGAACACATCACATAGGATTTAGTTATGATTAATTCTTGAATAATGTCGGTGAGTAGTTTTATTCACAGCAATTACAAGCTCATAATTCTAAACGCTTTATTTTTTGTAGACCTTCAAAATGTGTGACAGTCCGCCAACTTTGGAAGATTTGTGTTTAAACTGCATCTGTGACAATTTAGCCGATGTGTTCGATTGGAAATCCGTCGTCAACCGCCATCCAAGATTCTCCGATAATTGTTACATCCAACAGTTTTGTTTCAAAGACAGCGAAATGTATTTATTCGTCGAGCTCAGCGAAAAGTTATGGCAACGACTTATCGACAAAAATCTACTCACCGATGGATCGTTAGCTATATTTTCCGGTGAACACACACGTTTAAAACGTGTTCGAATACCAAGCAACAGAGACATCTCCGAGGACGGATTAAAAATCTTACTCGAGCATAAAATACAAGAAATTGACTGTACGGGAGTTCGACACATAGCTGTTAACACAATAATAGGTGAGTTTTTGGATAAAATATTATTAAATTATCTAGAATATATTAAAAGGGTTATAGAAGAGGTTGGGATTGGACTTTTTGACATTCCCATAGTTTAAAATGACGCGGAATCGAATAGTGTTGGTTTTATTAAGAGCGATACTAATATACAGTTTTTTATTTCAGATTCTCTAAGCCCTTGGAGCGCGGACAATTTAACAGTGTTAAACGTGCCCCAATGTACTTTTATCGATTCGAATAGATACTGTTATATGGTGTCGCTAATGAGGTTAAAAAATCTTCGGATTCTCAACGTTTCTCGTACCGAGTTGAACCAATCCTCGCTAGAGATGATCTGCACCGATTTGAAGCTCCTGGAAAGGCTTGACATCTCCGGAACGCCTGTCAAATCCCTCGAACCAATTGTGCGTCTATCGCAAAGATTAACAAGTTTAAACGTCAGTGTAAGTATTATTTTAACCTTCCTATTTACATTATATCATTTATCAAAGCTTAATGAATAATCATTATCAATTTCAAGCTGATTCGACCATTATTTTTGGAGTTATGACCAGTTTTCTCTTTTGTGTCAATCCCACGTCTATCTTGCAACATAACCAAACAAATCTCGTATTTCAGGACCTAAGGGAGATAACGTTATGCGCTAGACACATCGTAAAGCTGGAGCAGCTCCGGCATCTAGACGTGAGCATCGTGAACGAGAAATACGACTTACGGTATGACAACGTAGTCACCAGAATCTTAGACACGCCGAACTGTCTTCCCGAGTTGGTATCTTTCGATATGTCCGGCTGGAAGAGTTACGTTGCGGCGGAGTGCCTTCAGAACTTCCTGGAATCGCACAAAAAAATTAAATTTTTGGGGTTATCCGTCAACGCCGTTGCTTACGATCCGATGTTTACGAAGCCTGGTAGCTGTAACTATCGGCCGCTTATATCTGTGGCTGGGATGGCTAACGAAGAACAATTGAAGTTGACGTTGAACGTCCATCACGATAGGCCGTTTTTCGTGCAGAAGGCGCTCTATCATTTGTTTCAACTGACCGGAAGTTTCAAAGGGGCCAGGACGGATATTATCGAGATTGTTTTGGCTGCCATGAAGGAACACCCCGATAAATTTGGGGTGCAGGTTGCCGCAACGGCCTGTCTTTATAATTTGACGAGAGGGGATTTATCGAAAGGGTTGCACCCAGCGTTATTAGCGACAGGTAACTTACAAAAATAGTTTTTATCCCGTCAATTTTGGTTCAACACCAAAGCCTCTAACACTGAATTATTAAAAATTTTCCTAACTAAACTATGGCAGATAGAAAGTTGTAATTTTCAGGATTTATTACTTAATTTATCAGTGAGCTAAGCAGGTATAAAAATAATTTTTATTCCGTTAAGTTTGGTTGTAATCTGACATAACGTCAAATTGCAACACCAAAGCCCTTAACTCTGAATTATTAGAAGTTCTCCTGACTAAATTAAAGCAGCTAGAGAGTTGTAATTTTCAGGATTTATTAGTTCATTTATTAGTGGGTCGGGCATGTATAAAAATAATTTTTATCCCATCAAGTTTGGTTATAATTTGGCATAACGTCAAATTTCAACACCACAGTCCCTAACTCTGAATTATTAAAAATTTTTCTGACTAAACTATGGCAGATAGAAAGTTGTAATTTTCAGGATTTATTACTTAATTTATCAGTGAGCTAAGCAGGTATAAAAATAATTTTTATTCCATTAAGTTTGGTTGTAATCTGACATAACGTCAAATTGCAACACCAAAGCCCCTAACTCTGAATTATCAAAAATTTTCCTGACTAAACTATGGCAGATAGAAAGTTGTAACTTTCAGGATTTATTACTTAATTTATCAGTGAGCTAAGCAGGTATAAAAATAATTTTTATTCCATTAAGTTTGGTTGTAATCTGACATAACGTCAAATTTCAACACCAAAGCCCCTAACTCTGAATTATTAAAAATATTCCTGACTAAACTATGGCAGATAGAAAGTTGTAACTTTCAGGATTTATTACTTAATTTATCAGTGAACTAAGCAGGTATAAAAATAATTCTTATTCCATTAAGTTTGGTTGTAATCTGACATAACGTCAAATTGCAACACCAAAGCCCCTAACTTTGAATTAGCAGAAGTTCTCGTAACTAAATTAAAGCAGCTAGAGAGTTGTAATTTTCAGGATTTATTAGTTAATTTATTAGTGGGTCGGGCACATATAAAAATAATTTTTATCACATCAAGTTTGGTTGTAATTTGGTATAACGTAAAATTTCAACACCAAAGCCCCTAACTCTGAATTATTAAAAATTTTCCTGACTAAACTATGGCAGATAGAAAGTTGTAACTTTCAGGATTTATTACTTAATTTATCAGTGAGCTAAGCAGGTATAAAAATAATTTTTATTCCATTAAGTTTGGTTGTAATCTGACATAACGTCAAATTGCAACACCAAAGCCCTTAACTCTGAATTATTAGAAGTTCTCCTGACTAAATTAAAGCAGCTAGAGAGTTGTAATTTTCAGGATTTATTAGTTCATTTATTAGTGGATCGGGCATGTATAAAAATAATTTTTATCCCATCCAGTTTTGTTGTAATTTGGCATAACGTCAAATTTCAACACCAGCCTCTAACTCTGAATTATTAAAAAGTTTCCTGACTAAACTATAGCGGATAGAAAGTTGTAATTTTCAGGATTTATTACTTAATTTATCAGTGAGCTAAGCAGGTATAAAAATAATTTTTATTCCATTAAGTTTGGTTGTAATCTGACATAACGTCACATTGCAACACCAAAGCCCTTAACTCTGAATTATTAGAAGTTCTGCTGACTAAATTAAAGCAGCTAGAGAGTTGTAATTTTCAGGATTTATTAGTTCATTTATTAGTGTGTCGGGCATGTATAAAAATAATTTGTATTCCATCAAGTTTGGTTGTAATTTGGCATAGCGTCAAATTTCAACACCAAAGCCCCTAACTCTGAATTATTAAAAAATTTCCTGACTAAACTATAGCAGATAGAAAGTTGTAATTTTCAGGATTTATTACTTAATTTATCAGTGAGCTAAGCAGGTATAAAAATAATTTTTATTCCATTAAGTTTGGTTGTAATCTGACATAACGTCAAATTGCAACACCAAAGCCCCTAACTTTGAATTAGCAGAAGTTCTCGTAACTAAATTAAAGCAGCTAGAGAGTTTTAATTTTCAGGATTTATTAGTTCATTTATTAGTGGGTCGGGCACGTATAAAAATAATCTTTATCCCATCAAGGTTGGTTGTAATTTGGCATAACGTTAAATTTCAACACCAAAGCCCCTAACTCTGAATTATTAAAAATTTTCCTGAGTAAACTATGGCAGATAGAAAGTTGTAATTTTCAGGATTTATTACTTAATTTATCAGTGAGCTAAGCAGGTATAAAAATAATTTTTCTTCCATTAATTTTGGTTGTAATCTGACATAACGTCAAATTGCAACACCAAAGCCCCTAACTTTGAATTAGCAGAAGTTCTCGTAACTTAATTATTAAAGCAGCTAGAGAGTTGTAATTTTCAGGATTTATTAGTTCATTTATCAGTGGGTCGGGCATGTATAAAAATAATTTTTATCCCATCAAGGTTGGTCGTAATTCAACATAATCCAAACATAACCTAAAATATTCAATTTATCTATATTTTCTTTATCTATTTATCTATTTATTTCAGGCGTTGACTTAATTCTAACCGCCATGGAAAATTTCCCCGAAGAGTACCAGCTCCAGAAGAACTCCCTGCTGAACCTGTGCTCCGATCGGATACTCCAAGACATAACCTTCAACAAATTCCGTTGCGCCAAACTAGTCTTAGACTCGTTATGCACTTTCGAAGAGACGAACATGAACCGAATGGCCGTCGCCATCTGCTCAATTTTAGCCGCCAAAGTCTCGACAGCGGAAACTTCCGAATTAGGCGCACGCCCCGTGTACATGCGGAAACTCCTTTCGATGGTACAGTCGCGCGTCGACTTAAAACAATCCGACATAACCTTAAAATTCACGCTGAGCGCCCTGTGGAATTTGACGGACGAGAGTGCTGCCACCTGTTATGTGTTCTTAGAACAGGCCGGTTGTCAGCTGTTTCTGTCGGTTCTTCAGATCTTTCAAGGCGATAACGCCATAGAAACGAAAGTTTTGGGTTTGTTGAATAATATTGCGGAAGTGGAGTTTTTGCGACCGAATTTGATGACTGACGCTTTGGTTAACGAATTGTTTAATCTGTTGATGTCCGAGCATATTGACGTTAGTTATTTTGCGGCTGGTATTGTGGCGCACCTGGCTTCTGACGGGGAAGACAAATGGGACGTTAAGGTTTTTACGAAAGACGATATGTTGAGGCAATTGGAAAAAGCTGTTTCGGAATGGCGCGTTCCGGATAGCGAGATGGTTGCCTATAGGAGTTTTAAGCCGTTTTTTCCGTTGTTGGCGACAGACATGGACTATCAAGTTCAGCTATGGGCCGTCTGGGCGATATACCATGTCTGTAATAAGAATCGTAAGTATTTTTTTAATAACAATTTAATGTAATTTACACCACATGGTGTATACCACATGTCTGTAGTAAACCGAGTGAATTTAATATTAAATGTTTGTCGTAACTATATGCAACACGTGTCCACTGAAATATTTTACTCATTTCTTTGATATGCATTGAATTACTGCATATTTTTCAAAATTATCTTCAGTGAAATTATTTCGCTTAGATGTTAAAATGTCTTTAAACCTTGAAAATGCTTTCTACATCGTAGCTAGTCACAGGCGCAAAAGAATAAACAAACACCAAATTGGAATATTTTTGAGAAATTCCTTCATCCGTAAATGAATTCGTAGATTTGTTTTAAAATATTAAAATCCGGATTTCTATGTACTACCGCATCAATTTTTTGTTGTAATTTTTCACTGATTGGTGCTTCAATGCTTCGTCACCTTTCGTACAGGGATTCAATCCTTTGAAAACTGTTTGCAAGTTCAACATTTTGTTGTTCTAGAAACTTTATGGTTGGCAATACTTGCGCATAATTTGTATCAATAAATTTTAATTGTTCATGCAAATCTTGTAATGATAGTACTTTTTTGCAGTCTTTAATACTAACTGCTTCATCAGGCACATTTAAGACGAAGGGTTTGATGATATCAAAGTTTCTTGCATAAAAAATTGCCGCTTCTAACCATGTACCCCATCTCGTAATAACTGGTTGTGGTGGCAAAGGTAGATTAGGGCGCTTTTCCTTGTAAAGAGACAATCTGGAAGGAACTTTCAATAAAATTTTTTGCCTGTGCTTATTAGCGTATTCACGTCTGGAAATTCTTCCCAAATAAACTCACAAATTCTATGAATAGCGTGTGCAAAACATGTCAAATGAAGAATATTTGAAAAATGTTGTTTAAGTAATTTTCCAACTTTTAACATAATCGCAGCTGCGTCAGAAACAAACAGTAATACTTTGGTAGCGTCTGTGATTCCTACTTTTTTTATGGCTTCATTGTACGTCATTGTACATATCTCTTCAGCTTTGACGGTACAGCGAAACTGAGTAGATATTAAATAGGGTTTATATAAGTCTTGCGGGTCCAACAATCCGACCACAACGTTGACCACACATCAACCCTTCATATCCGTAGTTTCATCTGCAGAAACCCAAATATATTTATCGGATAGTTTTGAGTTTATTGTAGAAATTGTTTTGTCATATTGCCCTTGTACGTAATATTTTCTAATTGTGGATTCATCGGGTAAGTCTCGTCCAGTATACTTCTTGATAATTTTTTTAAAAACGGGATTATTAACTTTTGTGAAACGTATATTAGCAGAAATAAATGTTTCACATAAATCATCAAAAAGGTTTTTAGTTGACGTTCCTGATACATTTTCCGTGTGTTTTTTTGTTTTACATGACCCCGAAGACATTGTTTATTACGAATAATTAAATTTCGTGAGCAGAAATTGCAAACCACTTCCCCTTTCTTAACGAACGTGAAAGTATTGCCAAACTCAGATAGCAAACGATTCATTGCAGAATTTTCAAACTAAGTACAACTATAAAATAAAAAAAAATAATTCAACTCTAGGTTTAAAACAGAAGAACAAATTTGAAATGGAAAATAAAAACAGGTGAATATCTGTTTTTATTTTCCATTTCGAATTTGTTGCACTGCACATCTTATGAACAAATGCACCGCACGCGTCTCAAAAGTACATAAAATAACCCTTATATTCATAAGAAAAATATTAAAGATATACAAAAGAATAAAAAAAAGCTCCTGGAAGGAATTGGGAGATTCCTTTTCGAGCAGTGGGGCAGTACGTATAGGCTAAATCTAACTTTTCGGGGGGGGGGGGGGGGGTTTGAACCCCCAAAACCCTCCCCTGGCTACGCCCATGATGTGATTGCAAAAAAATTGAAAACAAACTTATATGAAGAGTTGAAGTAAATAATGAACTAAGTGCCAAAAATTGAAAAATTGGTTTCATTACATTAAAGTGGGCTGGATATCACTGGCTTTAATCCAAATAACGGGCTACGTAAAAATATGTCGTGAAATGCCTAAATAAATATTATGGCACTTACCACCTTCTACGAATGTGTGTGAGAGCGTGTGAGCGTGTGAGAGCGTGTGAGAGCGTGTGAGAGCGTGTGAGAGCGTGTGAGAGCGTGTGAGCGCGTGTGAGAGCGTGTGAGAGCGTGTGAGAGCGTGTGAGCGCGTGTGAGAGCGTGTGAGAGCGTGTGAGAGCGTGTGAGTGCGTGTGAGAGCGTGTGAGAGCGTGTGAGAGCGTGTGAGTGCGTGTGAGAGCGTGTGAGAGCGTGTGAGAGCGTGTGAGTGCGTGTGAGAGCGTGTGAGAGCGTGTGAGAGCGTGTGAGAGCGTGTGAGAGCGTGTGAGTGCGTGTGAGTGCGTGTGAGAGCGTGTGAGAGCGTGTGAGAGCGTGTGAGAGCGTGTGAGGGCGTGTGAGAGCGTGTGAGACCGTGTGAGAGCGTGTGAGTGCGTGTGAGAGCGTGTGAGAGCGTGTGAGAGCGTGTGAGAGCGTGTGAGTGCGTGTGAGTGCGTGTGAGTGCGTGTGAGTGCGTGTGAGAGCGTGTGAGAGCGTGTGAGAGCGTGTGAGAGCGTGTGAGAGCGTGTGAGTGCGTGTGAGAGCGTGTGAGAGCGTGTGAGAGCGTGTGAGCGCGTGTGAGAGCGTGTGAGAGCGTGTGAGAGCGTGTGAGAGCGTGTGAGAGCGTGTGAGAATTTGAGAATGTTTGAATTTGCTTTAGATTTGTTCTTGCGATACAAGATCTCGGCAAAAAACAACACCAACATGTGATGTACAATCTGTTTAAATATGCACAAAAAATTAGGGATGGCTTTCTATAAAACATTTATCTTGCTGCACACTATTTTCTAAATATCTCGGAATAAGTTTTTGGCACTTAGTTCGTTATTTACTTCAACTCTTCATATATGCAAAAATATGCAAGGTAATATCAAGTAGGGAATATTAACCGCACTTTTGTATTCTAGCGAAACGATACTGCGTCATGCTGACAGAGGAAAGGGGCGTAGCGCTGCTGAACGAACTCAAATCTTACAAGAAGTCGAACGAAAGGATACGACTGATCACCTCGCAAATACTAGATATAATCGACGCGCATATTTACTAGCACGCGTTTTGTTTACGTTTTTTTCCGTTGGTTTTTTTATCGGTCTTTTTGTGCCTACTTTTTCACGACTTTTACTCACTATACGATCATTTTATACGCACCGATCGCTTGAGGGGACTCTGAGATGAGCAAAAAAGAAGCAAGAAGAAAATTAGATATTAATTTTTATTCGTTTAATTGTACATATAACTTTTAATATTATTATTTATTATGCCTATTATACTGATTTTTAGGAATGATCGTCGTTTTGCTTTGATTGGTAGGCCTGTTTTTTTTATTTCGTTAGTTTGTAACTATGTGAAGCAATAATTTATTGGAACGCTGTGAAATGTTAATCTTGTACACATTCTATTTTTTAAGGATTAACTTTTCAGGAGTTATTATACAGCGTTACGCATTTTTGTGCTGATCAATAATCTAAAAAGAAACATAACCTATATTTTTTTTAGTTTAGAAGTTATCAACTGAAACTTTTAATTTAGGTTATGTTTCTTATAGGTTATTAATCACCACAAAAAACTGTTAGCTGTTTATTAAAAACTGTTTATATTATTAAAATATTACAGATAATACTTAACAATATTATTTGATTACTATTAACTGTTTTAATTAATTAATTAGTAAAAATACTGAGAATTTAGGTAGGTCGTAATAGTTTTTTTTGTTGAAGCCGTCGTGCCAAAAAGAAGTGTTACGCTTTTGTTGTGTTTCTGTACATACAGTCGATGATAGATATACTTTTAACTGTACATAACATAAATATATAAAACGCGGTACAAAGTTGTATAAAAATGGAAACGTGGCGTACGTCACCAAGCAGCTGAGTACTCATTTTATTATTTGACCAGAATTGTCTGGGCTAGTCATATTATTTAATAAAAATCTACGATATTACTGTTCATTGTCGTTTTATTTCATTTTACTGCTACCTTTTTAAAGCTACACGAGTTTCAGAGATGGTTTTCATGGAAACACCTCTACAAAATCCGTTTACCCAACTTGTAAGATCGGCGACTAGGTAAGCTGTTGCGAATAAATAGAAATTTTATCATAAAAGCTGAAATTCGTATAAATTTTTTTGGTGGAGTTCCCAACACGTAGCACCATCTCTCGGTCAATAGCCGAACTAGGTGTGGTTATTCGACGTTAAACAACTAATCAAAATTCCGTTAGCTTTACAAATACCTTTCGTTTATAAATTGTCCTTCATTTTAACTTATTAGTTTCTGTATTTAGGTTAAAAGTTTACTAAGAACAGATACTCATTTTGTTTTTCTTTGGCTGTTTCATCTTCTAATGTTATGACTCACTCTTAAATAAATGCTTTACCCATAGTAGATAGTTCCTATAAATAAAATAGCAAGGCAAAATAAAACACGTGTAATTTTATAGAAAATATTCTTATATTTTTCATATATGAAGGCATTTTAATATCATCCGGGGGGTACACCCGCAGACACGGATACAAATATCAATTTCTCTCAATAGAATTTACGAAAAAACGGAAAAATACTTCTTGTAACGATTTGGTACCGGTTTTTTTACACAATCTATACAAAACGACGACTGCTGAACGACATACAGCGGAAGATAAGAAAAACAGTTGGAATAAGGAAGCCTCCATTCATCGGATAGGAAAACAATTTTCGGTACATAGCGATAATAATAGTAATAATAGAGTAGCTAATACACAAAAAAAATATTGATTTTCTCACAGAAAAAAAAATAATTAAACACGACATAATAACTATACAATCTTTTACAACTTTGGAGCAGTCAACAATCAACAATTCTTAACAATTTTAACCTCATTCTCGACTAAGATCGCGTGGAGACAAACGGAAAAAATGAACTAACTCATCGAATATACATATATATAGATATATACATATATATAAAGTAACTACAATCTCCCTCGGTTTACAACAAATCCAAAAAAACCGAAACAGGTTTCCGTAGCGTACTATTTATTTTGATTCGTGTTTTATAAATTTGTACTACGGAAAACTTGCAAAGGTTTCCATTCTTGGCTCTTCAGTAACTATCGCACCCAATTCGATAACGACTTTTCTAATGCAATCAATTTTCATCCAGTTACGAGTCAAAAATTATTTCAATTTAAGTTAGCTTTTTAGGTATTTTTTTTCCGACAGTTGGCACCAAATCCTGTCATTTAACTGTCAATTTTTCTTTTATTTTCCGTATCTTGCGTCTAGATTGCACTTAACGTACCAGGTAACTAACTTTTGCCTCGTAAGCTTGGTGAAATTGGCAGCACCGTTCCACAGATGCGAAATAACTTAAAACAAACGTAAAAACTCAACATAACCTGCGACTAGCATAAAATTCAATCAATTATAACATACGGGAGAATCCGTAAGACGTCCCCGTTGTACGAGGGCGTATCAACGCACTCGTGCCACTCCCGGAAAGAGCCCCACGACTCTGAGATCCGATACTTTTTAAAATCGTCACTATTAAAGTCCCCCTCGTCGCCGCCCCTCGGGATCCGTTCCGCGTTCCTATTAGGCACTACGTTCGCGTATAAACCGTCCTCGGAGACTTCGGCGGGGGCCCTCGGGGGCCCCATGCTAAAATTCCCGCTAACGCCGGGAACGTCCGTCGTAAGCAGCTCTCTGACCCGTTCTTCGTCCGCGCGCCGATATTTGACGTCGAGGTGCCCCGCGGCGGGGCACCGGCAGTCCTCGACAAACTCGAAACGGTGCTCCGGAATTTCCGGCTCTTCTTCGTCGTCGACCGAGAAGTCCGGCTTGTTCTCCTTGAGGACGCAGGAGCACTGGGGCCCCGCCTCGGGGTCCTCCTCGTAGAGGCAGGCGGGGTCGATGGGCGGCAGGAGTCGGAGGGCCTCTTCGACGGAGAGGGATTTCGGGGCGTCCGGAGTCGGTTCCGGCGTGGGGGCCCCGGAGTCTTTTATCGAGGTTATGTCGTGGAGTTTCGGGTCGTCGTCGACTACGATTATTTCCTCCTCCGCGTCCTAATAGAAATTAAGATTAATATTTAAATCTATCGGAACTTTCGTAATTTTTGTACAAAAAATTATAATTCTAACAATAACTGAAGAATTTTTATTAAACTTGGTACAATTGTTTATCATGCATCAATAAACAGTATAAAGACCATAGAAACACATGAATGCTACTCACAGAGGTATGCCGATTTTTCTAATTTTCCAAAACAGGAATTTGTAGTATAAATCGTAAAAAAATCGTAAAAAAATCGTAACTCTAAAAATAATTGAAGAATTATTATGAAACTTGCTACGATTGTTTATCATGCATCAATAAACAGTATAAAGACCATAGAATCACATGAATGCTACTCAAAGATGAATGCCGATTTTTCTAATTTTCCAAAACAGGAATTTATAGTATAAATCGTAAAAAAATCATAACTCTAAAAATAATTGAAGAATTATTATGTAACTTGCTACGATTGTTTATCATGCATCAATAAACAGTAAAAAGACCATAGAAACACATGAATGCTACTCAAAGAGGAATGCCGATTTTTCTAATTTTTCAAAACAGGAATTTGTAGTATAAATCGTAAAAAAATCATAACTCTAAAAATAATTGAAGAATTATTATGAAACTTGCTACGATTGTTTATCATGCATCAATAAACAGTATAAAGACCATAGAATCACATGAATGCTACTCAAAGATGAATGCCGATTTTTCTAATTTTCCAAAACAGGAATTTATAGTATAAATCGTAAAAAAATCATAACTCTAAAAATAATTGAAGAATTATTATGTAACTTGCTACGATTGTTTATCATGCATCAATAAACAGTAAAAAGACCATAGAAACACATGAATGCTACTCAAAGAGGAATGCCGATTTTTCTAATTTTTCAAAACAGGAACTTGTAGTATAAATCGTAAAAAAATCATAACTCTAAAAAATAATTGAAGAATTATTATGAAACTTGCTACGATTGTTTATCATGCGTCAATAAACAGTAAAAAGACCATAGAAACACATGAATGCTACACAAAGATGAATGCCGATTTTTCTAATTTTCCAAAACAGGAATTTGTTGTATAAATCGTAAAAAAATCATAACTCTAAAAATAATTGAAGAATTATTATGAAACTTGCTACGATTGTTTATCATGCATCAATAAACAGTATAAAGACCATAGAATCACATGAATGCTACTCAAAGATGAATGCCGATTTTTCTAATTTTCCAAAACAGGAATTTATAGTATAAATCGTAAAAAAATCATAACTCTAAAAATAATTGAAGAATTATTATGTAACTTGCTACGATTGTTTATCATGCATCAATAAACAGTAAAAAGACCATAGAAACATATGAATGCTACTCAAAGAGGAATGCCGATTTTTCTAATTTTTCAAAACAGGAATTTGTAGTATAAATCGTAAAAAAATCATAACTCTAAAAATAATTGAAGAATTATTATGAAACTTGCTACGATTGTTTATCATGCATCAATAAACAGTATAAAGACCATAGAAACACATGAATGCTACACAAAGAGGAATGCCGATTTTTCTAATTTTTCAAAACAGGAATTTGTAGTATAAATCGTAAAAAAATCATAACTCTAAAAATAATTGAAGAATTATTATGAAACTTGCTACGATTGTTTATCATACATCAATAAACAGTATAAAGACCATAGAATCACATGAATGCTACTCAAAGATGAATGCCGATTTTTCTAATTTTCCAAAACAGGAATTTATAGTATAAATCGTAAAAAAATCATAACTCTAAAAATAATTGAAGAATTATTATGTAACTTGCTACGATTGTTTATCATGCATCAATAAACAGTAAAGAGACCATAGAAACACATGAATGCTACTCAAAGAGGAATGCCGATTTTTCTAATTTTTCAAAACAGGAATTTGTAGTATAAATCGTAAAAAAATCATAACTAAAAATAATTGAAGAATTATTATGAAACTTGCTACGATTGTTTATCATGCATCAATAAACAGTATAAAGACCATAGAATCACATGAATGCTACTCAAAGATGAATGCCGATTTTTCTAATTTTCCAAAACAGGAATTTATAGTATAAATCGTAAAAAAATCATAACTCTAAAAATAATTGAAGAATTATTATGAAACTTGCTACGATTGTTTATCATGCATCAATAAACAGTATAAAGACCATAGAATCACATGAATGCTACTCAAAGATGAATGCCGATTTTTCTAATTTTCCAAAACAGGAATTTATAGTATAAATCGTAAAAAAATCATAACTCTAAAAATAATTGAAGAATTATTATGTAACTTGCTACGATTGTTTATCATGCATCAATAAACAGTAAAAAGACCATAGAAACACATGAATGCTACTCAAAGAGGAATGCCGATTTTTCTAATTTTTCAAAACAGGAATTTGTAGTATAAATCGTAAAAAAATCATAACTCTAAAAATAATTGAAGAATTATTATGAAACTTGCTACGATTGTTTATCATGCATCAATAAACAGTATAAAGACCATAGAAACACATGAATGCTACACAAAGAGGAATGCCGATTTTTCTAATTTTTCAAAACAGGAATTTGTAGTATAAATCGTAAAAAAATCATAACTCTAAAAATAATTGAAGAATTATTATGAAACTTGCTACGATTGTTTATCATACATCAATAAACAGTATAAAGACCATAGAATCACATGAATGCTACTCAAAGATGAATGCCGATTTTTCTAATTTTCCAAAACAGGAATTTATAGTATAAATCGTAAAAAAATCATAACTCTAAAAATAATTGAAGAATTATTATGTAACTTGCTACGATTGTTTATCATGCATCAATAAACAGTAAAGAGACCATAGAAACACATGAATGCTACTCAAAGAGGAATGCCGATTTTTCTAATTTTTCAAAACAGGAATTTGTAGTATAAATCGTAAAAAAATCATAACTAAAAATAATTGAAGAATTATTATGAAACTTGCTACGATTGTTTATCATGCATCAATAAACAGTATAAAGACCATAGAATCACATGAATGCTACTCAAAGATGAATGCCGATTTTTCTAATTTTCCAAAACAGGAATTTATAGTATAAATCGTAAAAAAATCATAACTCTAAAAATAATTGAAGAATTATTATGTAACTTGCTACGATTGTTTATCATGCATCAATAAACAGTAAAAAGACCATAGAAACACATGAATGCTACTCAAAGAGGAATGCCGATTTTTCTAATTTTTCAAAACAGGAATTTGTAGTATAAATCGTAAAAAAATCATAACTCTAAAAATAATTGAAGAATTATTATGAAACTTGCTACGATTGTTTATCATGCATCAATAAACAGTATAAAGACCATAGAAACACATGAATGCTACACAAAGAGGAATGCCGATTTTTCTAATTTTTCAAAACAGGAATTTGTAGTATAAATCGTAAAAAAATCATAACTCTAAAAATAATTGAAGAATTATTATGAAACTTGCTACGATTGTTTATCATACATCAATAAACAGTATAAAGACCATAGAATCACATGAATGCTACTCAAAGATGAATGCCGATTTTTCTAATTTTCCAAAACAGGAATTTATAGTATAAATCGTAAAAAAATCATAACTCTAAAAATAATTGAAGAATTATTATGTAACTTGCTACGATTGTTTATCATGCATCAATAAACAGTAAAGAGACCATAGAAACACATGAATGCTACTCAAAGAGGAATGCCGATTTTTCTAATTTTTCAAAACAGGAATTTGTAGTATAAATCGTAAAAAAATCATAACTAAAAATAATTGAAGAATTATTATGAAACTTGCTACGATTGTTTATCATGCATCAATAAACAGTATAAAGACCATAGAATCACATGAATGCTACTCAAAGATGAATGCCGATTTTTCTAATTTTCCAAAACAGGAATTTATAGTATAAATCGTAAAAAAATCATAACTCTAAAAATAATTGAAGAATTATTATGTAACTTGCTACGATTGTTTATCATGCATCAATAAACAGGAAAAAGACCATAGAAACACATGAATGCTACTCAAAGAGGAATGCCGATTTTTCTAATTTTTCAAAACAGGAATTTGTAGTATAAATCGTAAAAAAATCATAACTCTAAAAATAATTGAAGAATTATTATGAAACTTGCTACGATTGTTTATCATGCATCAATAAACAGTATAAAGACCATAGAAACACATGAATGCTACACAAAGAGGAATGCCGATTTTTCTAATTTTTCAAAACAGGAATTTGTAGTATAAATCGTAAAAAAATCATAACTCTAAAAATAATTGAAGAATTATTATGAAACTTGCTACGATTGTTTATCATACATCAATAAACAGTATAAAGACCATAGAATCACATGAATGCTACTCAAAGATGAATGCCGATTTTTCTAATTTTCCAAAACAGGAATTTATAGTATAAATCGTAAAAAAATCATAACTCTAAAAATAATTGAAGAATTATTATGTAACTTGCTACGATTGTTTATCATGCATCAATAAACAGTAAAGAGACCATAGAAACACATGAATGCTACTCAAAGAGGAATGCCGATTTTTCTAATTTTTCAAAACAGGAATTTGTAGTATAAATCGTAAAAAAATCATAACTAAAAATAATTGAAGAATTATTATGAAACTTGCTACGATTGTTTATCATGCATCAATAAACAGTATAAAGACCATAGAATCACATGAATGCTACTCAAAGATGAATGCCGATTTTTCTAATTTTCCAAAACAGGAATTTATAGTATAAATCGTAAAAAAATCATAACTCTAAAAATAATTGAAGAATTATTATGAAACTTGCTACGATTGTTTATCATGCATCAATAAACAGTATAAAGACCATAGAATCACATCAATGCTACTCAAAGATGAATGCCGATTTTTCTAATTTTCCAAAACAGGAATTTATAGTATAAATCGTAAAAAAATCATAACTCTAAAAATAATTGAAGAATTATTATGTAACTTGCTACGATTGTTTATCATGCATCAATAAACAGTAAAAAGACCATAGAAACACATGAATGCTACTCAAAGAGGAATGCCGATTTTTCTAATTTTTCAAAACAGGAATTTGTAGTATAAATCGTAAAAAAAATCATAACTCTAAAAATAATTGAAGAATTATTATGAAACTTGCTACGATTGTTTATCATGCATCAATAAACAGTATAAAGACCATAGAAACACGTGAATGCTACACAAAGAGGAATGCCGATTTTTCTAATTTTTCAAAACAGGAATTTGTAGTATAAATCGTAAAAAAATCATAACTCTAAAAATAATTGAAGAATTATTATGAAACTTGCTACGATTGTTTATCATACATCAATAAACAGTATAAAGACCATAGAATCACATGAATGCTACTCAAAGATGAATGCCGATTTTTCTAATTTTCCAAAACAGGAATTTATAGTATAAATCGTAAAAAAATCATAACTCTAAAAATAATTGAAGAATTATTATGTAACTTGCTACGATTGTTTATCATGCATCAATAAACAGTAAAGAGACCATAGAAACACATGAATGCTACTCAAAGAGGAATGCCGATATTTCTAATTTTTCAAAACAGGAATTTGTAGTATAAATCGTAAAAAAATCATAACTAAAAATAATTGAAGAATTATTATGAAACTTGCTACGATTGTTTATCATGCATCAATAAACAGTATAAAGACCATAGAATCACATGAATGCTACTCAAAGATGAATGCCGATTTTTCTAATTTTCCAAAACAGGAATTTATAGTATAAATCGTAAAAAAATCATAACTCTAAAAATAATTGAAGAATTATTATGTAACTTGCTACGATTGTTTATCATGCATCAATAAACAGTAAAAAGACCATAGAAACACATGAATGCTACTCAAAGAGGAATGCCGATTTTTCTAATTTTTCAAAACAGGAATTTGTAGTATAAGTCGTAAAAAAATCATAACTCTAAAAATAATTGAAGAATTATTATGAAACTTGCTACGATTGTTTATCATGCATCAATAAACAGTATAAAGACCATAGAAACACATGAATGCTACACAAAGAGGAATGCCGATTTTTCTAATTTTTCAAAACAGGAATTTGTAGTATAAATCGTAAAAAAATCATAACTCTAAAAATAATTGAAGAATTATTATGAAACTTGCTACGATTGTTTATCATACATCAATAAACAGTATAAAGACCATAGAATCACATGAATGCTACTCAAAGATGAATGCCGATTTTTCTAATTTTCCAAAACAGGAATTTTTAGTATAAATCGTAAAAAAATCATAACTCTAAAAATAATTGAAGAATTATTATGTAACTTGCTACGATTGTTTATCATGCATCAATAAACAGTAAAGAGACCATAGAAACACATGAATGCTACTCAAAGAGGAATGCCGATTTTTCTAATTTTTCAAAACAGGAATTTGTAGTATAAATCGTAAAAAAATCATAACTAAAAATAATTGAAGAATTATTATGAAACTTGCTACGATTGTTTATCATGCATCAATAAACAGTATAAAGACCATAGAATCACATGAATGCTACTCAAAGATGAATGCCGATTTTTCTAATTTTCCAAAACAGGAATTTATAGTATAAATCGTAAAAAAATCATAACTCTAAAAATAATTGAAGAATTATTATGTAACTTGCTACGATTGTTTATCATGCATCAATAAACAGTAAAAAGACCATAGAAACACATGAATGCTACTCAAAGAGGAACGCCGATTTTTCTAATTTTTCAAAACAGGAATTTGTAGTATAAATCGTAAAAAAAATCATAACTCTAAAAATAATTGAAGAATTATTATGAAACTTGCTACGATTGTTTATCATGCATCAATAAACAGTATAAAGACCATAGAAACACATGAATGCTACACAAAGAGGAATGCCGATTTTTCTAATTTTTCAAAACAGGAATTTGTAGTATAAATCGTAAAAAAATCATAACTCTAAAAATAATTGAAGAATTATTATGAAACTTGCTACGATTGTTTATCATACATCAATAAACAGTATAAAGACCATAGAATCACATGAATGCTACTCAAAGATGAATGCCGATTTTTCTAATTTTCCAAAACAGGAATTTATAGTATAAATCGTAAAAAAATCATAACTCTAAAAATAATTGAAGAATTATTATGTAACTTGCTACGATTGTTTATCATGCATCAATAAACAGTAAAGAGACCATAGAAACACATGAATGCTACTCAAAGAGGAATGCCGATTTTTCTAATTTTTCAAAACAGGAATTTGTAGTATAAATCGTAAAAAAATCATAACTAAAAATAATTGAAGAATTATTATGAAACTTGCTACGATTGTTTATCATGCATCAATAAACAGTAAAAAGACCATAGAAACACATGAATGCTACTCAAAGAGGAATGCCGATTTTTCTAATTTTTCAAAACAGGAATTTGTAGTATAAATCGTAAAAAAATCATAACTCTAAAAATAATTGAAGAATTATTATGAAACTTGCTACGATTGTTTATCATGCATCAATAAACAGTAAAAAGACCATAGAAACACATGAATGCTACACAAAGAGGAATTTGTAGTATAAATCGTAAAAAAAAATCATAACTAAAAATAATTGAAGAATTATTATGAAACTTGCTACGATTGTTTACCATGCATCAATAAACAGTATAAAGACCATAGAATCACATGAATGCTACTCAAAGATGAATGCCGATTTTTCTAATTTTCCAAAACAGGAATTTATAGTATAAATCGTAAAAAAATCATAACTCTAAAAATAATTGAAGAATTATTATGAAACTTGCTACGATTGTTTATCATGCATCAATAAACAGTATAAAGACCATAGAATCACATGAATGCTACTCAAAGATGAATGCCGATTTTTCTAATTTTCCAAAACAGGAATTTATAGTATAAATCGTAAAAAAATCATAACTCTAAAAATAATTGAAGAATTATTATGTAACTTGCTACGATTGTTTATCATGCATCAATAAACAGTAAAAAGACCATAGAAACATATGAATGCTACTCAAAGAGGAATGCCGATTTTTCTAATTTTTCAAAACAGGAATTTGTAGTATAAATCGTAAAAAAATCATAACTCTAAAAATAATTGAAGAATTATTATGAAACTTGCTACGATTGTTTATCATGCATCAATAAACAGTATAAAGACCATAGAAACACATGAATGCTACACAAAGAGGAATGCCGATTTTTCTAATTTTTCAAAACAGGAATTTGTAGTATAAATCGTAAAAAAATCATAACTCTAAAAATAATTGAAGAATTATTATGAAACTTGCTACGATTGTTTATCATACATCAATAAACAGTATAAAGACCATAGAATCACATGAATGCTACTCAAAGATGAATGCCGATTTTTCTAATTTTCCAAAACAGGAATTTATAGTATAAATCGTAAAAAAATCATAACTCTAAAAATAATTGAAGAATTATTATGTAACTTGCTACGATTGTTTATCATGCATCAATAAACAGTAAAGAGACCATAGAAACACATGAATGCTACTCAAAGAGGAATGCCGATTTTTCTAATTTTTCAAAACAGGAATTTGTAGTATAAATCGTAAAAAAATCATAACTAAAAATAATTGAAGAATTATTATGAAACTTGCTACGATTGTTTATCATGCATCAATAAACAGTATAAAGACCATAGAATCACATGAATGCTACTCAAAGATGAATGCCGATTTTTCTAATTTTCCAAAACAGGAATTTATAGTATAAATCGTAAAAAAATCATAACTCTAAAAATAATTGAAGAATTATTATGAAACTTGCAACGATTGTTTATCATGCATCAATAAACAGTATAAAGACCATAGAATCACATGAATGCTACTCAAAGATGAATGCCGATTTTTCTAATTTTCCAAAACAGGAATTTATAGTATAAATCGTAAAAAAATCATAACTCTAAAAATAATTGAAGAATTATTATGTAACTTGCTACGATTGTTTATCATGCATCAATAAACAGTAAAAAGACCATAGAAACACATGAATGCTACTCAAAGAGGAATGCCGATTTTTCTAATTTTTCAAAACAGGAATTTGTAGTATAAATCGTAAAAAAATCATAACTCTAAAAATAATTGAAGAATTATTATGAAACTTGCTACGATTGTTTATCATGCATCAATAAACAGTATAAAGACCATAGAAACACATGAATGCTACACAAAGAGGAATGCCGATTTTTCTAATTTTTCAAAACAGGAATTTGTAGTATAAATCGTAAAAAAATCATAACTCTAAAAATAATTGAAGAATTATTATGAAACTTGCTACGATTGTTTATCATACATCAATAAACAGTATAAAGACCATAGAATCACATGAATGCTACTCAAAGATGAATGCCGATTTTTCTAATTTTCCAAAACAGGAATTTATAGTATAAATCGTAAAAAAATCATAACTCTAAAAATAATTGAAGAATTATTATGTAACTTGCTACGATTGTTTATCATGCATCAATAAACAGTAAAGAGACCATAGAAACACATGAATGCTACTCAAAGAGGAATGCCGATTTTTCTAATTTTTCAAAACAGGAATTTGTAGTATAAATCGTAAAAAAATCATAACTAAAAATAATTGAAGAATTATTATGAAACTTGCTACGATTGTTTATCATGCATCAATAAACAGTATAAAGACCATAGAATCACATGAATGCTACTCAAAGATGAATGCCGATTTTTCTAATTTTCCAAAACAGGAATTTATAGTATAAATCGTAAAAAAATCATAACTCTAAAAATAATTGAAGAATTATTATGTAACTTGCTACGATTGTTTATCATGCATCAATAAACAGTAAAAAGACCATAGAAACACATGAATGCTACTCAAAGAGGAATGCCGATTTTTCTAATTTTTCAAAACAGGAATTTGTAGTATAAATCGTAAAAAAATCATAACTCTAAAAATAATTGAAGAATTATTATGAAACTTGCTACGATTGTTTATCATGCATCAATAAACAGTATAAAGACCATAGAAACACATGAATGCTACACAAAGAGGAATGCCGATTTTTCTAATTTTTCAAAACAGGAATTTGTAGTATAAATCGTAAAAAAATCATAACTCTAAAAATAATTGAAGAATTATTATGAAACTTGCTACGATTGTTTATCATACATCAATAAACAGTATAAAGACCATAGAATCACATGAATGCTACTCAAAGATGAATGCCGATTTTTCTAATTTTCCAAAACAGGAATTTATAGTATAAATCGTAAAAAAATCATAACTCTAAAAATAATTGAAGAATTATTATGTAACTTGCTACGATTGTTTATCATGCATCAATAAACAGTAAAGATACCATAGAAACACATGAATGCTACTCAAAGAGGAATGCCGATTTTTCTAATTTTTCAAAACAGGAATTTGTAGTATAAATCGTAAAAAAATCATAACTAAAAATAATTGAAGAATTATTATGAAACTTGCTACGATTGTTTATCATGCATCAATAAACAGTATAAAGACCATAGAATCACATGAATGCTACTCAAAGATGAATGCCGATTTTTCTAATTTTCCAAAACAGGAATTTATAGTATAAATCGTAAAAAAATCATAACTCTAAAAATAATTGAAGAATTATTATGTAACTTGCTACGATTGTTTATCATGCATCAATAAACAGGAAAAAGACCATAGAAACACATGAATGCTACTCAAAGAGGAATGCCGATTTTTCTAATTTTTCAAAACAGGAATTTGTAGTATAAATCGTAAAAAAATCATAACTCTAAAAATAATTGAAGAATTATTATGAAACTTGCTACGATTGTTTATCATGCATCAATAAACAGTATAAAGACCATAGAAACACATGAATGCTACACAAAGAGGAATGCCGATTTTTCTAATTTTTCAAAACAGGAATTTGTAGTATAAATCGTAAAAAAATCATAACTCTAAAAATAATTGAAGAATTATTATGAAACTTGCTACGATTGTTTATCATACATCAATAAACAGTATAAAGACCATAGAATCACATGAATGCTACTCAAAGATGAATGCCGATTTTTCTAATTTTCCAAAACAGGAATTTATAGTATAAATCGTAAAAAAATCATAACTCTAAAAATAATTGAAGAATTATTATGTAACTTGCTACGATTGTTTATCATGCATCAATAAACAGTAAAGAGACCATAGAAACACATGAATGCTACTCAAAGAGGAATGCCGATTTTTCTAATTTTTCAAAACAGGAATTTGTAGTATAAATCGTAAAAAAATCATAACTAAAAATAATTGAAGAATTATTATGAAACTTGCTACGATTGTTTATCATGCATCAATAAACAGTATAAAGACCATAGAATCACATGAATGCTACTCAAAGATGAATGCCGATTTTTCTAATTTTCCAAAACAGGAATTTATAGTATAAATCGTAAAAAAATCATAACTCTAAAAATAATTGAAGAATTATTATGAAACTTGCTACGATTGTTTATCATGCATCAATAAACAGTATAAAGACCATAGAATCACATCAATGCTACTCAAAGATGAATGCCGATTTTTCTAATTTTCCAAAACAGGAATTTATAGTATAAATCGTAAAAAAATCATAACTCTAAAAATAATTGAAGAATTATTATGTAACTTGCTACGATTGTTTATCATGCATCAATAAACAGTAAAAAGACCATAGAAACACATGAATGCTACTCAAAGAGGAATGCCGATTTTTCTAATTTTTCAAAACAGGAATTTGTAGTATAAATCGTAAAAAAATCATAACTCTAAAAATAATTGAAGAATTATTATGTAACTTGCTACGATTGTTTATCATGCATCAATAAACAGTAAGAAGACCATAGAAACACATGAATGCTACTCAAAGAGGAATGCCGATTTTTCTAATTTTTCAAAACAGGAATTTGTAGTATAAGTCGTAAAAAAATCATAACTCTAAAAATAATTGAAGAATTATTATGAAACTTGCTACGATTGTTTATCATGCATCAATAAACAGTATAAAGACCATAGAAACACATGAATGCTACACAAAGAGGAATGCCGATTTTTCTAATTTTTCAAAACAGGAATTTGTAGTATAAATCGTAAAAAAATCATAACTCTAAAAATAATTGAAGAATTATTATGAAACTTGCTACGATTGTTTATCATACATCAATAAACAGTATAAAGACCATAGAATCACATGAATGCTACTCAAAGATGAATGCCGATTTTTCTAATTTTCCAAAACAGGAATTTTTAGTATAAATCGTAAAAAAATCATAACTCTAAAAATAATTGAAGAATTATTATGTAACTTGCTACGATTGTTTATCATGCATCAATAAACAGTAAAGAGACCATAGAAACACATGAATGCTACTCAAAGAGGAATGCCGATTTTTCTAATTTTTCAAAACAGGAATTTGTAGTATAAATCGTAAAAAAATCATAACTAAAAATAATTGAAGAATTATTATGAAACTTGCTACGATTGTTTATCATGCATCAATAAACAGTATAAAGACCATAGAATCACATG
This sequence comes from Aphodius sticticus, assembly GCA_963966075.1. Taxonomy (NCBI): domain Eukaryota; kingdom Metazoa; phylum Arthropoda; class Insecta; order Coleoptera; family Scarabaeidae; genus Aphodius; species Aphodius sticticus. The sequence goes on from OZ014514.1 coordinate 41,047,652, forward strand.
AATGCTACTCAAAGATGAATGCCGATTTTTCTAATTTTCCAAAACAGGAATTTATAGTATAAATCGTAAAAAAATCATAACTCTAAAAATAATTGAAGAATTATTATGTAACTTGCTACGATTGTTTATCATGCATCAATAAACAGTAAAAAGACCATAGAAACACATGAATGCTACTCAAAGAGGAACGCCGATTTTTCTAATTTTTCAAAACAGGAATTTGTAGTATAAATCGTAAAAAAAATCATAACTCTAAAAATAATAGGGTATTCCGGTCATGTCAAAATTTAAGCAGATATTCGGTTTAACCTATTGTACAATTTATGAGGATTCATATAGTTAAGCTATGAGCTTTTTGATTTAGTTTTTCTATAAGATAATTGCAATTAAAAGTGCATTTCGTTTGAATTCACCGACCACCCTCGGAAATACACGATGATTACCGATCCCTAGTAGCGGTGGCAACAGCGGACAGCTCTCGAACAGCTGATCGGCCAAGTTGACGGTTGGCGACCCTGTTGTTTGACAACGAATAAAGGTACCTTTTTTGAGAGATGATTTGATCATTGAAACTTGAAGCCAAACATCTCTCATCTCGCTAGTCGGCAATGTAAAGAAAATCTTATCAGAAGTTACTGTTCTACTGCTGTTATAGCCCAGCACAGAACAATGTCGGCGTTGGAGTTTATACATTTTGAACAAGTGTTTGATATAACCTCAATAGCCAAAGCAGGTGTCAACAAACGAGCGATTCTAAACGTTGACACAACAGAAGACAAAAATTTACTACGTGCACCCTAGATATAGCAACGTTGTCAAGTCGCTCACTTTGAGCGGTCTTTGTGACGTCACAAAGACCAATCCTAATTCAAACTTCAAACAACGATTTCTCTTAATTTAAAACAATGTTTGATATTTTACTTGTGAATTAGCAAACAGTAGCACCCATACTTTATAAAAAATGACAATTTCAAAAACACCGGAATACCCCATTGAAGAATTATTATGAAACTTGCTACGATTGTTTATCATGCATCAATAAACAGTATAAAGACCATAGAAACACATGAATGCTACACAAAGAGGAATGCCGATTTTTCTAATTTTTCAAAACAGGAATTTGTAGTATAAATCGTAAAAAAATCATAACTCTAAAAATAATTGAAGAATTATTATGAAACTTGCTACGATTGTTTATCATACATCAATAAACAGTATAAAGACCATAGAATCACATGAATGCTACTCAAAGATGAATGCCGATTTTTCTAATTTTCCAAAACAGGAATTTATAGTATAAATCGTAAAAAAATCATAACTCTAAAAATAATTGAAGAATTATTATGTAACTTGCTACGATTGTTTATCATGCATCAATAAACAGTAAAGAGACCATAGAAACACATGAATGCTACTCAAAGAGGAATGCCGATTTTTCTAATTTTTCAAAACAGGAATTTGTAGTATAAATCGTAAAAAAATCATAACTAAAAATAATTGAAGAATTATTATGAAACTTGCTACGATTGTTTATCATGCATCAATAAACAGTAAAAAGACCATAGAAACACATGAATGCTACTCAAAGAGGAATGCCGATTTTTCTAATTTTTCAAAACAGGAATTTGTAGTATAAATCGTAAAAAAATCATAACTCTAAAAATAATTGAAGAATTATTATGAAACTTGCTACGATTGTTTATCATGCATCAATAAACAGTAAAAAGACCATAGAAACACATGAATGCTACACAAAGAGGAATTTGTAGTATAAATCGTAAAAAAAAATCATAACTAAAAATAATTGAAGAATTATTATGAAACTTGCTACGATTGTTTACCATGCATCAATAAACAGTATAAAGACCACAGAACTCGCAACAAAAAAAAAACAATTTCTTTTTACCTTGCTATCCTCTTCGGGCTTGATATTCGTTACTACGCCAGACTCTATAACTCTCTCCCCCCTCAAATTTCCCATCGAAGCGCGTTTCCTGTTCCGAAAATTGTTCGAGTTCGTACTGTACAGTTTCTGGTCGATTATCGACACGCGTTCCGTCAGTTTAGCAGCCTTCTCGTTCAGATCTTCCCGCAGCTTCGAGGCCGCATTCTGCGCAGAAGCGCTGTTGGCCCCCGCGTTGCTCCTATTCTGCAGACTCGCAATCAACTCCTGCGTCGTCTTCACCTTCGCGTTTCCCCTGGACACGGCCATCTTGTTACTAAACGACGTTTCCGCCTCGTCCAGCAGATTTTTGTGATTCTTTGATCCTACGGATGAAAAAAAAATTCATAAACAACGACAGGAATCAAAGAATTATTGAGATTTTTAGGGTTAGGTGAGGTTAGGAAAGATGCAATGTCAAAATGAGAGAGTTGGGTTAGTTTGTTTAGGTTATGTTGCAGGTTTTCTTTGACATTTGTATTCTACTTTTTGAAATAATGATATTATAACTAAACTACAAACATGATTGTAGTGATTATTATTAAATAATAAGAGCAGGCATTATACAAACTTAACCAAATGGTAAATTTGAAACTTTACAATTTATTTGTTTTTGAGAAAGTATGATACGATCAAAGAAAACATTTATTTACCTCCGGAAAATGTTATATGAAAAAGTTATCGTAGAAATGAACGTAGGAACGAAATCGAATAAAAAAAAATCTAAATCAACAAACCTCTACCTTTTTTCCGGCCCCTCTTCTTGGGCAGTTGCTGCTCGAGTAGCGGGTCGTGCTTCCCGTCCGGAATGCTGGAATTCGAGTCCGAATTTATCATTATCACATCCTTTTTCAGCAGTTCCGCCGCAAACAAATCCTTAAAACTCGAGTTTGAGTTGTCGGAAAGGTCCAGTTCCGTTATGCCGCCGTTCAGCCTCGAGCGCTTGGCTAGGAGCATCGCGGCGTCCGCCTTATCTCCGGGGGCCCCGGCGAGGGGCCTCTTCTTCTTGTTGTACTCGATCTGCTTCACCTGGCCGTTCGAGTCCGGAATCACAGAATTTCTCCATTTCTTAACCAGTTCTTTGGCACGTTTCGCCAAATTTTGATTCGACGTCTTACGTCGTAATTCATTTACATACCGACCTAATCGGGTGTCCTATAATACCAAAGAATAACTATAATAAGGATTTCGTAACGTTTTTCTTGGTGTTTGACAAATCTGACAAAGAAAAATGCTGATATTTGAACTGCTAAAACAGCATTAGCTCTTTTTGGGGCCCCACGGGCAAGACTAAAGTTCAAATTTGGTATTCTTACTACGATAATTTAATAATTAATCAATTTATAGTTTTTAAAACACTAATTTTGGTTCCCAACCGGCACGGGTGCAAATATAAAATTCAATGTTCTTGACGCTTTGTTAAAGTTAGTTGGTCTCCCTGAGAGGAGCCTAAATGTGCTTGCAACGTTATTAGTTACGTTATGATAAGTCTATAACGAAAAGGACTTTCCAAAATACTGGTTCCAACGCGCCACTAGGCCTACTAGAGAACTATTTTAATTGAAGAGTCGTTAGAACATACAATTCCATCCAAATTTGAAGTAATCCTTAATTCTGCCATTACATTGTGCATAAAGGTTGCTATTTACATTATGTGACATCTTTCCTGCAAATTTCTTACAATTTAAGAGTCCGTAGTGACATTTTCTGCGTTACAAATGCCATGTGAGGTTAGATGTCGAAATATCAGCTGTTTCAAACTAATTTTTAGACTATTTCTTCTCGTTTAGATACTTTAACTTCCGTAAAACTGGGTAAAATGTATCCCGGAAAAGAAATTGAGGAGAATTATGGTACGTACCTCGAGTTGTTCTTTGGTAATCGCAATTTTCTCCAATAAGGAGATGACATCAACAACCGCAGGCATATCGACCACCTAAAACGAAGAGGAAAACTTGTTGTCATCGAATATAGGTTAAAAATCGCGCAAAATTCCGCGTTATTCACGATATCGACCGTACGCGTCAAAAAATCGGCTGTATTACGAAATATGCCACATGAAGTAAGTGGTAACCACCTACTAAAATCCATCAAAACCCACAAAACCGTCGTTAAAAACGTCGAAAACTGTCGAAAAACGTGCGTACGGCCGCTAAAATACGTAAGAGGGCCACCTGATCCTCAGTAGACCTCAACGGGGTAGGCTCGTAACGTTCACATACCCGTACACGAAACTAAAAATGACGAAAACTCGCTTAAAATCGGACAAACTTACATTATAATTGGCGTCGAGGGACCGTCGTAACTTTTGCGTCAGTTCGGCGACGTTATTCTGCATCTAAATGCGGATTTGTATCGGTAAAACCGAATATACTTCGAGAGGACCTTTCGGAGTTCCGTGCGACAACAATGGCGGAGGTACATTGCGTTTTGTCCAATTCTCGACTCCGCACTGTGATACGGGAAACATGGAGCGCACCGAGAACACTGAGGTGGGGATCGGGTGCACGAATCAGCGCCGGCAGTGCGCACGTGCGGCGCCCTCTACGTCAGAATCTCGGTCGCTTTTCGAAGCCGTTCGCCTCGCTGTTTGCGATCCGCCGTCGATACAAAACGATCGCCCGGCCGTTTTCGAATAGCCCGCGCGAGGCTACGTTCAGATATCACCTCCCCTCCCGGCGTCCGTAGTCAGTTGACCTTTCAGGGGTAATTAAGCTACCCCACCTATTTAATCATCATAGAACGTAACTAATTAGGGAATTGGTTACTGTTTTTAAGGGATTAATTGTAAAATATGAGTCGTTTTGACTTTACCGGGTGTTTATTGATTTGTATGATAGTTGTTATGGGAGTGAAGTCAGCTGGACATAAACAAGCCGGGAAGATGGAAACGTTCAGAAAACGGCTCCGTTGTTAAATTTCACATTTTTTTGACTAGTTAGTAATAACATTTAGAAAAATGAAAATAAAACCCATGTAAAACTTACGAATAGCATACTTTTATTAATAATATTAATCTTTAAATTAATCACGTACAATTACAGTAGTTTTTCTTCGCTTTTACAAAAATAAACATACAAATTTTGAGATTTGGGACGTACACTTAGCTAACTTGTAACGCAAAGACGGATACAAATAAAAATAGAGTTTTTTTACAGAGTAGTTTCAAGGATTGCTATTTTATGTGCACTCCATTGTAGCGGAAACATTTGAATTATCGTTAAGGGAAGCTTCTGGTGCCACTGGCTGGTCCTCCCAATTTATTTTGAATCTTGTTACACGCGGTTCAGATGCTAAAATATTCCTGACAACCTAAGAAAAAAAAAACAATACATTATCTCTTTTTTATAAATAACAGGTGTTCAGATAAAATAGTCGTATGACTTTTGAATGACAGTACACTTAACCTCACTTTTTAAAACTTACTTTATCAAATTGAGGTGGGCTTGGAAGGTTTTCTCGCAATTCTGGGTCGACGTATTCGTTATTTATAAAATACCCTACCCGAATAAATTCTTGCCCCTTATACGAGCAGGTTAAAAGAACTACGGTAACCCCGATAGCATCATTCTCGGGAATCCGTTGAACGTTCGGAGGATCAGCCTACAAAACAAACGAATTTAAAATAATAACCACAAAATATACAAAAGAAAACATACTTGAAAAACAAACATGTGCTTTCCTTCTGGAATGGGGCCTACAAATACAGAATCTAACACTTGATCATGCTCTTCGCTTTCAGCGGAACCAACGTATATCATTTTCCACTCCAGATCTACGAAAAAAACATTATTGCATAAAAAACCCAAAATCAAACGTTTAAAGCTACTATAGTGCCAATTTGGGATAATAAACAAACCAAATAATCAATATACTAACCTTCTTTAAGTTCTTCTATGCATTCAAACGTAATTTCAAATTGGAAAGGATTTGAAAACGCACTGGGATTATCCATAACCGTTATATTGCATAGTTGAACCTTTGCCATGTTTTGTTGATGCTTGTACTATACGTACAATCAATTATTATCGCCAATTTATATCGACTATTTAGGCGAATGCACGATATACTTAACTTCTAGTACTGAAATAATTCTAGAATTGCGTGGTATAATTGATGTAAAAAGGCAAAAAGTCGGTATGTTTTTCTTCTGAAATTGTTTGGTTAGGAGCAAACGGTTTTGCGCGGTTTACACCGGGATTATTAGTTTTATTATCGTGGTGGTGGTGGTAGTGCTTGACAGAACTAACTTCACACGCCATAGATCTAGTACAATTTTTATAGATTAACACGGACTTTCAAACAAATGATGACTCATTTACATTAATTAATTACCCATAAGCGATAAGAATATGCTTATTTGCATAGTTTATTGTTAAAGTAATGTTAATCTAATAAATTCTATTTAAAACAGCATTTTTGACATTTTTCCCATATTGAAACCGACTGTCGTTGACACGAAACTTAACCTCGAAACCGCATTTGTCAAAAATTCAACCTTTTGAGGAATTTCTAACAAGATAATACAATTGAAATAATATAAAACCAAAGAAATGACCAAATTAATGGAATGGCTGTCCGTTTTGGGCGTTATAATCGCGATTTGGTACGCTCTGCTAACACAGAAAATAGCGAATAACTTTGACGAAACGCTTGTACTGCTGTCACCCGTTATTCTAGTCGGTATATTCGGGGTAAGTTCGGATTTAAGTAAGATGAAGGAAGTGAAATGTATTACGTAGATTAATTTTATTCGGTTGTTTTTAGTTGTATGCGGCAACTGTGGTGTTATACCGAACTTGCACGTTCAATGATTGCGATGGTGCTGCGACTGAGCTACGTGCTGAGATTCTTGAAGCAAAACAAGATTTAAAGAAGCTGGGATTCGTATTCAAGACTGAGAAATTGTAATTGTTAAAAGTACTCTTTTTATATGTGTAATATTTAATTAATAAAAATCCGGTTCAAAATATATGGCTCTGTATTTTTACGTAATTCCCCTGTTGTTGATGTGACACAAGTTTTCGATAAGGAAATTATCAATAAGCACAATAATCTATACAAAAACATTTATTTCATAAATGTTATAAATATTGAGTTATACTTATATGAGACAACATGAGACAATAATTTAGTTTTACATATTGTTCATATAACTTAAATGCAGTACGTATACTACAAAAACAAAACTCTTAATATAAGTTACATATCAAAATATATAAGTGCACAAAAAACCAAAATATTCCAAAGCATTTACAGAGACTCAATACTTCGTAGGCTATTTTTATACAAAAAAAAAACACATTCTCGAATAACAAAATAAATTGTTTATCGTCTAAAACAAAAAAACTAATAATGATATTTTGGTCTACAAGTGCACATATCTTCGTGTATGATTCGACATTTCGGGTTCACGGAGGCAAATTCCATGAGTCCTTTGCTTGTGACACCCGTGTATGTCACGTCCAGCAATTTGAGGTTAAGGTACATCACGTTTACGAGCGTCTTGTTGGTAACACCTCGGTATCCGCGGAAAGACAGACAGCTGATGTTTGACGTATATCTGGTGTTGCCCAACCCTAGGATTATCCTGTCCGCATCATGAGACACCTCGCCGAAAAGTATGTGCAAGGCGTTCAAATTCGAACGCATTTTCTCTGCTCCGTGAGGTCGACTTAAATTTCTATTCACCGAGATTCTGACGTCCACCTTCTCGAATAGGTCCTGCAAGTTAACATCACAAGAATTAGCAATATACTTCTCTAGGTTATATACTCCTCAATATAGGGTTATGTTCGTTATTGTAAGCAGTTCTTTTCAGTTCTTTTCGAGAGCGATTTATTTATGAGTGCATCTCTCAGAATGAATATTGATCGATTATTTGTTTATTATACTCTATTCACTTTTAGAATAAAGCGTTGGATAAGATAGGGCTATAATTTGCGGCTTTTGATTGGCTGAAAGTTGAACCAAATTTACACCAGCCAACGTGCGTATGTCACTTGAATTTTGAAACGTCATGTCATTTGCATCAGATTCAAGATTTTCGTTGTGTTCTAGTTGTTGTGTTCGGAATACTTTGCAGTCTTTCGAATTTATTTTCAACAATCGATTCAAATAAAACTCAGTTCTTTTGAGAACTCCACACAATATTAACATTGTAACAGGTAATCTTAATATTGCCAATAATATTTGTTGTTACTGTTTTACGATGATATTTAATAGTGTTAATAAGGATGAGAGAATGCAGGCTGGTTCATCAAAAAATCCGCAAGGAAAGCCCATTCGCAGTGGACAACGGCTGATGGCCTACAATGCATATCTCGAGTACAGTCGTGAACCTGGAAATTTGAAGTCAGATTCTGTAAAATTAGCTTCGAAGCTTGTACATAGGTATTGAAGAATCAACAATGTGGGCCATTGTAAAGGAAAACGGCACTTCTGGAGTATTACGTTCTCCAACCAAAAAACGTAAACGGGAAAACACTTACGACAAATTGGATGAATTACAGAAAAATTCAATTAGGCGACATGTTTATTCTTTCTATTTTAACAATGAATTACCAACTATCTCCAAAGTATTAACAGTAATGATAATGATTATGATTATTTATGTAATATTGAAATTAAGTGGAAATTTGTATAGGCTATTGAAGCAGATGATTTCCTAACTACGGTGAAGCGAACAACTTTGTGGAAAATATTGCATATGTTGGGATTTAAATGAGAAAACCGAAGCAGGAAAAGTATTTTAATTGAAAGACAGGATATTGTTTCATGGAGACGAAGATATTTGACCAGTATCAGACAGTATCGCTCAATGGGGAAAAAAATCTATTACTTAGATGAGACATGGGTTAATGCTGGTCACACAAAACCAAAGGTCTGGAACGATACCACTATAACAAGCGCTCGACAAGCATTTGTTCGTGGGTTATCACGAGGTATTACAGATCCTTCTGGAAAAGGAAAACATCTTATTGTTCTACACATCGGTTCGGAAGCAGGTTTTGTAGATAACGGCCTTCTGTTATTTGAATCAAAAAAGACTGGCGACTACCACGAAGACACGAACAGCGACGTCTTCACGGAATGGATGAGAAATATGTTGCCACGACTTGAGCCTGGATGTGTAATTGTAATGGATAATGCTCCTTACCATTCCGTGAAGATGGATAAAGTACCAAACAACTCTTGGCGAAAAGGGACATTAATAGAATGGCTTATGTCAAAAGGCGTAACCGTAGATAACAGTATGTTGAAAGTAGAACTTCTAGATATGGCAAAAAGTATACAAGTGATAACCCAGTCAACTATGTAATCGATCAATTAGTGGGGGAAAGTGGTCGCAAAATCTTACGATTGCCTCCATATCACTGCGATTTAAACCCAATTGAATTAATTTGGGCCCAAGTTAAACATCATGTCGCCGCAAACAATATAACATTTAAGTTGCCGGAGGTCAAAACTCTGCTTCTTGAGGGTTTGGAAGTTGCAAATGCGGAACGTTGGAAAGCTTGCATCAAACATGTAGTCAGCAAAGAAAACAAATTATATCAACTGGACAATATTGTTGAAGATATTATGGAAGAGTTTATTATAACAACCAATACAGGATCATCATCAGATTTGTGGTCTGATGCTGAACCATCTACAAGCGAATAAAATAAGGAATTCCTATTTATCAAATGACAAACTTTTCGTGTTCTTTTTTACTTTTTTAAACAGTAATGTAACGGAAGGCGTGTGAGGACGCTTTGAGAACTGCTGTCGGAGCAAATTGCTGCTCGTAGAGATATACGAGAATAAACAGTGATATTTTATTCCTTTTTTATTATAATTTGCACAAATATTGAAATTCTTCGTGGACGCAGTTGTGTAAGGATAGGTCAATCGAATAGTTGCTATAGTTTCACAATTTAAACAATAATTATTGTGTGGTGTATAGGATACGAGAGCCTTAAGTCATCTCCGTTAAAAAATCATTATTCTGGCATGAAACGTTCAAAAACAATATTCAAAACGCTTAATATTTAATTGAACGTTGAACGAACTTTAAAAAAAAACTTAGCCGACCAATGAAATAAAAAAAAAAATTACCCTAATTTCCATCTTCCGTCGCTTTGGTCCCCCCCTCGTACCAACGTCATCCCCGCTCTCGGGCTCAAGATTATCATCATCAACGTCGTCGCCATCGTCGTCATTATCGTCACCATCGTCGTCATCGTCTTCGCTATTCGAAATCACCTCTTCTTCCCCCTCCGCAGTTTCGTTTCTACGTTTCACCCCGCGAACCCTAACCTCGAAACCTAGCATCTCCGGTTCCGTTCCGGCCGTCGAACCGCTCGTATCGGCGGCGCCGTCTCCGGAATTCGCCGGAACGTTTGCCCAAGAACTCCCCTCGTCGTCTTCGTTGTTATCGTCGTTATTTTCGTCGCGATTGCTCGGGGGGGCCCGTCGAGCCGAAGTGGACCTCCCGAAGATTATGGCGGTGGGGCGCGCGCACGTCTCGCAAGCGCAATGCTGCTTCGGGTCGGAGAGGGCTAGAGTTACTTCGTCGGAGTGCTCGAGTATCGCCATTTCGAAGGGGTTCCGCGGAGGCCTGTGGGGTACCCAGTGCAAGTTGGGGTTCTCTGGAGTCGCCGGTGACGTGTAGTCCGCGGGGGGGCTCACTCGCGGCGGGTGGACGATGACGTGACCAGACCTGAAACAAAAGAAAAAAAAGATTAGGATACATTTTTTTTAAGCTATTGGTTAATACTGTTTTCGTTAGAAAGTTGGAAAAAAAAGCGCATATGCAACTTTAAAAGATCACAACTCGAAAAATAATGGAGGGATCGTAATGAAATTGATAATAATTATTCATAATGCATAAATAAACGATATAAAGACTACACAAGCTCATAAGAACCGCCCAAAAGGCAGAACAATATTTTTTTCGTAGAAGTACGCCAAAGCTTGAAAAGTAGAACTAAAGAGTGTAAAAAATCATAACTTTAAAAATAATTGTCGAACTAAGATGAAACTCACGATAATTATTGAATACGCACCAATAAACAATATAAAGACCATAGCATGTACTAGAAATCACTCGAAAGATAGTTACGAATTTTTGAAGTACGCAAAAGTGGCAAAGATCGTATAAGAAACAGTAAAAAAAATCATAACTTCAAAAATAATGGTGGAACTAAGATGAAACTCACAATAATTATTGAGTATGCACCAATAAACAATATAAAGACCATAGCATGTACTAGAAACCACTCGAAAGATAGTAACGAATTTTTAAAGTACGCAAAAGTGCCCAAGATTGTATAAGAGACAGTAAAAAAATCTTAACTTCAAAAATAATGGTCCAACTAAGATGAAACTCACGATAATTATTGAATATGCACCAATAAACAATATAAAGACCATAGCATGTACTAGAAATCACTTGAAAGATAGTTACGAATTTTTGAAGTACGCAAAAGTGCCAAAGATTGTATAAGAGACAGTAAAAAAAATCATATTTTCAAAATAATGGTGGAATTAAGATTAAACTCACAATAATTATTGAATATGCACCAATAAACAATATAAAGAGCATAGCATGTAGTAGAAATCACTCAAAGGATAGTTATGAATTTTTGAAGTACGCAAAAGTGGCAAAGATCGTATAAGAAACAGTAAAAAAAATCGTAACTCCAAAAATAATGGTTGAATTAAGATTAAACTCACAATAATTATTGAATACGCACCAATAAACAATATAAAAAGCATAGCATGTATTAGAAATCACTCAAAGGATAGTTACGAATTTTTGAAGTACGCAAAAGTGCCAAAGATCGTATAAGAAACAGTAAAAAAAATCGTAACTCCAAAAATAATGGTTGAATTAAGATGAAACTCACAATAATTATTGAATACGCACCAATAAACAATATAAAGAGCATAGCATGTATTAGAAATCACTCAAAGGATAGTTACGAATTTTTGAAGTACGCAAAAGTGCCAAAGATCGTATAAGAAACAGTAAAAAAAATCGTAACTCCAAAAATAATGGTTGAATTAAGATGAAACTCACAATAATTATTGAATACGCACCAATAAACAATATAAAGACCATAGCAGGTATTGGGAATCACTCAAAAGATAGTTACGAATTTTTGAGGTACGCAAAAGTGGCAAAGATCTTATAAGAGACTGTAAAAAAAATCATAACTTCAAAAATAATGGTGGAATTAAGATTAAACTCACAATAATTATTGAATACGCACCAATAAACAATATAAAGAGCATAGCATGTATTAGAAATCACTCAAAGGATAGTTACGAATTTTTGAAGTACGCAAAAGTGCCAAAGATCGTATAAGAAACAGTAAAAAAAATCGTAACTCCAAAAATAATGGTTGAATTAAGATGAAACTCACAATAATTATTGAATACGCACCAATAAACAATATAAAGAGCATAGCATGTATTAGAAATCACTCAAAGGATAGTTACGAATTTTTGAAGTACGCAAAAGTGCCAAAGATCGTATAAGAAACAGTAAAAAAAATCGTAACTCCAAAAATAATGGTTGAATTAAGATGAAACTCACAATAATTATTGAATGCGCACCAATAAACAATATAAAGACCATAGCAGGTATTGGGAATCACTCAAAAGATAGTTACGAATTTTTGAGGTACGCAAAAGTGGCAAAGATCTTATAAGAGACTGTAAAAAAAATCATAACTTCAAAAATAATGGTGGAATTAAGATCAAACTCACAATAATTATTGAATACGCACCAATAAACAATATAAAGAGCATAGCATGTATTAGAAATCACTCAAAGGATAGTTAAGAATTTTTGAAGTACGCAAAAGTGCCAAAGATCGTATAAGAAACAGTAAAAAAAATCGTAACTCCAAAAATAATGGTTGAATTAAGATGAAACTCACAATAATTATTGAATACGCACCAATAAACAATATAAAGACCATAGCAGGTATTGGGAATCACTCAAAAGATAGCTACGAATTTTTGAGGTACGCAAAAGTGGCAAAGATCTTATAAGAGACTGTAAAAAAAATCATAACTTCAAAAATAATGGTGGAATTAAGATTAAACTCACAATAATTATTGAATACGCACCAATAAACAATATAAAGACCATAGCAGGTATTGGGAATCACTCAAAAGATAGCTACGAATTTTTGAGGTACGCAAAAGTGGCAAAGATCTTATAAGAGACTGTAAAAAAAATCAATAATGGTGGAATTAAGATTAAACTCACAATAATTATTGAATACGCACCAATAAACAATATAAAGAGCATAGCATGTATTAGAAATCACTCAAAGGATAGTTAAGAATTTTTGAAGTACGCAAAAGTGCCAAAGATCGTATAAGAAACAGTAAAAAAAATCGTAACTCCAAAAATAATGGTTGAATTAAGATGAAACTCACAATAATTATTGAATACGCACCAATAAACAATATAAAGACCATAGCAGGTATTGGGAATCACTCAAAAGATAGCTACGAATTTTTGAGGTACGCAAAAGTGGCAAAGATCTTATAAGAGACTGTAAAAAAAATCATAACTTCAAAAATAATGGTGGAATTAAGATTAAACTCACAATAATTATTGAATACGCACCAATAAACAATATAAAGAGCATAGCATGTATTAGAAATCACTCAAAGGATAGTTAAGAATTTTTGAAGTACGCAAAAGTGCCAAAGATCGTATAAGAAACAGTAAAAAAAATCGTAACTCCAAAAATAATGGTTGAATTAAGATGAAACTCACAATAATTATTGAATACGCACCAATAAACAATATAAAGACCATAGCAGGTATTGGGAATCACTCAAAAGATAGCTACGAATTTTTGAGGTACGCAAAAGTGGCAAAGATCTTATAAGAGACTGTAAAAAAAATCATAACTTCAAAAATAATGGTGGAATTAAGATTAAACTCACAATAATTATTGAATACGCACCAATAAACAATATAAAGACCATAGCAGGTATTGGGAATCACTCAAAAGATAGCTACGAATTTTTGAGGTACGCAAAAGTGGCAAAGATCTTATAAGAGACTGTAAAAAAAATCATAACTTCAAAAATAATGGTGGAATTAAGATTAAACTCACAATAATTATTGAATACGCACCAATAAACAATATAAAGACCATAGCAGGTATTGGGAATCACTCAAAAGATAGCTACGAATTTTTGAGGTACGCAAAAGTGGCAAAGATCTTATAAGAGACTGTAAAAAAAATCATAACTTCAAAAATAATGGTGGAATTAAGATTAAACTCACAATAATTATTGAATACGCACCAATAAACAATATAAAGAGCATAGCATGTATTAGAAATCACTCAAAGGATAGTTAAGAATTTTTGAAGTACGCAAAAGTGCCAAAGATCGTATAAGAAACAGTAAAAAAAATCGTAACTCCAAAAATAATGGTTGAATTAAGATGAAACTCACAATAATTATTGAATACGCACCAATAAACAATATAAAGACCATAGCAGGTATTGGGAATCACTCTAAAGATAGCTACGAATTTTTGAGGTACGCAAAAGTGGCAAAGATCTTATAAGAGACTGTAAAAAAAATCATAACTTCAAAAATAATGGTGGAATTAAGATTAAACTCACAATAATTATTGAATACGCACCAATAAACAATATAAAGACCATAGCAGGTATTGGGAATCACTCAAAAGATAGCTACGAATTTTTGAGGTACGCAAAAGTGGCAAAGATCTTATAAGAGACTGTAAAAAAAATCATAACTTCAAAAATAATGGTTGAATTAAGATGAAACTCACAATAATTATTGAATACGCACCAATAAACAATATAAAGACCATAGCAGGTATTGGGAATCACTCAAAAGATAGCTACGAATTTTTGAGGTACGCAAAAGTGGCAAAGATCTTATAAGAGACTGTAAAAAAAATCATAACTTCAAAAATAATGGTGGAATTAAGATTAAACTCACAATAATTATTGAATACGCACCAATAAACAATATAAAGACCATAGCAGGTATTGGGAATCACTCAAAAGATAGCTACGAATTTTTGAGGTACGCAAAAGTGGCAAAGATCTTATAAGAGACTGTAAAAAAAATCATAACTTCAAAAATAATGGTGGAATTAAGATTAAACTCACAATAATTATTGAATACGCACCAATAAACAATATAAAGAGCATAGCATGTATTAGAAATCACTCAAAGGATAGTTAAGAATTTTTGAAGTACGCAAAAGTGCCAAAGATCGTATAAGAAACAGTAAAAAAAATCGTAACTCCAAAAATAATGGTTGAATTAAGATGAAACTCACAATAATTATTGAATACGCACCAATAAACAATATAAAGACCATAGCAGGTATTGGGAATCACTCTAAAGATAGCTACGAATTTTTGAGGTACGCAAAAGTGGCAAAGATCTTATAAGAGACTGTAAAAAAAATCATAACTTCAAAAATAATGGTGGAATTAAGATTAAACTCACAATAATTATTGAATACGCACCAATAAACAATATAAAGACCATAGCAGGTATTGGGAATCACTCAAAAGATAGCTACGAATTTTTGAGGTACGCAAAAGTGGCAAAGATCTTATAAGAGACTGTAAAAAAAATCATAACTTCAAAAATAATGGTGGAATTAAGATTAAACTCACAATAATTATTGAATACGCACCAATAAACAATATAAAGACCATAGCAGGTATTGGGAATCACTCAAAAGATAGCTACGAATTTTTGAGGTACGCAAAAGTGGCAAAGATCTTATAAGAGACTGTAAAAAAAATCATAACTTCAAAAATAATGGTGGAATTAAGATTAAACTCACAATAATTATTGAATACGCACCAATAAACAATATAAAGAGCATAGCATGTATTAGAAATCACTCAAAGGATAGTTAAGAATTTTTGAAGTACGCAAAAGTGCCAAAGATCGTATAAGAAACAGTAAAAAAAATCGTAACTCCAAAAATAATGGTTGAATTAAGATGAAACTCACAATAATTATTGAATACGCACCAATAAACAATATAAAGACCATAGCAGGTATTGGGAATCACTCAAAAGATAGCTACGAATTTTTGAGGTACGCAAAAGTGGCAAAGATCTTATAAGAGACTGTAAAAAAAATCATAACTTCAAAAATAATGGTGGAATTAAGATTAAACTCACAATAATTATTGAATACGCACCAATAAACAATATAAAGACCATAGCAGGTATTGGGAATCACTCAAAAGATAGCTACGAATTTTTGAGGTACGCAAAAGTGGCAAAGATCTTATAAGAGACTGTAAAAAAAATCATAACTTCAAAAATAATGGTGGAATTAAGATTAAACTCACAATAATTATTGAATACGCACCAATAAACAATATAAAGACCATAGCAGGTATTGGGAATCACTCAAAAGATAGCTACGAATTTTTGAGGTACGCAAAAGTGGCAAAGATCTTATAAGAGACTGTAAAAAAAATCATAACTTCAAAAATAATGGTGGAATTAAGATTAAACTCACAATAATTATTGAATACGCACCAATAAACAATATAAAGAGCATAGCATGTATTAGAAATCACTCAAAGGATAGTTAAGAATTTTTGAAGTACGCAAAAGTGCCAAAGATCGTATAAGAACAGTAAAAAAAATCGTAACTCCAAAAATAATGGTTGAATTAAGATGAAACTCACAATAATTATTGAATACGCACCAATAAACAATATAAAGACCATAACAGGTATTGGGAATCACTCAAAAGATAGCTACGAATTTTTGAGGTACGCAAAAGTGGCAAAGATCTTATAAGCGACTGTAAAAAAAATCATAACTTCAAAAATAATGGTGGAATTAAGATTAAACTCACAATAATTATTGAATACGCACCAATAAACAATATAAAGAGCATAGCATGTATTAGAAATCACTCAAAGGATAGTTAAGAATTTTTGAAGTACGCATAAGTGCCAAAGATCGTATAAGAAACAGTAAAAAAAATCGTAACTCCAAAAATAATGGTTGAATTAAGATGAAACTCACAATAATTATTGAATACGCACCAATAAACAATATAAAGAGCATAGCATGTATTAGAAATCACTCAAAGGATAGTTAAGAATTTTTGAAGTACGCAAAAGTGCCAAAGATCGTATAAGAAACAGTAAAAAAAATCGTAACTCCAAAAATAATGGTTGAATTAAGATGAAACTCACAATAATTATTGAATACGCACCAATAAACAATATAAAGACCATAGCAGGTATTGGGAATCACTCAAAAGATAGTTACGAATTTTTGAGGTACGCAAAAGTGGCAAAGATCTTATAAGAGACTGTAAAAAAAATCATAACTTCAAAAATAATGGTGGAATTAAGATTAAACTCACAATAATTATTGAATACGCACCAATAAACAATATAAAGAGCATAGCATGTATTAGAAATCACTCAAAGGATAGTTAAGAATTTTTGAAGTACGCATAAGTGCCAAAGATCGTATAAGAAACAGTAAAAAAAATCGTAACTCCAAAAATAATGGTTGAATTAAGATGAAACTCACAATAATTATTGAATACGCACCAATAAACAATATAAAGACCATAGCATGTACTAGAAATCACTTGAAAGATAGTTACGAATTTTTGAAGTACGCAAAAGTGCCAAAGATTGTATAAGAGACAGTAAAAAAAATCATATTTTCAAAATAATGGTGGAATTAAGATTAAACTCACAATAATTATTGAATATGCACCAATAAACAATATAAAGAGCATAGCATGTAGTAGAAATCACTCAAAGGATAGTTATGAATTTTTGAAGTACGCAAAAGTGGCAAAGATCGTATAAGAAACAGTAAAAAAAATCGTAACTCCAAAAATAATGGTTGAATTAAGATTAAACTCACAATAATTATTGAATACGCACCAATAAACAATATAAAAAGCATAGCATGTATTAGAAATCACTCAAAGGATAGTTACGAATTTTTGAAGTACGCAAAAGTGCCAAAGATCGTATAAGAAACAGTAAAAAAAATCGTAACTCCAAAAATAATGGTTGAATTAAGATGAAACTCACAATAATTATTGAATACGCACCAATAAACAATATAAAGAGCATAGCATGTATTAGAAATCACTCAAAGGATAGTTACGAATTTTTGAAGTACGCAAAAGTGCCAAAGATCGTATAAGAAACAGTAAAAAAAATCGTAACTCCAAAAATAATGGTTGAATTAAGATGAAACTCACAATAATTATTGAATACGCACCAATAAACAATATAAAGACCATAGCAGGTATTGGGAATCACTCAAAAGATAGTTACGAATTTTTGAGGTACGCAAAAGTGGCAAAGATCTTATAAGAGACTGTAAAAAAAATCATAACTTCAAAAATAATGGTGGAATTAAGATTAAACTCACAATAATTATTGAATACGCACCAATAAACAATATAAAGAGCATAGCATGTATTAGAAATCACTCAAAGGATAGTTACGAATTTTTGAAGTACGCAAAAGTGCCAAAGATCGTATAAGAAACAGTAAAAAAAATCGTAACTCCAAAAATAATGGTTGAATTAAGATGAAACTCACAATAATTATTGAATACGCACCAATAAACAATATAAAGAGCATAGCATGTATTAGAAATCACTCAAAGGATAGTTACGAATTTTTGAAGTACGCAAAAGTGCCAAAGATCGTATAAGAAACAGTAAAAAAAATCGTAACTCCAAAAATAATGGTTGAATTAAGATGAAACTCACAATAATTATTGAATGCGCACCAATAAACAATATAAAGACCATAGCAGGTATTGGGAATCACTCAAAAGATAGTTACGAATTTTTGAGGTACGCAAAAGTGGCAAAGATCTTATAAGAGACTGTAAAAAAAATCATAACTTCAAAAATAATGGTGGAATTAAGATTAAACTCACAATAATTATTGAATACGCACCAATAAACAATATAAAGAGCATAGCACGTATTAGAAATCACTCAAAGGATAGTTAAGAATTTTTGAAGTACGCAAAAGTGCCAAAGATCGTATAAGAAACAGTAAAAAAAATCGTAACTCCAAAAATAATGGTTGAATTAAGATGAAACTCACAATAATTATTGAATACGCACCAATAAACAATATAAAGACCATAGCAGGTATTGGGAATCACTCAAAAGATAGCTACGAATTTTTGAGGTACGCAAAAGTGGCAAAGATCTTATAAGAGACTGTAAAAAAAATCATAACTTCAAAAATAATGGTGGAATTAAGATTAAACTCACAATAATTATTGAATACGCACCAATAAACAATATAAAGACCATAGCAGGTATTGGGAATCACTCAAAAGATAGCTACGAATTTTTGAGGTACGCAAAAGTGGCAAAGATCTTATAAGAGACTGTAAAAAAAATCATAACTTCAAAAATAATGGTGGAATTAAGATTAAACTCACAATAATTATTGAATACGCACCAATAAACAATATAAAGAGCATAGCATGTATTAGAAATCACTCAAAGGATAGTTAAGAATTTTTGAAGTACGCAAAAGTGCCAAAGATCGTATAAGAAACAGTAAAAAAAATCGTAACTCCAAAAATAATGGTTGAATTAAGATGAAACTCACAATAATTATTGAATACGCACCAATAAACAATATAAAGACCATAGCAGGTATTGGGAATCACTCTAAAGATAGCTACGAATTTTTGAGGTACGCAAAAGTGGCAAAGATCTTATAAGAGACTGTAAAAAAAATCATAACTTCAAAAATAATGATGGAATTAAGATTAAACTCACAATAATTATTGAATACGCACCAATAAACAATATAAAGACCATAGCAGGTATTGGGAATCACTCAAAAGATAGCTACGAATTTTTGAGGTACGCAAAAGTGGCAAAGATCTTATAAGAGACTGTAAAAAAAATCATAACTTCAAAAATAATGGTGGAATTAAGATTAAACTCACAATAATTATTGAATACGCACCAATAAACAATATAAAGACCATAGCAGGTATTGGGAATCACTCAAAAGATAGCTACGAATTTTTGAGGTACGCAAAAGTGGCAAAGATCTTATAAGAGACTGTAAAAAAAATCATAACTTCAAAAATAATGGTGGAATTAAGATTAAACTCACAATAATTATTGAATACGCACCAATAAACAATATAAAGAGCATAGCATGTATTAGAAATCACTCAAAGGATAGTTAAGAATTTTTGAAGTACGCAAAAGTGCCAAAGATCGTATAAGAAACAGTAAAAAAAATCGTAACTCCAAAAATAATGGTTGAATTAAGATTAAACTCACAATAATTATTGAATACGCACCAATAAACAATATAAAAAGCATAGCATGTATTAGAAATCACTCAAAGGATAGTTACGAATTTTTGAAGTACGCAAAAGTGCCAAAGATCGTATAAGAAACAGTAAAAAAAATCGTAACTCCAAAAATAATGGTTGAATTAAGATGAAACTCACAATAATTATTGAATACGCACCAATAAACAATATAAAGACCATAGCAGGTATTGGGAATCACTCTAAAGATAGCTACGAATTTTTGAGGTACGCAAAAGTGGCAAAGATCTTATAAGAGACTGTAAAAAAAATCATAACTTCAAAAATAATGGTGGAATTAAGATTAAACTCACAATAATTATTGAATACGCACCAATAAACAATATAAAGACCATAGCAGGTATTGGGAATCACTCAAAAGATAGCTACGAATTTTTGAGGTACGCAAAAGTGGCAAAGATCTTATAAGAGACTGTAAAAAAAATCATAACTTCAAAAATAATGGTTGAATTAAGATGAAACTCACAATAATTATTGAATACGCACCAATAAACAATATAAAGACCATAGCAGGTATTGGGAATCACTCAAAAGATAGCTACGAATTTTTGAGGTACGCAAAAGTGGCAAAGATCTTATAAGAGACTGTAAAAAAAATCATAACTTCAAAAATAATGGTGGAATTAAGATTAAACTCACAATAATTATTGAATACGCACCAATAAACAATATAAAGACCATAGCAGGTATTGGGAATCACTCAAAAGATAGCTACGAATTTTTGAGGTACGCAAAAGTGGCAAAGATCTTATAAGAGACTGTAAAAAAAATCATAACTTCAAAAATAATGGTGGAATTAAGATTAAACTCACAATAATTATTGAATACGCACCAATAAACAATATAAAGAGCATAGCATGTATTAGAAATCACTCAAAGGATAGTTAAGAATTTTTGAAGTACGCAAAAGTGCCAAAGATCGTATAAGAAACAGTAAAAAAAATCGTAACTCCAAAAATAATGGTTGAATTAAGATGAAACTCACAATAATTATTGAATACGCACCAATAAACAATATAAAGACCATAGCAGGTATTGGGAATCACTCTAAAGATAGCTACGAATTTTTGAGGTACGCAAAAGTGGCAAAGATCTTATAAGAGACTGTAAAAAAAATCATAACTTCAAAAATAATGGTGGAATTAAGATTAAACTCACAATAATTATTGAATACGCACCAATAAACAATATAAAGACCATAGCAGGTATTGGGAATCACTCAAAAGATAGCTACGAATTTTTGAGGTACGCAAAAGTGGCAAAGATCTTATAAGAGACTGTAAAAAAAATCATAACTTCAAAAATAATGGTGGAATTAAGATTAAACTCACAATAATTATTGAATACGCACCAATAAACAATATAAAGAGCATAGCATGTATTAGAAATCACTCAAAGGATAGTTACGAATTTTTGAAGTACGCAAAAGTGCCAAAGATCGTATAAGAAACAGTAAAAAAAATCGTAACTCCAAAAATAATGGTTGAATTAAGATGAAACTCACAATAATTATTGAATGCGCACCAATAAACAATATAAAGACCATAGCAGGTATTGGGAATCACTCAAAAGATAGTTACGAATTTTTGAGGTACGCAAAAGTGGCAAAGATCTTATAAGAGACTGTAAAAAAAATCATAACTTCAAAAATAATGGTGGAATTAAGATTAAACTCACAATAATTATTGAATACGCACCAATAAACAATATAAAGAGCATAGCATGTATTAGAAATCACTCAAAGGATAGTTAAGAATTTTTGAAGTACGCAAAAGTGCCAAAGATCGTATAAGAAACAGTAAAAAAAATCGTAACTCCAAAAATAATGGTTGAATTAAGATGAAACTCACAATAATTATTGAATACGCACCAATAAACAATATAAAGACCATAGCAGGTATTGGGAATCACTCAAAAGATAGCTACGAATTTTTGAGGTACGCAAAAGTGGCAAAGATCTTATAAGAGACTGTAAAAAAAATCATAACTTCAAAAATAATGGTGGAATTAAGATTAAACTCACAATAATTATTGAATACGCACCAATAAACAATATAAAGACCATAGCAGGTATTGGGAATCACTCAAAAGATAGCTACGAATTTTTGAGGTACGCAAAAGTGGCAAAGATCTTATAAGAGACTGTAAAAAAAATCATAACTTCAAAAATAATGGTGGAATTAAGATTAAACTCACAATAATTATTGAATACGCACCAATAAACAATATAAAGAGCATAGCATGTATTAGAAATCACTCAAAGGATAGTTAAGAATTTTTGAAGTACGCAAAAGTGCCAAAGATCGTATAAGAAACAGTAAAAAAAATCGTAACTCCAAAAATAATGGTTGAATTAAGATGAAACTCACAATAATTATTGAATACGCACCAATAAACAATATAAAGACCATAGCAGGTATTGGGAATCACTCTAAAGATAGCTACGAATTTTTGAGGTACGCAAAAGTGGCAAAGATCTTATAAGAGACTGTAAAAAAAATCATAACTTCAAAAATAATGGTGGAATTAAGATTAAACTCACAATAATTATTGAATACGCACCAATAAACAATATAAAGACCATAGCAGGTATTGGGAATCACTCAAAAGATAGCTACGAATTTTTGAGGTACGCAAAAGTGGCAAAGATCTTATAAGAGACTGTAAAAAAAATCATAACTTCAAAAATAATGGTGGAATTAAGATTAAACTCACAATAATTATTGAATACGCACCAATAAACAATATAAAGACCATAGCAGGTATTGGGAATCACTCAAAAGATAGCTACGAATTTTTGAGGTACGCAAAAGTGGCAAAGATCTTATAAGAGACTGTAAAAAAAATCATAACTTCAAAAATAATGGTGGAATTAAGATTAAACTCACAATAATTATTGAATACGCACCAATAAACAATATAAAGAGCATAGCATGTATTAGAAATCACTCAAAGGATAGTTAAGAATTTTTGAAGTACGCAAAAGTGCCAAAGATCGTATAAGAAACAGTAAAAAAAATCGTAACTCCAAAAATAATGGTTGAATTAAGATTAAACTCACAATAATTATTGAATACGCACCAATAAACAATATAAAAAGCATAGCATGTATTAGAAATCACTCAAAGGATAGTTACGAATTTTTGAAGTACGCAAAAGTGCCAAAGATCGTATAAGAAACAGTAAAAAAAATCGTAACTCCAAAAATAATGGTTGAATTAAGATGAAACTCACAATAATTATTGAATACGCACCAATAAACAATATAAAGACCATAGCAGGTATTGGGAATCACTCTAAAGATAGCTACGAATTTTTGAGGTACGCAAAAGTGGCAAAGATCTTATAAGAGACTGTAAAAAAAATCATAACTTCAAAAATAATGGTGGAATTAAGATTAAACTCACAATAATTATTGAATACGCACCAATAAACAATATAAAGACCATAGCAGGTATTGGGAATCACTCAAAAGATAGCTACGAATTTTTGAGGTACGCAAAAGTGGCAAAGATCTTATAAGAGACTGTAAAAAAAATCATAACTTCAAAAATAATGGTTGAATTAAGATGAAACTCACAATAATTATTGAATACGCACCAATAAACAATATAAAGACCATAGCAGGTATTGGGAATCACTCAAAAGATAGCTACGAATTTTTGAGGTACGCAAAAGTGGCAAAGATCTTATAAGAGACTGTAAAAAAAATCATAACTTCAAAAATAATGGTGGAATTAAGATTAAACTCACAATAATTATTGAATACGCACCAATAAACAATATAAAGACCATAGCAGGTATTGGGAATCACTCAAAAGATAGCTACGAATTTTTGAGGTACGCAAAAGTGGCAAAGATCTTATAAGAGACTGTAAAAAAAATCATAACTTCAAAAATAATGGTGGAATTAAGATTAAACTCACAATAATTATTGAATACGCACCAATAAACAATATAAAGAGCATAGCATGTATTAGAAATCACTCAAAGGATAGTTAAGAATTTTTGAAGTACGCAAAAGTGCCAAAGATCGTATAAGAAACAGTAAAAAAAATCGTAACTCCAAAAATAATGGTTGAATTAAGATGAAACTCACAATAATTATTGAATACGCACCAATAAACAATATAAAGACCATAGCAGGTATTGGGAATCACTCTAAAGATAGCTACGAATTTTTGAGGTACGCAAAAGTGGCAAAGATCTTATAAGAGACTGTAAAAAAAATCATAACTTCAAAAATAATGGTGGAATTAAGATTAAACTCACAATAATTATTGAATACGCACCAATAAACAATATAAAGACCATAGCAGGTATTGGGAATCACTCAAAAGATAGCTACGAATTTTTGAGGTACGCAAAAGTGGCAAAGATCTTATAAGAGACTGTAAAAAAAATCATAACTTCAAAAATAATGGTGGAATTAAGATTAAACTCACAATAATTATTGAATACGCACCAATAAACAATATAAAGACCATAGCAGGTATTGGGAATCACTCAAAAGATAGCTACGAATTTTTGAGGTACGCAAAAGTGGCAAAGATCTTATAAGAGACTGTAAAAAAAATCATAACTTCAAAAATAATGGTGGAATTAAGATTAAACTCACAATAATTATTGAATACGCACCAATAAACAATATAAAGAGCATAGCATGTATTAGAAATCACTCAAAGGATAGTTAAGAATTTTTGAAGTACGCAAAAGTGCCAAAGATCGTATAAGAAACAGTAAAAAAAATCGTAACTCCAAAAATAATGGTTGAATTAAGATGAAACTCACAATAATTATTGAATACGCACCAATAAACAATATAAAGACCATAGCAGGTATTGGGAATCACTCAAAAGATAGCTACGAATTTTTGAGGTACGCAAAAGTGGCAAAGATCTTATAAGAGACTGTAAAAAAAATCATAACTTCAAAAATAATGGTGAAATTAAGATTAAACTCACAATAATTATTGAATACGCACCAATAAACAATATAAAGACCATAGCAGGTATTGGGAATCACTCAAAAGATAGCTACGAATTTTTGAGGTACGCAAAAGTGGCAAAGATCTTATAAGAGACTGTAAAAAAAATCATAACTTCAAAAATAATGGTGGAATTAAGATTAAACTCACAATAATTATTGAATACGCACCAATAAACAATATAAAGACCATAGCAGGTATTGGGAATCACTCAAAAGATAGCTACGAATTTTTGAGGTACGCAAAAGTGGCAAAGATCTTATAAGAGACTGTAAAAAAAATCATAACTTCAAAAATAATGGTGGAATTAAGATTAAACTCACAATAATTATTGAATACGCACCAATAAACAATATAAAGAGCATAGCATGTATTAGAAATCACTCAAAGGATAGTTAAGAATTTTTGAAGTACGCAAAAGTGCCAAAGATCGTATAAGAAACAGTAAAAAAAATCGTAACTCCAAAAATAATGGTTGAATTAAGATGAAACTCACAATAATTATTGAATACGCACCAATAAACAATATAAAGACCATAGCAGGTATTGGGAATCACTCAAAAGATAGCTACGAATTTTTGAGGTACGCAAAAGTGGCAAAGATCTTATAAGCGACTGTAAAAAAAATCATAACTTCAAAAATAATGGTGGAATTAAGATTAAACTCACAATAATTATTGAATACGCACCAATAAACAATATAAATAGCATAGCATGTATCAGAAATCACTCAAAGGATAGTTACGAATTTTTGAAGTACGCAAAAGTGCCAAAGATCGTATAAGAAACAGTAAAAAAAATCGTAACTCCAAAAATAATGGTTGAATTAAGATGAAACTCACAATAATTATTGAATACGCACCAATAAACAATATAAAGAGCATAGCATGTATTAGAAATCACTCAAAGGATAGTTAAGAATTTTTGAAGTACGCAAAAGTGCCAAAGATCGTATAAGAAACAGTAAAAAAAATCGTAACTCCAAAAATAATGGTTGAATTAAGATGAAACTCACAATAATTATTGAATACGCACCAATAAACAATATAAAGACCATAGCAGGTATTGGGAATCACTCAAAAGATAGTTACGAATTTTTGAGGTACGCAAAAGTGGCAAAGATCTTATAAGAGACTGTAAAAAAAATCATAACTTCAAAAATAATGGTGGAATTAAGATTAAACTCACAATAATTATTGAATACGCACCAATAAACAATATAAAGAGCATAGCATGTATTAGAAATCACTCAAAGGATAGTTAAGAATTTTTGAAGTACGCATAAGTGCCAAAGATCGTATAAGAAACAGTAAAAAAAATCGTAACTCCAAAAATAATGGTTGAATTAAGATGAAACTCACAATAATTATTGAATACGCACCAATAAACAATATAAAGACCATAGCAGGTATTGGGAATCACTCAAAAGATAGTTACGAATTTTTGAGGTACGCAAAAGTGGCAAAGATCTTATAAGAGACTGTAAAAAAAATCATAACTTCAAAAATAATGGTGGAATTAAGATTAAACTCACAATAATTATTGAATACGCACCAATAAACAATATAAATAGCATAGCATGTATCAGAAATCACTCAAAGGATAGTTACGAATTTTTGAAGTACGCAAAAGTGCCAAAGATCGTATAAGAAACAGTAAAAAAAATCGTAACTCCAAAAATAATGGTTGAATTAAGATGAAACTCACAATAATTATTGAATACGCACCAATAAACAATATAAAGACCATAGCAGGTATTGGGAATCACTCAAAAGATAGTTACGAATTTTTGAGGTACGCAAAAGTGGCAAAGATCTTATAAGAGACTAAAAAAAATCATAACTTCAAAAATAATGGTGGAATTAAGATGAAACTCACAATAATTATTGAATACGCACCAATAAACAATATAAATAGCATAGCATGTATCAGAAATCACTCAAAGGATAGTTACGAATTTTTGAAGTACGCAAAAGTGCCAAAGATCGTATAAGAAACAGTAAAAAAAATCGTAACTCCAAAAATAATGGTTGAATTAAGATGAAACTCACAATAATTATTGAATACGCACCAATAAACAATATAAAGAGCATAGCATGTATTAGAAATCACTCAAAGGATAGTTAAGAATTTTTGAAGTACGCAAAAGTGCCAAAGATCGTATAAGAAACAGTAAAAAAAATCGTAACTCCAAAAATAATGGTTGAATTAAGATGAAACTCACAATAATTATTGAATACGCACCAATAAACAATATAAAGACCATAGCAGGTATTGGGAATCACTCAAAAGATAGTTACGAATTTTTGAGGTACGCAAAAGTGGCAAAGATCTTATAAGAGACTGTAAAAAAAATCATAACTTCAAAAATAATGGTGGAATTAAGATTAAACTCACAATAATTATTGAATACGCACCAATAAACAATATAAAGACCATAGCAGGTATTGGGAATCACTCAAAAGATAGCTACGAATTTTTGAGGTACGCAAAAGTGGCAAAGATCGTATAAGAAACAGTAAAAAAAATCGTAACTCCAAAAATAATGGTTGAATTAAGATGAAACTCACAATAATTATTGAATACGCACCAATAAACAATATAAAGAGCATAGCATGTATTAGAAATCACTCAAAGGATAGTTAAGAATTTTTGAAGTACGCAAAAGTGCCAAAGATCGTATAAGAAACAGTAAAAAAAATCGTAACTCCAAAAATAATGGTTGAATTAAGATGAAACTCACAATAATTATTGAATACGCACCAATAAACAATATAAAGACCATAGCAGGTATTGGGAATCACTCAAAAGATAGTTACGAATTTTTGAGGTACGCAAAAGTGGCAAAGATCTTATAAGAGACTGTAAAAAAAATCATAACTTCAAAAATAATGGTGGAATTAAGATTAAACTCACAATAATTATTGAATACGCACCAATAAACAATATAAAGAGCATAGCATGTATTAGAAATCACTCAAAGGATAGTTAAGAATTTTTGAAGTACGCATAAGTGCCAAAGATCGTATAAGAAACAGTAAAAAAAATCGTAACTCCAAAAATAATGGTTGAATTAAGATGAAACTCACAATAATTATTGAATACGCACCAATAAACAATATAAAGACCATAGCAGGTATTGGGAATCACTCAAAAGATAGTTACGAATTTTTGAGGTACGCAAAAGTGGCAAAGATCTTATAAGAGACTGTAAAAAAAATCATAACTTCAAAAATAATGGTGGAATTAAGATTAAACTCACAATAATTATTGAATACGCACCAATAAACAATATAAAGACCATAGCAGGTATTGGGAATCACTCAAAAGATAGCTACGAATTTTTGAGGTACGCAAAAGTGGCAAAGATCTTATAAGAGACTGTAAAAAAAATCATAACTTCAAAAATAATGGTGGAATTAAGATTAAACTCACAATAATTATTGAATACGCACCAATAAACAATATAAAGAGCATAGCATGTATTAGAAATCACTCAAAGGATAGTTAAGAATTTTTGAAGTACGCAAAAGTGCCAAAGATCGTATAAGAAACAGTAAAAAAAATCGTAACTCCAAAAATAATGGTTGAATTAAGATGAAACTCACAATAATTATTGAATACGCACCAATAAACAATATAAAGACCATAGCAGGTATTGGGAATCACTCAAAAGATAGCTACGAATTTTTGAGGTACGCAAAAGTGGCAAAGATCTTATAAGCGACTGTAAAAAAAATCATAACTTCAAAAATAATGGTGGAATTAAGATTAAACTCACAATAATTATTGAATACGCACCAATAAACAATATAAATAGCATAGCATGTATCAGAAATCACTCAAAGGATAGTTACGAATTTTTGAAGTACGCAAAAGTGCCAAAGATCGTATAAGAAACAGTAAAAAAAATCGTAACTCCAAAAATAATGGTTGAATTAAGATGAAACTCACAATAATTATTGAATACGCACCAATAAACAATATAAAGAGCATAGCATGTATTAGAAATCACTCAAAGGATAGTTAAGAATTTTTGAAGTACGCAAAAGTGCCAAAGATCGTATAAGAAACAGTAAAAAAAATCGTAACTCCAAAAATAATGGTTGAATTAAGATGAAACTCACAATAATTATTGAATACGCACCAATAAACAATATAAAGACCATAGCAGGTATTGGGAATCACTCAAAAGATAGTTACGAATTTTTGAGGTACGCAAAAGTGGCAAAGATCTTATAAGAGACTGTAAAAAAAATCATAACTTCAAAAATAATGGTGGAATTAAGATTAAACTCACAATAATTATTGAATACGCACCAATAAACAATATAAAGAGCATAGCATGTATTAGAAATCACTCAAAGGATAGTTAAGAATTTTTGAAGTACGCATAAGTGCCAAAGATCGTATAAGAAACAGTAAAAAAAATCGTAACTCCAAAAATAATGGTTGAATTAAGATGAAACTCACAATAATTATTGAATACGCACCAATAAACAATATAAAGACCATAGCAGGTATTGGGAATCACTCAAAAGATAGTTACGAATTTTTGAGGTACGCAAAAGTGGCAAAGATCTTATAAGAGACTGTAAAAAAAATCATAACTTCAAAAATAATGGTGGAATTAAGATTAAACTCACAATAATTATTGAATACGCACCAATAAACAATATAAATAGCATAGCATGTATCAGAAATCACTCAAAGGATAGTTACGAATTTTTGAAGTACGCAAAAGTGCCAAAGATCGTATAAGAAACAGTAAAAAAAATCGTAACTCCAAAAATAATGGTTGAATTAAGATGAAACTCACAATAATTATTGAATACGCACCAATAAACAATATAAAGACCATAGCAGGTATTGGGAATCACTCAAAAGATAGTTACGAATTTTTGAGGTACGCAAAAGTGGCAAAGATCTTATAAGAGACTGTAAAAAAAATCATAACTTCAAAAATAATGGTGGAATTAAGATGAAACTCACAATAATTATTGAATACGCACCAATAAACAATATAAATAGCATAGCATGTATCAGAAATCACTCAAAGGATAGTTACGAATTTTTGAAGTACGCAAAAGTGCCAAAGATCGTATAAGAAACAGTAAAAAAAATCGTAACTCCAAAAATAATGGTTGAATTAAGATGAAACTCACAATAATTATTGAATACGCACCAATAAACAATATAAAGAGCATAGCATGTATTAGAAATCACTCAAAGGATAGTTAAGAATTTTTGAAGTACGCAAAAGTGCCAAAGATCGTATAAGAAACAGTAAAAAAAATCGTAACTCCAAAAATAATGGTTGAATTAAGATGAAACTCACAATAATTATTGAATACGCACCAATAAACAATATAAAGACCATAGCAGGTATTGGGAATCACTCAAAAGATAGTTACGAATTTTTGAGGTACGCAAAAGTGGCAAAGATCTTATAAGAGACTGTAAAAAAAATCATAACTTCAAAAATAATGGTGGAATTAAGATTAAACTCACAATAATTATTGAATACGCACCAATAAACAATATAAATAGCATAGCATGTATCAGAAATCACTCAAAGGATAGTTACGAATTTTTGAAGTACGCAAAAGTGCCAAAGATCGTATAAGAAACAGTAAAAAAAATCGTAACTCCAAAAATAATGGTTGAATTAAGATGAAACTCACAATAATTATTGAATACGCACCAATAAACAATATAAAGACCATAGCAGGTATTGGGAATCACTCAAAAGATAGTTACGAATTTTTGAGGTACGCAAAAGTGGCAAAGATCTTATAAGAGACTGTAAAAAAAATCATAACTTCAAAAATAATGGTGGAATTAAGATGAAACTCACAATAATTATTGAATACGCACCAATAAACAATATAAAGAGCATAGCATGTATTAGAAATCACTCAAAGGATAGTTAAGAATTTTTGAAGTACGCAAAAGTGGCAAAGATCGTATAAGAAACAGTAAAAAAAATCGTAACTCCAAAAATAATGGTTGAATTAAGATTAAACTCACAATAATTATTGAATACGCACCAATAAACAATATAAAAAGCATAGCATGTATTAGAAATCACTCAAAGGATAGTTACGAATTTTTGAAGTACGCAAAAGTGCCAAAGATCGTATAAGAAACAGTAAAAAAAATCGTAACTCCAAAAATAATGGTTGAATTAAGATGAAACTCACAATAATTATTGAATACGCACCAATAAACAATATAAAGACCATAGCAGGTATTGGGAATCACTCAAAAGATAGTTACGAATTTTTGAGGTACGCAAAAGTGGCAAAGATCTTATAAGAGACTGTAAAAAAAATCATAACTTCAAAAATAATGGTGGAATTAAGATTAAACTCACAATAATTATTGAATACGCACCAATAAACAATATAAATAGCATAGCATGTATCAGAAATCACTCAAAGGATAGTTACGAATTTTTGAAGTACGCAAAAGTGCCAAAGATCGTATAAGAAACAGTAAAAAAAATCGTAACTCCAAAAATAATGGTTGAATTAAGATGAAACTCACAATAATTATTGAATACGCACCAATAAACAATATAAAGACCATAGCAGGTATTGGGAATCACTCAAAAGATAGTTACGAATTTTTGAGGTACGCAAAAGTGGCAAAGATCTTATAAGAGACTGTAAAAAAAATCATAACTTCAAAAATAATGGTGGAATTAAGATGAAACTCACAATAATTATTGAATACGCACCAATAAACAATATAAATAGCATAGCATGTATCAGAAATCACTCAAAGGATAGTTACGAATTTTTGAAGTACGCAAAAGTGCCAAAGATCGTATAAGAAACAGTAAAAAAAATCGTAACTCCAAAAATAATGGTTGAATTAAGATGAAACTCACAATAATTATTGAATACGCACCAATAAACAATATAAAGAGCATAGCATGTATTAGAAATCACTCAAAGGATAGTTAAGAATTTTTGAAGTACGCAAAAGTGCCAAAGATCGTATAAGAAACAGTAAAAAAAATCGTAACTCCAAAAATAATGGTTGAATTAAGATGAAACTCACAATAATTATTGAATACGCACCAATAAACAATATAAAGACCATAGCAGGTATTGGGAATCACTCAAAAGATAGTTACGAATTTTTGAGGTACGCAAAAGTGGCAAAGATCTTATAAGAGACTGTAAAAAAAATCATAACTTCAAAAATAATGGTGGAATTAAGATTAAACTCACAATAATTATTGAATACGCACCAATAAACAATATAAAGACCATAGCAGGTATTGGGAATCACTCAAAAGATAGCTACGAATTTTTGAGGTACGCAAAAGTGGCAAAGATCTTATAAGAGACTGTAAAAAAAATCATAACTTCAAAAATAATGGTGGAATTAAGATTAAACTCACAATAATTATTGAATACGCACCAATAAACAATATAAAGAGCATAGCATGTATTAGAAATCACTCAAAGGATAGTTAAGAATTTTTGAAGTACGCAAAAGTGCCAAAGATCGTATAAGAAACAGTAAAAAAAATCGTAACTCCAAAAATAATGGTTGAATTAAGATGAAACTCACAATAATTATTGAATACGCACCAATAAACAATATAAAGACCATAGCAGGTATTGGGAATCACTCAAAAGATAGCTACGAATTTTTGAGGTACGCAAAAGTGGCAAAGATCTTATAAGCGACTGTAAAAAAAATCATAACTTCAAAAATAATGGTGGAATTAAGATTAAACTCACAATAATTATTGAATACGCACCAATAAACAATATAAATAGCATAGCATGTATCAGAAATCACTCAAAGGATAGTTACGAATTTTTGAAGTACGCAAAAGTGCCAAAGATCGTATAAGAAACAGTAAAAAAAATCGTAACTCCAAAAATAATGGTTGAATTAAGATGAAACTCACAATAATTATTGAATACGCACCAATAAACAATATAAAGAGCATAGCATGTATTAGAAATCACTCAAAGGATAGTTAAGAATTTTTGAAGTACGCAAAAGTGCCAAAGATCGTATAAGAAACAGTAAAAAAAATCGTAACTCCAAAAATAATGGTTGAATTAAGATGAAACTCACAATAATTATTGAATACGCACCAATAAACAATATAAAGACCATAGCAGGTATTGGGAATCACTCAAAAGATAGTTACGAATTTTTGAGGTACGCAAAAGTGGCAAAGATCTTATAAGAGACTGTAAAAAAAATCATAACTTCAAAAATAATGGTGGAATTAAGATTAAACTCACAATAATTATTGAATACGCACCAATAAACAATATAAAGAGCATAGCATGTATTAGAAATCACTCAAAGGATAGTTAAGAATTTTTGAAGTACGCATAAGTGCCAAAGATCGTATAAGAAACAGTAAAAAAAATCGTAACTCCAAAAATAATGGTTGAATTAAGATGAAACTCACAATAATTATTGAATACGCACCAATAAACAATATAAAGACCATAGCAGGTATTGGGAATCACTCAAAAGATAGTTACGAATTTTTGAGGTACGCAAAAGTGGCAAAGATCTTATAAGAGACTGTAAAAAAAATCATAACTTCAAAAATAATGGTGGAATTAAGATTAAACTCACAATAATTATTGAATACGCACCAATAAACAATATAAATAGCATAGCATGTATCAGAAATCACTCAAAGGATAGTTACGAATTTTTGAAGTACGCAAAAGTGCCAAAGATCGTATAAGAAACAGTAAAAAAAATCGTAACTCCAAAAATAATGGTTGAATTAAGATGAAACTCACAATAATTATTGAATACGCACCAATAAACAATATAAAGACCATAGCAGGTATTGGGAATCACTCAAAAGATAGTTACGAATTTTTGAGGTACGCAAAAGTGGCAAAGATCTTATAAGAGACTGTAAAAAAAATCATAACTTCAAAAATAATGGTGGAATTAAGATGAAACTCACAATAATTATTGAATACGCACCAATAAACAATATAAATAGCATAGCATGTATCAGAAATCACTCAAAGGATAGTTACGAATTTTTGAAGTACGCAAAAGTGCCAAAGATCGTATAAGAAACAGTAAAAAAAATCGTAACTCCAAAAATAATGGTTGAATTAAGATGAAACTCACAATAATTATTGAATACGCACCAATAAACAATATAAAGAGCATAGCATGTATTAGAAATCACTCAAAGGATAGTTAAGAATTTTTGAAGTACGCAAAAGTGCCAAAGATCGTATAAGAAACAGTAAAAAAAATCGTAACTCCAAAAATAATGGTTGAATTAAGATGAAACTCACAATAATTATTGAATACGCACCAATAAACAATATAAAGACCATAGCAGGTATTGGGAATCACTCAAAAGATAGTTACGAATTTTTGAGGTACGCAAAAGTGGCAAAGATCTTATAAGAGACTGTAAAAAAAATCATAACTTCAAAAATAATGGTGGAATTAAGATTAAACTCACAATAATTATTGAATACGCACCAATAAACAATATAAATAGCATAGCATGTATCAGAAATCACTCAAAGGATAGTTACGAATTTTTGAAGTACGCAAAAGTGCCAAAGATCGTATAAGAAACAGTAAAAAAAATCGTAACTCCAAAAATAATGGTTGAATTAAGATGAAACTCACAATAATTATTGAATACGCACCAATAAACAATATAAAGACCATAGCAGGTATTGGGAATCACTCAAAAGATAGTTACGAATTTTTGAGGTACGCAAAAGTGGCAAAGATCTTATAAGAGACTGTAAAAAAAATCATAACTTCAAAAATAATGGTGGAATTAAGATGAAACTCACAATAATCATTGAATACGCACCAATAAACAATATAAAGAGCATAGCATGTATTAGAAATCACTCAAAGGATAGTTAAGAATTTTTGAAGTACGCAAAAGTGGCAAAGATCGTATAAGAAACAGTAAAAAAAATCGTAACTCCAAAAATAATGGTTGAATTAAGATTAAACTCACAATAATTATTGAATACGCACCAATAAACAATATAAAAAGCATAGCATGTATTAGAAATCACTCAAAGGATAGTTACGAATTTTTGAAGTACGCAAAAGTGCCAAAGATCGTATAAGAAACAGTAAAAAAAATCGTAACTCCAAAAATAATGGTTGAATTAAGATGAAACTCACAATAATTATTGAATACGCACCAATAAACAATATAAAGACCATAGCAGGTATTGGGAATCACTCAAAAGATAGTTACGAATTTTTGAGGTACGCAAAAGTGGCAAAGATCTTATAAGAGACTGTAAAAAAAATCATAACTTCAAAAATAATGGTGGAATTAAGATTAAACTCACAATAATTATTGAATACGCACCAATAAACAATATAAAGAGCATAGCATGTATTAGAAATCACTCAAAGGATAGTTACGAATTTTTGAAGTACGCAAAAGTGCCAAAGATCGTATAAGAAACAGTAAAAAAAATCGTAACTCCAAAAATAATGGTTGAATTAAGATGAAACTCACAATAATTATTGAATACGCACCAATAAACAATATAAAGACCATAGCAGGTATTGGGAATCACTCAAAAGATAGTTACGAATTTTTGAGGTACGCAAAAGTGGCAAAGATCTTATAAGAGACTGTAAAAAAAATCATAACTTCAAAAATAATGGTGGAATTAAGATGAAACTCACAATAATTATTGAATACGCACCAATAAACAATATAAAGAGCATAGCATGTATTAGAAATCACTCAAAGGATAGTTAAGAATTTTTGAAGTACGCAAAAGTGGCAAAGATCGTATAAGAAACAGTAAAAAAAATCGTAACTCCAAAAATAATGGTTGAATTAAGATTAAACTCACAATAATTATTGAATACGCACCAATAAACAATATAAAAAGCATAGCATGTATTAGAAATCACTCAAAGGATAGTTACGAATTTTTGAAGTACGCAAAAGTGCCAAAGATCGTATAAGAAACAGTAAAAAAAATCGTAACTCCAAAAATAATGGTTGAATTAAGATGAAACTCACAATAATTATTGAATACGCACCAATAAACAATATAAAGACCATAGCAGGTATTGGGAATCACTCAAAAGATAGTTACGAATTTTTGAGGTACGCAAAAGTGGCAAAGATCTTATAAGAGACTGTAAAAAAAATCATAACTTCAAAAATAATGGTGGAATTAAGATTAAACTCACAATAATTATTGAATACGCACCAATAAACAATATAAAGAGCATAGCATGTATTAGAAATCACTCAAAGGATAGTTACGAATTTTTGAAGTACGCAAAAGTGCCAAAGATCGTATAAGAAACAGTAAAAAAAATCGTAACTCCAAAAATAATGGTTGAATTAAGATGAAACTCACAATAATTATTGAATACGCACCAATAAACAATATAAAGACCATAGCAGGTATTGGGAATCACTCAAAAGATAGTTACGAATTTTTGAGGTACGCAAAAGTGGCAAAGATCTTATAAGAGACTGTAAAAAAAATCATAACTTCAAAAATAATGGTGGAATTAAGATTAAACTCACAATAATTATTGAATACGCACCAATAAACAATATAAAGAGCATAGCATGTATTAGAAATCACTCAAAGGATAGTTAAGAATTTTTGAAGTACGCAAAAGTGCCAAAGATCGTATAAGAAACAGTAAAAAAAATCGTAACTCCAAAAATAATGGTTGAATTAAGATGAAACTCACAATAATTATTGAATACGCACCAATAAACAATATAAAGACCATAGCAGGTATTGGGAATCACTCAAAAGATAGCTACGAATTTTTGAGGTACGCAAAAGTGGCAAAGATCTTATAAGAGACTGTAAAAAAAATCATAACTTCAAAAATAATGGTGGAATTAAGATTAAACTCACAATAATTATTGAATACGCACCAATAAACAATATAAAGAGCATAGCATGTATTAGAAATCACTCAAAGGATAGTTAAGAATTTTTGAAGTACGCAAAAGTGCCAAAGATCGTATAAGAAACAGTAAAAAAAATCGTAACTCCAAAAATAATGGTTGAATTAAGATGAAACTCACAATAATTATTGAATACGCACCAATAAACAATATAAAGACCATAGCAGGTATTGGGAATCACTCAAAAGATAGCTACGAATTTTTGAGGTACGCAAAAGTGGCAAAGATCTTATAAGAGACTGTAAAAAAAATCATAACTTCAAAAATAATGGTGGAATTAAGATTAAACTCACAATAATTATTGAATACGCACCAATAAACAATATAAAGCCCATAGCAGGTATTGGGAATCACTCAAAAGATAGCTACGAATTTTTGAGGTACGCAAAAGTGGCAAAGATCTTATAAGAGACTGTAAAAAAAATCATAACTTCAAAAATAATGGTGGAATTAAGATTAAACTCACAATAATTATTGAATACGCACCAATAAACAATATAAAGACCATAGCAGGTATTGGGAATCACTCAAAAGATAGCTACGAATTTTTGAGGTACGCAAAAGTGGCAAAGATCTTATAAGAGACTGTAAAAAAAATCATAACTTCAAAAATAATGGTGGAATTAAGATTAAACTCACAATAATTATTGAATACGCACCAATAAACAATATAAAGAGCATAGCATGTATTAGAAATCACTCAAAGGATAGTTAAGAATTTTTGAAGTACGCAAAAGTGCCAAAGATCGTATAAGAAACAGTAAAAAAAATCGTAACTCCAAAAATAATGGTTGAATTAAGATGAAACTCACAATAATTATTGAATACGCACCAATAAACAATATAAAGACCATAGCAGGTATTGGGAATCACTCAAAAGATAGCTACGAATTTTTGAGGTACGCAAAAGTGGCAAAGATCTTATAAGAGACTGTAAAAAAAATCATAACTTCAAAAATAATGGTGGAATTAAGATTAAACTCACAATAATTATTGAATACGCACCAATAAACAATATAAAGACCATAGCAGGTATTGGGAATCACTCAAAAGATAGCTACGAATTTTTGAGGTACGCAAAAGTGGCAAAGATCTTATAAGAGACTGTAAAAAAAATCATAACTTCAAAAATAATGGTGGAATTAAGATTAAACTCACAATAATTATTGAATACGCACCAATAAACAATATAAAGACCATAGCAGGTATTGGGAATCACTCAAAAGATAGCTACGAATTTTTGAGGTACGCAAAAGTGGCAAAGATCTTATAAGAGACTGTAAAAAAAATCATAACTTCAAAAATAATGGTGGAATTAAGATTAAACTCACAATAATTATTGAATACGCACCAATAAACAATATAAAGAGCATAGCATGTATTAGAAATCACTCAAAGGATAGTTAAGAATTTTTGAAGTACGCAAAAGTGCCAAAGATCGTATAAGAAACAGTAAAAAAAATCGTAACTCCAAAAATAATGGTTGAATTAAGATGAAACTCACAATAATTATTGAATACGCACCAATAAACAATATAAAGACCATAGCAGGTATTGGGAATCACTCAAAAGATAGCTACGAATTTTTGAGGTACGCAAAAGTGGCAAAGATCTTATAAGAGACTGTAAAAAAAATCATAACTTCAAAAATAATGGTGGAATTAAGATTAAACTCACAATAATTATTGAATACGCACCAATAAACAATATAAAGACCATAGCAGGTATTGGGAATCACTCAAAAGATAGCTACGAATTTTTGAGGTACGCAAAAGTGGCAAAGATCTTATAAGAGACTGTAAAAAAAATCATAACTTCAAAAATAATGGTGGAATTAAGATTAAACTCACAATAATTATTGAATACGCACCAATAAACAATATAAAGACCATAGCAGGTATTGGGAATCACTCAAAAGATAGCTACGAATTTTTGAGGTACGCAAAAGTGGCAAAGATCTTATAAGAGACTGTAAAAAAAATCATAACTTCAAAAATAATGGTGGAATTAAGATTAAACTCACAATAATTATTGAATACGCACCAATAAACAATATAAAGAGCATAGCATGTATTAGAAATCACTCAAAGGATAGTTAAGAATTTTTGAAGTACGCAAAAGTGCCAAAGATCGTATAAGAAACAGTAAAAAAAATCGTAACTCCAAAAATAATGGTTGAATTAAGATGAAACTCACAATAATTATTGAATACGCACCAATAAACAATATAAAGACCATAGCAGGTATTGGGAATCACTCAAAAGATAGCTACGAATTTTTGAGGTACGCAAAAGTGGCAAAGATCTTATAAGAGACTGTAAAAAAAATCATAACTTCAAAAATAATGGTGGAATTAAGATTAAACTCACAATAATTATTGAATACGCACCAATAAACAATATAAAGACCATAGCAGGTATTGGGAATCACTCAAAAGATAGCTACGAATTTTTGAGGTACGCAAAAGTGGCAAAGATCTTATAAGAGACTGTAAAAAAAATCATAACTTCAAAAATAATGGTGGAATTAAGATTAAACTCACAATAGTTATTGAATACGCACCAATAAACAATATAAAGACCATAGCAGGTATTGGGAATCACTCAAAAGATAGCTACGAATTTTTGAGGTACGCAAAAGTGGCAAAGATCTTATAAGAGACTGTAAAAAAAATCATAACTTCAAAAATAATGGTGGAATTAAGATTAAACTCACAATAATTATTGAATACGCACCAATAAACAATATAAAGAGCATAGCATGTATTAGAAATCACTCAAAGGATAGTTAAGAATTTTTGAAGTACGCAAAAGTGCCAAAGATCGTATACGAAACAGTAAAAAAAATCGTAACTCCAAAAATAATGGTTGAATTAAGATGAAACTCACAATAATTATTGAATACGCACCAATAAACAATATAAAGACCATAGCAGGTATTGGGAATCACTCAAAAGATAGCTACGAATTTTTGAGGTACGCAAAAGTGGCAAAGATCTTATAAGAGACTGTAAAAAAAATCATAACTTCAAAAATAATGGTGGAATTAAGATTAAACTCACAATAATTATTGAATACGCACCAATAAACAATATAAAGACCATAGCAGGTATTGGGAATCACTCAAAAGATAGCTACGAATTTTTGAGGTACGCAAAAGTGGCAAAGATCTTATAAGAGACTGTAAAAAAAATCATAACTTCAAAAATAATGGTGGAATTAAGATTAAACTCACAATAATTATTGAATACGCACCAATAAACAATATAAAGACCATAGCAGGTATTGGGAATCACTCAAAAGATAGCTACGAATTTTTGAGGTACGCAAAAGTGGCAAAGATCTTATAAGAGACTGTAAAAAAAATCATAACTTCAAAAATAATGGTGGAATTAAGATTAAACTCACAATAATTATTGAATACGCACCAATAAACAATATAAAGAGCATAGCATGTATTAGAAATCACTCAAAGGATAGTTAAGAATTTTTGAAGTACGCAAAAGTGCCAAAGATCGTATAAGAAACAGTAAAAAAAATCGTAACTCCAAAAATAATGGTTGAATTAAGATGAAACTCACAATAATTATTGAATACGCACCAATAAACAATATAAAGAGCATAGCATGTATTAGAAATCACTCAAGGGATAGTTAAGAATTTTTGAAGTACGCAAAAGTGCCAAAGATCGTATAAGAAACAGTAAAAAAAATCGTAACTCCAAAAATAATGGTTGAATTAAGATGAAACTCACAATAATTATTGAATACGCACCAATAAACAATATAAAGACCATAGCAGGTATTGGGAATCACTCAAAAGATAGTTACGAATTTTTGAGGTACGCAAAAGTGGCAAAGATCTTATAAGAGACTGTAAAAAAAATCATAACTTCAAAAATAATGGTGGAATTAAGATTAAACTCACAATAATTATTGAATACGCACCAATAAACAATATAAATAGCATAGCATGTATCAGAAATCACTCAAAGGATAGTTACGAATTTTTGAAGTACGCAAAAGTGCCAAAGATCGTATAAGAAACAGTAAAAAAAATCGTAACTCCAAAAATAATGGTTGAATTAAGATGAAACTCACAATAATTATTGAATACGCACCAATAAACAATATAAAGACCATAGCAGGTATTGGGAATCACTCAAAAGATAGTTACGAATTTTTGAGGTACGCAAAAGTGGCAAAGATCTTATAAGAGACTGTAAAAAAAATCATAACTTCAAAAATAATGGTGGAATTAAGATTAAACTCACAATAATTATTGAATACGCACCAATAAACAATATAAAGAGCATAGCATGTATTAGAAATCACTCAAAGGATAGTTAAGAATTTTTGAAGTACGCATAAGTGCCAAAGATCGTATAAGAAACAGTAAAAAAAATCGTAACTCCAAAAATAATGGTTGAATTAAGATGAAACTCACAATAATTATTGAATACGCACCAATAAACAATATAAAGACCATAGCAGGTATTGGGAATCACTCAAAAGATAGTTACGAATTTTTGAGGTACGCAAAAGTGGCAAAGATCTTATAAGAGACTGTAAAAAAAATCATAACTTCAAAAATAATGGTGGAATTAAGATTAAACTCACAATAATTATTGAATACGCACCAATAAACAATATAAATAGCATAGCATGTATCAGAAATCACTCAAAGGATAGTTACGAATTTTTGAAGTACGCAAAAGTGCCAAAGATCGTATAAGAAACAGTAAAAAAAATCGTAACTCCAAAAATAATGGTTGAATTAAGATGAAACTCACAATAATTATTGAATACGCACCAATAAACAATATAAAGACCATAGCAGGTATTGGGAATCACTCAAAAGATAGTTACGAATTTTTGAGGTACGCAAAAGTGGCAAAGATCTTATAAGAGACTGTAAAAAAAATCATAACTTCAAAAATAATGGTGGAATTAAGATGAAACTCACAATAATTATTGAATACGCACCAATAAACAATATAAATAGCATAGCATGTATCAGAAATCACTCAAAGGATAGTTACGAATTTTTGAAGTACGCAAAAGTGCCAAAGATCGTATAAGAAACAGTAAAAAAAATCGTAACTCCAAAAATAATGGTTGAATTAAGATGAAACTCACAATAATTATTGAATACGCACCAATAAACAATATAAAGAGCATAGCATGTATTAGAAATCACTCAAAGGATAGTTAAGAATTTTTGAAGTACGCAAAAGTGCCAAAGATCGTATAAGAAACAGTAAAAAGCAATCGTAACTCCAAAAATAATGGTTGAATTAAGATGAAACTCACAATAATTATTGAATACGCACCAATAAACAATATAAAGACCATAGCAGGTATTGGGAATCACTCAAAAGATAGTTACGAATTTTTGAGGTACGCAAAAGTGGCAAAGATCTTATAAGAGACTGTAAAAAAATCATAACTTCAAAAATAATGGTGGAATTAAGATTAAACTCACAATAATTATTGAATACGCACCAATAAACAATATAAATAGCATAGCATGTATCAGAAATCACTCAAAGGATAGTTACGAATTTTTGAAGTACGCAAAAGTGCCAAAGATCGTATAAGAAACAGTAAAAAAAATCGTAACTCCAAAAATAATGGTTGAATTAAGATGAAACTCACAATAATTATTGAATACGCACCAATAACCAATATAAAGACCATAGCAGGTATTGGGAATCACTCAAAAGATAGTTACGAATTTTTGAGGTACGCAAAAGTGGCAAAGATCTTATAAGAGACTGTAAAAAAAATCATAACTTCAAAAATAATGGTGGAATTAAGATGAAACTCACAATAATTATTGAATACGCACCAATAAACAATATAAAGAGCATAGCATGTATTAGAAATCACTCAAAGGATAGTTAAGAATTTTTGAAGTACGCAAAAGTGCCAAAGATCGTATAAGAAACAGTAAAAAAAATCGTAACTCCAAAAATAATGGTTGAATTAAGATGAAACTCACAATAATTATTGAATACGCACCAATAAACAATATAAAGACCATAGCAGGTATTGGGAATCACTCAAAAGATAGTTACGAATTTTTGAGGTACGCAAAAGTGGCAAAGATCTTATAAGAGACTGTAAAAAAAATCATAACTTCAAAAATAATGGTGGAATTAAGATTAAACTCACAATAATTATTGAATACGCACCAATAAACAATATAAATAGCATAGCATGTATCAGAAATCACTCAAAGGATAGTTACGAATTTTTGAAGTACGCAAAAGTGCCAAAGATCGTATGAGAAACAGTAAAAAAAATCGTAACTCCAAAAATAATGGTTGAATTAAGATGAAACTCACAATAATTATTGAATACGCACCAATAAACAATATAAAGACCATAGCAGGTATTGGGAATCACTCAAAAGATAGTTACGAATTTTTGAGGTACGCAAAAGTGCCAAAGATCGTATAAGAAACAGTAAAAAAAATCGTAACTCCAAAAATAATGGTTGAATTAAGATGAAACTCACAATAATTATTGAATACGCACCAATAAACAATATAAAGACCATAGCAGGTGTTGGGAATCACTCAAAAGATAGTTACGAATTTTTGAGGTACGCAAAAGTGGCAAAGATCGTATAAGAAACAGTAAAAAAAATCGTAACTCCAAAAATAATGGTTGAATTAAGATTAAACTCACAATAATTATTGAATACGCACCAATAAACAATATAAAGACCATAGCAGGTATTGGGAATCACTCAAAAGATAGTTACGAATTTTTGAAGTACGCAAAAGTGCCAAAGATCGTATAAGAAACAGTAAAAAAAATCGTAACTCCAAAAATAATGGTTGAATTAAGATTAAACTCACAATAATTATTGAATACGCACCAATAAACAATATAAAGAGCATAGCATGTATTAGAAATCACTCAAAGGATAGTTAAGAATTTTTGAAGTACGCAAAAGTGCCAAAGATCGTATAAGAAACAGTAAAAAAAATCGTAACTCCAAAAATAATGGTTGAATTAAGATTAAACTCACAATAATTATTGAATACGCACCAATAAACAATATAAATAGCATGTATCAGAAATCACTCAAAGGATAGTTACGAATTTTTGAAGTACGCAAAAGTGCCAAAGATCGTATAAGAAACAGTAAAAAAAATCATAACTTCAAAAATAATGGTTGAATTAAGATGAAACTCACAATAATTATTGAATACGCACCAATAAACAATATAAATAGCATAGCA
Source organism: Aphodius sticticus (assembly GCA_963966075.1). Lineage (NCBI taxonomy): Eukaryota > Metazoa > Arthropoda > Insecta > Coleoptera > Scarabaeidae > Aphodius > Aphodius sticticus. The sequence goes on from OZ014514.1 coordinate 41,092,210, forward strand.
TGTATCAGAAATCACTCAAAGGATAGTTACGAATTTTTGAAGTACGCAAAAGTGCCAAAGATCGTATAAGAAACAGTAAAAAAAATCGTAACTCCAAAAATAATGGTTGAATTAAGATGAAACTCACAATAATTATTGAATACGCACCAATAAACAATATAAAGACCATAGCAGGTATTGGGAATCACTCAAAAGATAGTTACGAATTTTTGAAGTACGCAAAAGTGCCAAAGATCGTATAAGAGACTGTAAAAAAAATCATAACTTCAAAAATAATGGTGGAATTAAGATGAAACTCACAATAATTATTGAATACGCACCAATAAACAATATAAAGAGCATAGCATGTATTAGAAATCACTCAAAGGATAGTTAAGAATTTTTGAAGTACGCAAAAGTGCCAAAGATCGTATAAGAAACAGTAAAAAAAATCGTAACTCCAAAAATAATGGTTGAATTAAGATGAAACTCACAATAATTATTGAATACGCACCAATAAACAATATAAAGACCATAGCAGGTATTGGGAATCACTCAAAAGATAGTTACGAATTTTTGAGGTACGCAAAAGTGGCAAAGATCTTATAAGAGACTGTAAAAAAAATCATAACTTCAAAAATAATGGTTGAATTAAGATGAAACTCACAATAATTATTGAATACGCACCAATAAACAATATAAAGACCATAGCAGGTATTGGGAATTACTCAAAAGATAGTTACGAATTTTTGAGGTACGCAAAAGTGGCAAAGATATTATAAGAGACTGTAAAAAAAATCATAACTTCAAAAATAATGGTGGAATTAAGATTAAACTCACAATAATTATTGAATACGCACCAATAAACAATATAAAGAGCATAGCATGTATTAGAAATCACTCAAAGCATAGTTAAGAATTTTTGAAGTACGCAAAAGTGCCAAAGATCGTATAAGAAACAGTAAAAAAAATCGTAACTCCAAAAATAATGGTTGAATTAAGATTAAACTCACAATAATTATTGAATACGCACCAATAAACAATATAAAGAGCATAGCATGTATTAGAAATCACTCAAAGGATAGTTAAGAATTTTTGAAGTACGCAAAAGTGCCAAAGATCGTATAAGAAACAGTAAAAAAAATCGTAACTCCAAAAATAATGGTTGAATTAAGATTAAACTCACAATAATTATTGAATACGCACCAATAAACAATATAAATAGCATATCATGTATCAGAAATCACTCAAAGGATAGTTACGAATTTTTGAAGTACGCAAAAGTGCCAAAGATCGTATAAGAAACAGTAAAAAAAATCGTAACTCCAAAAATAATGGTTGAATTAAGATGAAACTCACAATAATTATTGAATACGCACCAATAAACAATATAAAGACCATAGCAGGTATTGGGAATCACTCAAAAGATAGTTACGAATTTTTGAGGTACGCAAAAGTGGCAAAGATCTTATAAGAGACTGTAAAAAAAATCATAACTTCAAAAATAATGGTGGAATTAAGATTAAACTCACAATAATTATTGAATACGCACCAATAAACAATATAAAGAGCATAGCATGTATTAGAAATCACTCAAAGGATAGTTAAGAATTTTTGAAGTACGCAAAAGTGCCAAAGATCGTATAAGAAACAGTAAAAAAAATCGTAACTCCAAAAATAATGGTTGAATTAAGATTAAACTCACAATAATTATTGAATACGCACCAATAAACAATATAAATAGCATAGCATGTATCAGAAATCACTCAAAGGATAGTTACGAATTTTTGAAGTACGCAAAAGTGCCAAAGATCGTATAAGAAACAGTAAAAAAAATCGTAACTCCAAAAATAATGGTTGAATTAAGATGAAACTCACAATAATTATTGAATACGCACCAATAAACAATATAAAGACCATAGCAGGTATTGGGAATCACTCAAAAGATAGTTACGAATTTTTGAGGTACGCAAAAGTGGCAAAGATCTTATAAGAGACTGTAAAAAAAATCATAACTTCAAAAATAATGGTGGAATTAAGATTAAACTCACAATAATTATTGAATACGCACCAATAAACAATATAAAGAGCATAGCATGTATTAGAAATCACTCAAAGGATAGTTACGAATTTTTGAAGTACGCAAAAGTGCCAAAGATCGTATAAGAAACAGTAAAAAAAATCGTAACTCCAAAAATAATGGTTGAATTAAGATGAAACTCACAATAATTATTGAATACGCACCAATAAACAATATAAAGACCATAGCAGGTATTGGGAATCACTCAAAAGATAGCTACGAATTTTTGAGGTACGCAAAAGTGGCAAAGATCTTATAAGAGACTGTAAAAAAAATCATAACTTCAAAAATAATGGTGGAATTAAGATTAAACTCACAATAATTATTGAATACGCACCAATAAACAATATAAAGAGCATAGCATGTATTAGAAATCACTCAAAGGATAGTTACGAATTTTTGAAGTACGCAAAAGTGCCAAAGATCGTATAAGAAACAGTAAAAAAAATCGTAACTCCAAAAATAATGGTTGAATTAAGATGAAACTCACAATAATTATTGAATACGCACCAATAAACAATATAAAGACCATAGCAGGTATTGGGAATCACTCAAAAGATAGTTACGAATTTTTGAGGTACGCAAAAGTGGCAAAGATCTTATAAGAGACTGTAAAAAAAATCATAACTTCAAAAATAATGGTGGAATTAAGATTAAACTCACAATAATTATTGAATACGCACCAATAAACAATATAAAGAGCATAGCATGTATTAGAAATCACTCAAAGGATAGTTAAGAATTTTTGAAGTACGCAAAAGTGCCAAAGATCGTATAAGAAACAGTAAAAAAAATCGTAACTCCAAAAATAATGGTTGAATTAAGATTAAACTCACAATAATTATTGAATACGCACCAATAAACAATATAAATAGCATAGCATGTATCAGAAATCACTCAAAGGATAGTTACGAATTTTTGAAGTACGCAAAAGTGCCAAAGATCGTATAAGAAACAGTAAAAAAAATCGTAACTCCAAAAATAATGGTTGAATTAAGATGAAACTCACAATAATTATTGAATACGCACCAATAAACAATATAAAGACCATAGCAGGTATTGGGAATCACTCAAAAGATAGTTACGAATTTTTGAGGTACGCAAAAGTGGCAAAGATCTTATAAGAGACTGTAAAAAAAATCATAACTTCAAAAATAATGGTGGAATTAAGATTAAACTCACAATAATTATTGAATACGCACCAATAAACAATATAAAGAGCATAGCATGTATTAGAAATCACTCAAAGGATAGTTAAGAATTTTTGAAGTACGCAAAAGTGCCAAAGATCGTATAAGAAACAGTAAAAAAAATCGTAACTCCAAAAATAATGGTTGAATTAAGATTAAACTCACAATAATTATTGAATACGCACCAATAAACAATATAAAAAGCATAGCATGTATTAGAAATCACTCAAAGGATAGTTACGAATTTTTGAAGTACGCAAAAGTGCCAAAGATCGTATAAGAAACAGTAAAAAAAATCGTAACTCCAAAAATAATGGTTGAATTAAGATGAAACTCACAATAATTATTGAATACGCACCAATAAACAATATAAAGAGCATAGCATGTATTAGAAATCACTCAAAGGATAGTTACGAATTTTTGAAGTACGCAAAAGTGCCAAAGATCGTATAAGAAACAGTAAAAAAAATCGTAACTCCAAAAATAATGGTTGAATTAAGATGAAACTCACAATAATTATTGAATACGCACCAATAAACAATATAAAGAGCATAGCATGTATTAGAAATCACTCAAAGGATAGTTACGAATTTTTGAAGTACGCAAAAGTGCCAAAGATCGTATAAGAAACAGTAAAAAAAATCGTAACTCCAAAAATAATGGTTGAATTAAGATGAAACTCACAATAATTATTGAATACGCACCAATAAACAATATAAAGACCATAGCAGGTATTGGGAATCACTCAAAAGATAGTTACGAATTTTTGAGGTACGCAAAAGTGGCAAAGATCTTATAAGAGACTGTAAAAAAAATCATAACTTCAAAAATAATGGTGGAATTAAGATGAAACTCACAATAATTATTGAATACGCACCAATAAACAATATAAAGAGCATAGCATGTATTAGAAATCACTCAAAGGATAGTTAAGAATTTTTGAAGTACGCAAAAGTGCCAAAGATCGTATAAGAAACAGTAAAAAAAATCGTAACTCCAAAAATAATGGTTGAATTAAGATTAAACTCACAATAATTATTGAATACGCACCAATAAACAATATAAAGACCATAGCAGGTATTGGGAATCACTCAAAAGATAGCTACGAATTTTTGAGGTACGCAAAAGTGGTAAAGATCTTATAAGAGACTGTAAAAAAAATCATAACTTCAAAAATAATGGTGGAATTAAGATTAAACTCACAATAATTATTGAATACGCACCAATAAACAATATAAAGAGCATAGCATGTATTAGAAATCACTCAAAGGATAGTTACGAATTTTTGAAGTACGCAAAAGTGCCAAAGATCGTATAAGAAACAGTAAAAAAAATCGTAACTCCAAAAATAATGGTTGAATTAAGATGAAACTCACAATAATTATTGAATACGCACCAATAAACAATATAAAGACCATAGCAGGTATTGGGAATCACTCAAAAGATAGTTACGAATTTTTGAGGTACGCAAAAGTGGCAAAGATCTTATAAGAGACTGTAAAAAAATCATAACTTCAAAAATAATGGTGGAATTAAGATTAAACTCACAATAATTATTGAATACGCACCAATAAACAATATAAAGAGCATAGCATGTATTAGAAATCACTCAAAGGATAGTTAAGAATTTTTGAAGTACGCAAAAGTGCCAAAGATCGTATAAGAAACAGTAAAAAAAATCGTAACTCCAAAAATAATGGTTGAATTAAGATTAAACTCACAATAATTATTGAATACGCACCAATAAACAATATAAATAGCATAGCATGTATCAGAAATCACTCAAAGGATAGTTACGAATTTTTGAAGTACGCAAAAGTGCCAAAGATCGTATAAGAAACAGTAAAAAAAATCGTAACTCCAAAAATAATGGTTGAATTAAGATGAAACTCACAATAATTATTGAATACGCACCAATAAACAATATAAAGACCATAGCAGGTATTGGGAATCACTCAAAAGATAGTTACGAATTTTTGAGGTACGCAAAAGTGGCAAAGATCTTATAAGAGACTGTAAAAAAAATCATAACTTCAAAAATAATGGTGGAATTAAGATTAAACTCACAATAATTATTGAATACGCACCAATAAACAATATAAAGAGCATAGCATGTATTAGAAATCACTCAAAGGATAGTTAAGAATTTTTGAAGTACGCAAAAGTGCCAAAGATCGTATAAGAAACAGTAAAAAAAATCGTAACTCCAAAAATAATGGTTGAATTAAGATGAAACTCACAATAATTATTGAATACGCACCAATAAACAATATAAAGACCATAGCAGGTATTGGGAATCACTCAAAAGATAGTTACGAATTTTTGAGGTACGCAAAAGTGGCAAAGATCTTATAAGAGACTGTAAAAAAAATCATAACTTCAAAAATAATGGTGGAATTAAGATTAAACTCACAATAATTATTGAATACGCACCAATAAACAATATAAAGAGCATAGCATGTATTAGAAATCACTCAAAGGATAGTTACGAATTTTTGAAGTACGCAAAAGTGCCAAAGATCGTATAAGAAACAGTAAAAAAAATCGTAACTCCAAAAATAATGGTTGAATTAAGATGAAACTCACAATAATTATTGAATACGCACCAATAAACAATATAAAGAGCATAGCATGTATTAGAAATCACTCAAAGGATAGTTAAGAATTTTTGAAGTACGCAAAAGTGCCAAAGATCGTATAAGAAACAGTAAAAAAAATCGTAACTCCAAAAATAATGGTTGAATTAAGATGAAACTCACAATAATTATTGAATACGCACCAATAAACAATATAAAGAGCATAGCATGTATTAGAAATCACTCAAAGGATAGTTAAGAATTTTTGAAGTACGCAAAAGTGCCAAAGATCGTATAAGAAACAGTAAAAAAAATCGTAACTCCAAAAATAATGGTTGAATTAAGATTAAACTCACAATAATTATTGAATACGCACCAATAAACAATATAAAGAGCATAGCATGTATTAGAAATCACTCAAAGGATAGTTAAGAATTTTTGAAGTACGCAAAAGTGCCAAAGATCGTATAAGAAACAGTAAAAAAAATCGTAACTCCAAAAAAAATGGTTGAATTAAGATGAAACTCACAATAATTATTGAATACGCACCAATAAACAATATAAAGACCATAGCAGGTATTGGGAATCACTCAAAAGATAGTTACGAATTTTTGAGGTACGCAAAAGTGGCAAAGATCTTATAAGAGACTGTAAAAAAAATCATAACTTCAAAAATAATGGTGGAATTAAGATTAAACTCACAATAATTATTGAATACGCACCAATAAACAATATAAAGAGCATAGCATGTATTAGAAATCACTCAAAGGATAGTTAAGAATTTTTGAAGTACGCAAAAGTGCCAAAGATCGTATAAGAAACAGTAAAAAAAATCGTAACTCCAAAAATAATGGTTGAATTAAGATTAAACTCACAATAATTATTGAATACGCACCAATAAACAATATAAAGAGCATAGCATGTATTAGAAATCACTCAAAGGATAGTTAAGAATTTTTGAAGTACGCAAAAGTGCCAAAGATCGTATAAGAAACAGTAAAAAAAATCGTAACTCCAAAAAAAATGGTTGAATTAAGATGAAACTCACAATAATTATTGAATACGCACCAATAAACAATATAAAGACCATAGCAGGTATTGGGAATCACTCAAAAGATAGTTACGAATTTTTGAGGTACGCAAAAGTGGCAAAGATCTTATAAGAGACTGTAAAAAAAATCATAACTTCAAAAATAATGGTGGAATTAAGATTAAACTCACAATAATTATTGAATACGCACCAATAAACAATATAAAGAGCATAGCATGTATTAGAAATCACTCAAAGGATAGTTAAGAATTTTTGAAGTACGCAAAAGTGCCAAAGATCGTATAAGAAACAGTAAAAAAAATCGTAACTCCAAAAATAATGGTTGAATTAAGATTAAACTCACAATAATTATTGAATACGCACCAATAAACAATATAAAGAGCATAGCATGTATTAGAAATCACTCAAAGGATAGTTAAGAATTTTTGAAGTACGCAAAAGTGCCAAAGATCTTATAAGAGACTGTAAAAAAAATCATAACTTCAAAAATAATGGTTGAATTAAGATTAAACTCACAATAATTATTGAATACGCACCAATAAACAATATAAAGAGCATAGCATGTATTAGAAATCACTCAAAGGATAGTTAAGAATTTTTGAAGTACGCAAAAGTGCCAAAGATCGTATAAGAAACAGTAAAAAAAATCGTAACTCCAAAAAAAATGGTTGAATTAAGATGAAACTCACAATAATTATTGAATACGCACCAATAAACAATATAAAGACCATAGCAGGTATTGGGAATCACTCAAAAGATAGTTACGAATTTTTGAGGTACGCAAAAGTGGCAAAGATCTTATAAGAGACTGTAAAAAAAATCATAACTTCAAAAATAATGGTGGAATTAAGATTAAACTCACAATAATTATTGAATACGCACCAATAAACAATATAAAGAGCATAGCATGTATTAGAAATCACTCAAAGGATAGTTAAGAATTTTTGAAGTACGCAAAAGTGCCAAAGATCGTATAAGAAACAGTAAAAAAAATCGTAACTCCAAAAATAATGGTTGAATTAAGATTAAACTCACAATAATTATTGAATACGCACCAATAAACAATATAAAGAGCATAGCATGTATTAGAAATCACTCAAAGGATAGTTAAGAATTTTTGAAGTACGCAAAAGTGCCAAAGATCGTATAAGAAACAGTAAAAAAAATCGTAACTCCAAAAAAAATGGTTGAATTAAGATGAAACTCACAATAATTATTGAATACGCACCAATAAACAATATAAAGACCATAGCAGGTATTGGGAATCACTCAAAAGATAGTTACGAATTTTTGAGGTACGCAAAAGTGGCAAAGATCTTATAAGAGACTGTAAAAAAAATCATAACTTCAAAAATAATGGTGGAATTAAGATTAAACTCACAATAATTATTGAATACGCACCAATAAACAATATAAAGAGCATAGCATGTATTAGAAATCACTCAAAGGATAGTTAAGAATTTTTGAAGTACGCAAAAGTGCCAAAGATCGTATAAGAAACAGTAAAAAAAATCGTAACTCCAAAAATAATGGTTGAATTAAGATTAAACTCACAATAATTATTGAATACGCACCAATAAACAATATAAAGAGCATAGCATGTATTAGAAATCACTCAAAGGATAGTTAAGAATTTTTGAAGTACGCAAAAGTGCCAAAGGTCGTATAAGAAACAGTAAAAAAAATCGTAACTCCAAAAAAAATGGTTGAATTAAGATGAAACTCACAATAATTATTGAATACGCACCAATAAACAATATAAAGAGCATAGCATTTATTAGAAATCACTCAAAGGATAGTTAAGAATTTTTGAAGTACGCAAAAGTGCCAAAGATCGTATAAGAAACAGTAAAAAAAATCGTAACTCCAAAAATAATGGTTGAATTAAGATGAAACTCACAATAATTATTGAATACGCACCAATAAACAATATAAAGACCATAGCAGGTATTGGGAATCACTCAAAAGATAGTTACGAATTTTTGAAGTACGCAAAAGTGCCAAAGATCGTATAAGAGACTGTAAAAAAAATCATAACTTCAAAAATAATGGTGGAATTAAGATGAAACTCACAATAATTATTGAATACGCACCAATAAACAATATAAAGAGCATAGCATGTATTAGAAATCACTCAAAGGATAGTTAAGAATTTTTGAAGTACGCAAAAGTGCCAAAGATCGTATAAGAAACAGTAAAAAAAATCGTAACTCCAAAAATAATGGTTGAATTAAGATGAAACTCACAATAATTATTGAATACGCACCAATAAACAATATAAAGACCATAGCAGGTATTGGGAATCACTCAAAAGATAGTTACGAATTTTTGAGGTACGCAAAAGTGGCAAAGATCTTATAAGAGACTGTAAAAAAAATCATAACTTCAAAAATAATGGTGGAATTAAGATGAAACTCACAATAATTATTGAATACGCACCAATAAACAATATAAAGAGCATAGCATGTATTAGAAATCACTCAAAGGATAGTTAAGAATTTTTGAAGTACGCAAAAGTGCCAAAGATCGTATAAGAAACAGTAAAAAAAATCGTAACTCCAAAAATAATGGTTGAATTAAGATGAAACTCACAATAATTATTGAATACGCACCAATAAACAATATAAAGACCATAGCAGGTATTGGGAATTACTCAAAAGATAGTTACGAATTTTTGAGGTACGCAAAAGTGGCAAAGATATTATAAGAGACTGTAAAAAAAATCATAACTTCAAAAATAATGGTGGAATTAAGATTAAACTCACAATAATTATTGAATACGCACCAATAAACAATATAAAGAGCATAGCATGTATTAGAAATCACTCAAAGCATAGTTAAGAATTTTTGAAGTACGCAAAAGTGCCAAAGATCGTATAAGAAACAGTAAAAAAAATCGTAACTCCAAAAATAATGGTTGAATTAAGATTAAACTCACAATAATTATTGAATACGCACCAATAAACAATATAAAGAGCATAGCATGTATTAGAAATCACTCAAAGGATAGTTAAGAATTTTTGAAGTACGCAAAAGTGCCAAAGATCGTATAAGAAACAGTAAAAAAAATCGTAACTCCAAAAATAATGGTTGAATTAAGATTAAACTCACAATAATTATTGAATACGCACCAATAAACAATATAAATAGCATATCATGTATCAGAAATCACTCAAAGGATAGTTACGAATTTTTGAAGTACGCAAAAGTGCCAAAGATCGTATAAGAAACAGTAAAAAAAATCGTAACTCCAAAAATAATGGTTGAATTAAGATGAAACTCACAATAATTATTGAATACGCACCAATAAACAATATAAAGACCATAGCAGGTATTGGGAATCACTCAAAAGATAGTTACGAATTTTTGAGGTACGCAAAAGTGGCAAAGATCTTATAAGAGACTGTAAAAAAAATCATAACTTCAAAAATAATGGTGGAATTAAGATTAAACTCACAATAATTATTGAATACGCACCAATAAACAATATAAAGAGCATAGCATGTATTAGAAATCACTCAAAGGATAGTTAAGAATTTTTGAAGTACGCAAAAGTGCCAAAGATCGTATAAGAAACAGTAAAAAAAATCGTAACTCCAAAAATAATGGTTGAATTAAGATTAAACTCACAATAATTATTGAATACGCACCAATAAACAATATAAATAGCATAGCATGTATCAGAAATCACTCAAAGGATAGTTACGAATTTTTGAAGTACGCAAAAGTGCCAAAGATCGTATAAGAAACAGTAAAAAAATCGTAACTCCAAAAATAATGGTTGAATTAAGATGAAACTCACAATAATTATTGAATACGCACCAATAAACAATATAAAGACCATAGCAGGTATTGGGAATCACTCAAAAGATAGTTACGAATTTTTGAGGTACGCAAAAGTGGCAAAGATCTTATAAGAGACTGTAAAAAAAATCATAACTTCAAAAATAATGGTGGAATTAAGATTAAACTCACAATAATTATTGAATACGCACCAATAAACAATATAAAGAGCATAGCATGTATTAGAAATCACTCAAAGGATAGTTAAGAATTTTTGAAGTACGCAAAAGTGCCAAAGATCGTATAAGAAACAGTAAAAAAAATCGTAACTCCAAAAATAATGGTTGAATTAAGATTAAACTCACAATAATTATTGAATACGCACCAATAAACAATATAAATAGCATAGCATGTATCAGAAATCACTCAAAGGATAGTTACGAATTTTTGAAGTACGCAAAAGTGCCAAAGATCGTATAAGAAACAGTAAAAAAAATCGTAACTCCAAAAATAATGGTTGAATTAAGATGAAACTCACAATAATTATTGAATACGCACCAATAAACAATATAAAGACCATAGCAGGTATTGGGAATCACTCAAAAGATAGTTACGAATTTTTGAGGTACGCAAAAGTGGCAAAGATCTTATAAGAGACTGTAAAAAAAATCATAACTTCAAAAATAATGGTGGAATTAAGATTAAACTCACAATAATTATTGAATACGCACCAATAAACAATATAAAGAGCATAGCATGTATTAGAAATCACTCAAAGGATAGTTAAGAATTTTTGAAGTACGCAAAAGTGCCAAAGATCGTATAAGAAACAGTAAAAAAAATCGTAACTCCAAAAATAATGGTTGAATTAAGATTAAACTCACAATAATTATTGAATACGCACCAATAAACAATATAAAGACCATAGCAGGTATTGGGAATCACTCAAAAGATAGCTACGAATTTTTGAGGTACGCAAAAGTGGCAAAGATCTTATAAGAGACTGTAAAAAAAATCATAACTTCAAAAATAATGGTGGAATTAAGATTAAACTCACAATAATTATTGAATACGCACCAATAAACAATATAAAGAGCATAGCATGTATTAGAAATCACTCAAAGGATAGTTACGAATTTTTGAAGTACGCAAAAGTGCCAAAGATCGTATAAGAAACAGTAAAAAAAATCGTAACTCCAAAAATAATGGTTGAATTAAGATGAAACTCACAATAATTATTGAATACGCACCAATAAACAATATAAAGACCATAGCAGGTATTGGGAATCACTCAAAAGATAGTTACGAATTTTTGAGGTACGCAAAAGTGGCAAAGATCTTATAAGAGACTGTAAAAAAAATCATAACTTCAAAAATAATGGTGGAATTAAGATTAAACTCACAATAATTATTGAATACGCACCAATAAACAATATAAAGAGCATAGCATGTATTAGAAATCACTCAAAGGATAGTTAAGAATTTTTGAAGTACGCAAAAGTGCCAAAGATCGTATAAGAAACAGTAAAAAAAATCGTAACTCAAAAAATAATGGTTGAATTAAGATTAAACTCACAATAATTATTGAATACGCACCAATAAACAATATAAATAGCATAGCATGTATCAGAAATCACTCAAAGGATAGTTACGAATTTTTGAAGTACGCAAAAGTGCCAAAGATCGTATAAGAAACAGTAAAAAAAATCGTAACTCCAAAAATAATGGTTGAATTAAGATGAAACTCACAATAATTATTGAATACGCACCAATAAACAATATAAAGACCATAGCAGGTATTGGGAATCACTCAAAAGATAGTTACGAATTTTTGAGGTACGCAAAAGTGGCAAAGATCTTATAAGAGACTGTAAAAAAAATCATAACTTCAAAAATAATGGTGGAATTAAGATTAAACTCACAATAATTATTGAATACGCACCAATAAACAATATAAAGAGCATAGCATGTATTAGAAATCACTCAAAGGATAGTTAAGAATTTTTGAAGTACGCAAAAGTGCCAAAGATCGTATAAGAAACAGTAAAAAAAATCGTAACTCCAAAAATAATGGTTGAATTAAGATTAAACTCACAATAATTATTGAATACGCACCAATAAACAATATAAATAGCATAGCATGTATCAGAAATCACTCAAAGGATAGTTACGAATTTTTGAAGTACGCAAAAGTGCCAAAGATCGTATAAGAAACAGTAAAAAAAATCGTAACTCCAAAAATAATGGTTGAATTAAGATGAAACTCACAATAATTATTGAATACGCACCAATAAACAATATAAAGACCATAGCAGGTATTGGGAATCACTCAAAAGATAGTTACGAATTTTTGAGGTACGCAAAAGTGGCAAAGATCTTATAAGAGACTGTAAAAAAAATCATAACTTCAAAAATAATGGTGGAATTAAGATTAAACTCACAATAATTATTGAATACGCACCAATAAACAATATAAAGAGCATAGCATGTATTAGAAATCACTCAAAGGATAGTTACGAATTTTTGAAGTACGCAAAAGTGCCAAAGATCGTATAAGAAACAGTAAAAAAAATCGTAACTCCAAAAATAATGGTTGAATTAAGATGAAACTCACAATAATTATTGAATACGCACCAATAAACAATATAAAGAGCATAGCATGTATTAGAAATCACTCAAAGGATAGTTAAGAATTTTTGAAGTACGCAAAAGTGCCAAAGATCGTATAAGAAACAGTAAAAAAAATCGTAACTCCAAAAAAAATGGTTGAATTAAGATGAAACTCACAATAATTATTGAATACGCACCAATAAACAATATAAAGACCATAGCAGGTATTGGGAATCACTCAAAAGATAGTTACGAATTTTTGAGGTACGCAAAAGTGGCAAAGATCTTATAAGAGACTGTAAAAAAAATCATAACTTCAAAAATAATGGTGGAATTAAGATTAAACTCACAATAATTATTGAATACGCACCAATAAACAATATAAAGAGCATAGCATGTATTAGAAATCACTCAAAGGATAGTTAAGAATTTTTGAAGTACGCAAAAGTGCCAAAGATCGTATAAGAAACAGTAAAAAAAATCGTAACTCCAAAAATAATGGTTGAATTAAGATTAAACTCACAATAATTATTGAATACGCACCAATAAACAATATAAAGAGCATAGCATGTATTAGAAATCACTCAAAGGATAGTTAAGAATTTTTGAAGTACGCAAAAGTGCCAAAGATCGTATAAGAAACAGTAAAAAAAATCGTAACTCCAAAAAAAATGGTTGAATTAAGATGAAACTCACAATAATTATTGAATACGCACCAATAAACAATATAAAGACCATAGCAGGTATTGGGAATCACTCAAAAGATAGTTACGAATTTTTGAGGTACGCAAAAGTGGCAAAGATCTTATAAGAGACTGTAAAAAAAATCATAACTTCAAAAATAATGGTGGAATTAAGATTAAACTCACAATAATTATTGAATACGCACCAATAAACAATATAAAGAGCATAGCATGTATTAGAAATCACTCAAAGGATAGTTAAGAATTTTTGAAGTACGCAAAAGTGCCAAAGATCGTATAAGAAACAGTAAAAAAAATCGTAACTCCAAAAATAATGGTTGAATTAAGATTAAACTCACAATAATTATTGAATACGCACCAATAAACAATATAAAGAGCATAGCATGTATTAGAAATCACTCAAAGGATAGTTAAGAATTTTTGAAGTACGCAAAAGTGCCAAAGATCGTATAAGAAACAGTAAAAAAAATCGTAACTCCAAAAAAAATGGTTGAATTAAGATGAAACTCACAATAATTATTGAATACGCACCAATAAACAATATAAAGACCATAGCAGGTATTGGGAATCACTCAAAAGATAGTTACGAATTTTTGAGGTACGCAAAAGTGGCAAAGATCTTATAAGAGACTGTAAAAAAAATCATAACTTCAAAAATAATGGTGGAATTAAGATTAAACTCACAATAATTATTGAATACGCACCAATAAACAATATAAAGAGCATAGCATGTATTAGAAATCACTCAAAGGATAGTTAAGAATTTTTGAAGTACGCAAAAGTGCCAAAGATCGTATAAGAAACAGTAAAAAAAATCGTAACTCCAAAAATAATGGTTGAATTAAGATTAAACTCACAATAATTATTGAATACGCACCAATAAACAATATAAAGAGCATAGCATGTATTAGAAATCACTCAAAGGATAGTTAAGAATTTTTGAAGTACGCAAAAGTGCCAAAGATCGTATAAGAAACAGTAAAAAAAATCGTAACTCCAAAAAAAATGGTTGAATTAAGGTGAAACTCACAATAATTATTGAATACGCACCAATAAACAATATAAAGAGCATAGCATTTATTAGAAATCACTCAAAGGATAGTTAAGAATTTTTGAAGTACGCAAAAGTGCCAAAGATCGTATAAGAAACAGTAAAAAAAATCGTAACTCCAAAAAAAATGGTTGAATTAAGATGAAACTCACAATAATTATTGAATACGCACCAATAAACAATATAAAGACCATAGCAGGTATTGGGAATCGCTCAAAAGATAGTTACGAATTTTTGAGGTACGCAAAAGTGGCAAAGATCTTATAAGAGACTGTAAAAAAAATCATAACTTCAAAAATAATGGTGGAATTAAGATTAAACTCACAATAATTATTGAATACGCACCAATAAACAATATAAATAGCATAGCATGTATCAGAAATCACTCAAAGGATAGTTACGAATTTTTGAAGTACGCAAAAGTGCCAAAGATCGTATAAGAAACAGTAAAAAAAATCGTAACTCCAAAAATAATGGTTGAATTAAGATGAAACTCACAATAATTATTGAATACGCACCAATAAACAATATAAAGACCATAGCAGGTATTGGGAATCACTCAAAAGATAGTTACGAATTTTTGAGGTACGCAAAAGTGGCAAAGATCTTATAAGAGACTGTAAAAAAAATCATAACTTCAAAAATAATGGTGGAATTAAGATTAAACTCACAATAATTATTGAATACGCACCAATAAACAATATAAAGAGCATAGCATGTATTAGAAATCACTCAAAGGATAGTTAAGAATTTTTGAAGTACGCAAAAGTGCCAAAGATCGTATAAGAAACAGTAAAAAAAATCGTAACTCCAAAAATAATGGTTGAATTAAGATGAAACTCACAATAATTATTGAATACGCACCAATAAACAATATAAAGAGCATAGCATGTATTAGAAATCACTCAAAGGATAGTTAAGAATTTTTGAAGTACGCAAAAGTGCCAAAGATCGTATAAGAAACAGTAAAAAAAATCGTAACTCCAAAAATAATGGTTGAATTAAGATTAAACTCACAATAATTATTGAATACGCACCAATAAACAATATAAAGAGCATAGCATGTATTAGAAATCACTCAAAGGATAGTTAAGAATTTTTGAAGTACGCAAAAGTGCCAAAGATCGTATAAGAAACAGGAAAAAAAATCGTAACTCCAAAAAAAATGGTTGAATTAAGATGAAACTCACAATAATTATTGAATACGCACCAATAAACAATATAAAGACCATAGCAGGTATTGGGAATCACTCAAAAGATAGCTACGAATTTTTGAGGTACGCAAAAGTGCCAAAGATCGTATAAGAAACAGTAAAAAAAATCGTAACTCCAAAAATAATGGTTGAATTAAGATGAAACTCACAATAATTATTGAATACGCACCAATAAACAATATAAAGAGCATAGCATGTATTAGAAATCACTCAAAGGATAGTTAAGAATTTTTGAAGTACGCAAAAGTGCCAAAGATCGTATAAGAAACAGTAAAAAAAATCGTAACTCCAAAAATAATGGTTGAATTAAGATGAAACTCACAATAATTATTGAATACGCACCAATAAACAATATAAAGACCATAGCAGGTATTGGGAATCACTCAAAAGATAGTTACGAATTTTTGAGGTACGCAAAAGTGGCAAAGATCTTATAAGAGACTGTAAAAAAATCATAACTTCAAAAATAATGGTGGAATTAAGATTAAACTCACAATAATTATTGAATACGCACCAATAAACAATATAAAGAGCATAGCATGTATTAGAAATCACTCAAAGGATAGTTAAGAATTTTTGAAGTACGCAAAAGTGCCAAAGATCGTATAAGAAACAGTAAAAAAAATCGTAACTCCAAAAATAATGGTTGAATTAAGATGAAACTCACAATAATTATTGAATACGCACCAATAAACAATATAAAGAGCATAGCATGTATTAGAAATCACTCAAAGGATAGTTAAGAATTTTTGAAGTACGCAAAAGTGCCAAAGATCGTATAAGAAACAGTAAAAAAAATCGTAACTCCAAAAATAATGGTTGAATTAAGATGAAACTCACAATAATTATTGAATACGCACCAATAAACAATATAAAGAGCATAGCATGTATTAGAAATCACTCAAAGGATAGTTAAGAATTTTTGAAGTACGCAAAAGTGCCAAAGATCGTATAAGAAACAGTAAAAAAAATCGTAACTCCAAAAATAATGGTTGAATTAAGATGAAACTCACAATAATTATTGAATACGAACCAATAAACAATATAAAGAGCATAGCATGTATTAGAAATCACTCAAAGGATAGTTAAGAATTTTTGAAGTACGCAAAAGTGCCAAAGATCGTATAAGAAACAGTAAAAAAAATCGTAACTCCAAAAATAATGGTTGAATTAAGATGAAACTCACAATAATTATTGAATACGCACCAATAAACAATATAAAGACCATAGCAGGTATTGGGAATCACTCAAAAGATAGTTACGAATTTTTGAGGTACGCAAAAGTGGCAAAGATCTTATAAGAGACTAAAAAAAATCATAACTTAAAAAATAATGGTGGAATTAAGATTAAACTCACAATAATTATTGAATACGCACCAATAAACAATATAAAGAGCATAGCATGTATTAGAAATCACTCAAAGGATAGTTAAGAATTTTTGAAGTACGCAAAAGTGCCAAAGATCGTATAAGAAACAGTAAAAAAAATCGTAACTCCAAAAATAATGGTTGAATTAAGATGAAACTCACAATAATTATTGAATACGCACCAATAAACAATATAAAGAGCATAGCATGTATTAGAAATCACTCAAAGGATAGTTAAGAATTTTTGAAGTACGCAAAAGTGCCAAAGATCGTATAAGAAACAGTAAAAAAAATCGTAACTCCAAAAATAATGGTTGAATTAAGATGAAACTCACAATAATTATTGAATACGCACCAATAAACAATATAAAGAGCATAGCATGTATTAGAAATCACTCAAAGGATAGTTAAGAATTTTTGAAGTACGCAAAAGTGCCAAAGATCGTATAAGAAACAGTAAAAAAAATCGTAACTCCAAAAATAATGGTTGAATTAAGATGAAACTCACAATAATTATTGAATACGCACCAATAAACAATATAAAGAGCATAGCATGTATTAGAAATCACTCAAAGGATAGTTAAGAATTTTTGAAGTACGCAAAAGTGCCAAAGATCGTATAAGAAACAGTAAAAAAAATCGTAACTCCAAAAATAATGGTTGAATTAAGATGAAACTCACAATAATTATTGAATACGCACCAATAAACAATATAAAGACCATAGCAGGTATTGGGAATCACTCAAAAGATAGTTACGAATTTTTGAGGTACGCAAAAGTGGCAAAGATCTTATAAGAGACTGTAAAAAAAATCATAACTTCAAAAATAATGGTGGAATTAAGATTAAACTCACAATAATTATTGAATACGCACCAATAAACAATATAAATAGCATAGCATGTATCAGAAATCACTCAAAGGATAGTTAAGAATTTTTGAAGTACGCAAAAGTGCCAAAGATCGTATAAGAAACAGTAAAAAAAATCGTAACTCCAAAAATAATGGTTGAATTAAGATGAAACTCACAATAATTATTGAATACGCACCAATAAACAATATAAAGAGCATAGCATGTATTAGAAATCACTCAAAGGATAGTTAAGAATTTTTGAAGTACGCAAAAGTGCCAAAGATCGTATAAGAAACAGTAAAAAAAATCGTAACTCCAAAAATAATGGTTGAATTAAGATGAAACTCACAATAATTATTGAATACGCACCAATAAACAATATAAAGAGCATAGCATGTATTAGAAATCACTCAAAGGATAGTTAAGAATTTTTGAAGTACGCAAAAGTGCCAAAGATCGTATAAGAAACAGTAAAAAAAATCGTAACTCCAAAAATAATGGTTGAATTAAGATGAAACTCACAATAATTATTGAATACGCACCAATAAACAATATAAAGAGCATAGCATGTATTAGAAATCACTCAAAGGATAGTTAAGAATTTTTGAAGTACGCAAAAGTGCCAAAGATCGTATAAGAAACAGTAAAAAAAATCGTAACTCCAAAAATAATGGTTGAATTAAGATGAAACTCACAATAATTATTGAATACGCACCAATAAACAATATAAAGAGCATAGCATGTATTAGAAATCACTCAAAGGATAGTTAAGAATTTTTGAAGTACGCAAAAGTGCCAAAGATCGTATAAGAAACAGTAAAAAAAATCGTAACTCCAAAAATAATGGTTGAATTAAGATGAAACTCACAATAATTATTGAATACGCACCAATAAACAATATAAAGAGCATAGCATGTATTAGAAATCACTCAAAGGATAGTTAAGAATTTTTGAAGTACGCAAAAGTGCCAAAGATCGTATAAGAAACAGTAAAAAAAATCGTAACTCCAAAAATAATGGTTGAATTAAGATGAAACTCACAATAATTATTGAATACGCACCAATAAACAATATAAAGAGCATAGCATGTATTAGAAATCACTCAAAGGATAGTTAAGAATTTTTGAAGTACGCAAAAGTGCCAAAGATCGTATAAGAAACAGTAAAAAAAATCGTAACTCCAAAAATAATGGTTGAATTAAGATGAAACTCACAATAATTATTGAATACGCACCAATAAACAATATAAAGAGCATAGCATGTATTAGAAATCACTCAAAGGATAGTTAAGAATTTTTGAAGTACGCAAAAGTGCCAAAGATCGTATAAGAAACAGTAAAAAAAATCGTAACTCCAAAAATAATGGTTGAATTAAGATGAAACTCACAATAATTATTGAATACGCACCAATAAACAATATAAAGACCATAGCAGGTATTGGGAATCACTCAAAAGATAGCTACGAATTTTTGAGGTACGCAAAAGTGCCAAAGATCGTATAAGAAACAGTAAAAAAAATCGTAACTCCAAAAATAATGGTTGAATTAAGATGAAACTCACAATAATTATTGAATACGCACCAATAAACAATATAAAGACCATAGCAGGTATTGGGAATCACTCAAAAGATAGTTACGAATTTTTGAGGTACGCAAAAGTGGCAAAGATCTTATAAGAGACTGTAAAAAAAATCATAACTTCAAAAATAATGGTGGAATTAAGATTAAACTCACAATAATTATTGAATACGCACCAATAAACAATATAAAGAGCATAGCATGTATTAGAAATCACTCAAAGGATAGTTAAGAATTTTTGAAGTACGCAAAAGTGCCAAAGATCGTATAAGAAACAGTAAAAAAAATCGTAACTCCAAAAATAATGGTTGAATTAAGATGAAACTCACAATAATTATTGAATACGCACCAATAAACAATATAAAGAGCATAGCATGTATTAGAAATCACTCAAAGGATAGTTAAGAATTTTTGAAGTACGCAAAAGTGCCAAAGATCGTATAAGAAACAGTAAAAAAAATCGTAACTCCAAAAATAATGGTTGAATTAAGATTAAACTCACAATAATTATTGAATACGCACCAATAAACAATATAAAGAGCATAGCATGTATTAGAAATCACTCAAAGGATAGTTAAGAATTTTTGAAGTACGCAAAAGTGCCAAAGATCGTATAAGAAACAGGAAAAAAAATCGTAACTCCAAAAAAAATGGTTGAATTAAGATGAAACTCACAATAATTATTGAATACGCACCAATAAACAATATAAAGACCATAGCAGGTATTGGGAATCACTCAAAAGATAGCTACGAATTTTTGAGGTACGCAAAAGTGCCAAAGATCGTATAAGAAACAGTAAAAAAAATCGTAACTCCAAAAATAATGGTTGAATTAAGATGAAACTCACAATAATTATTGAATACGCACCAATAAACAATATAAAGAGCATAGCATGTATTAGAAATCACTCAAAGGATAGTTAAGAATTTTTGAAGTACGCAAAAGTGCCAAAGATCGTATAAGAAACAGTAAAAAAAATCGTAACTCCAAAAATAATGGTTGAATTAAGATGAAACTCACAATAATTATTGAATACGCACCAATAAACAATATAAAGACCATAGCAGGTATTGGGAATCACTCAAAAGATAGTTACGAATTTTTGAGGTACGCAAAAGTGGCAAAGATCTTATAAGAGACTGTAAAAAAATCATAACTTCAAAAATAATGGTGGAATTAAGATTAAACTCACAATAATTATTGAATACGCACCAATAAACAATATAAAGAGCATAGCATGTATTAGAAATCACTCAAAGGATAGTTAAGAATTTTTGAAGTACGCAAAAGTGCCAAAGATCGTATAAGAAACAGTAAAAAAAATCGTAACTCCAAAAATAATGGTTGAATTAAGATGAAACTCACAATAATTATTGAATACGCACCAATAAACAATATAAAGAGCATAGCATGTATTAGAAATCACTCAAAGGATAGTTAAGAATTTTTGAAGTACGCAAAAGTGCCAAAGATCGTATAAGAAACAGTAAAAAAAATCGTAACTCCAAAAATAATGGTTGAATTAAGATGAAACTCACAATAATTATTGAATACGCACCAATAAACAATATAAAGAGCATAGCATGTATTAGAAATCACTCAAAGGATAGTTAAGAATTTTTGAAGTACGCAAAAGTGCCAAAGATCGTATAAGAAACAGTAAAAAAAATCGTAACTCCAAAAATAATGGTTGAATTAAGATGAAACTCACAATAATTATTGAATACGCACCAATAAACAATATAAAGAGCATAGCATGTATTAGAAATCACTCAAAGGATAGTTAAGAATTTTTGAAGTACGCAAAAGTGCCAAAGATCGTATAAGAAACAGTAAAAAAAATCGTAACTCCAAAAATAATGGTTGAATTAAGATGAAACTCACAATAATTATTGAATACGCACCAATAAACAATATAAAGACCATAGCAGGTATTGGGAATCACTCAAAAGATAGTTACGAATTTTTGAGGTACGCAAAAGTGGCAAAGATCTTATAAGAGACTAAAAAAAATCATAACTTAAAAAATAATGGTGGAATTAAGATTAAACTCACAATAATTATTGAATACGCACCAATAAACAATATAAAGAGCATAGCATGTATTAGAAATCACTCAAAGGATAGTTAAGAATTTTTGAAGTACGCAAAAGTGCCAAAGATCGTATAAGAAACAGTAAAAAAAATCGTAACTCCAAAAATAATGGTTGAATTAAGATGAAACTCACAATAATTATTGAATACGCACCAATAAACAATATAAAGAGCATAGCATGTATTAGAAATCACTCAAAGGATAGTTAAGAATTTTTGAAGTACGCAAAAGTGCCAAAGATCGTATAAGAAACAGTAAAAAAAATCGTAACTCCAAAAATAATGGTTGAATTAAGATGAAACTCACAATAATTATTGAATACGCACCAATAAACAATATAAAGAGCATAGCATGTATTAGAAATCACTCAAAGGATAGTTAAGAATTTTTGAAGTACGCAAAAGTGCCAAAGATCGTATAAGAAACAGTAAAAAAAATCGTAACTCCAAAAATAATGGTTGAATTAAGATGAAACTCACAATAATTATTGAATACGCACCAATAAACAATATAAAGAGCATAGCATGTATTAGAAATCACTCAAAGGATAGTTAAGAATTTTTGAAGTACGCAAAAGTGCCAAAGATCGTATAAGAAACAGTAAAAAAAATCGTAACTCCAAAAATAATGGTTGAATTAAGATGAAACTCACAATAATTATTGAATACGCACCAATAAACAATATAAAGACCATAGCAGGTATTGGGAATCACTCAAAAGATAGTTACGAATTTTTGAGGTACGCAAAAGTGGCAAAGATCTTATAAGAGACTGTAAAAAAAATCATAACTTCAAAAATAATGGTGGAATTAAGATTAAACTCACAATAATTATTGAATACGCACCAATAAACAATATAAATAGCATAGCATGTATCAGAAATCACTCAAAGGATAGTTAAGAATTTTTGAAGTACGCAAAAGTGCCAAAGATCGTATAAGAAACAGTAAAAAAAATCGTAACTCCAAAAATAATGGTTGAATTAAGATGAAACTCACAATAATTATTGAATACGCACCAATAAACAATATAAAGAGCATAGCATGTATTAGAAATCACTCAAAGGATAGTTAAGAATTTTTGAAGTACGCAAAAGTGCCAAAGATCGTATAAGAAACAGTAAAAAAAATCGTAACTCCAAAAATAATGGTTGAATTAAGATGAAACTCACAATAATTATTGAATACGCACCAATAAACAATATAAAGAGCATAGCATGTATTAGAAATCACTCAAAGGATAGTTAAGAATTTTTGAAGTACGCAAAAGTGCCAAAGATCGTATAAGAAACAGTAAAAAAAATCGTAACTCCAAAAATAATGGTTGAATTAAGATGAAACTCACAATAATTATTGAATACGCACCAATAAACAATATAAAGAGCATAGCATGTATTAGAAATCACTCAAAGGATAGTTAAGAATTTTTGAAGTACGCAAAAGTGCCAAAGATCGTATAAGAAACAGTAAAAAAAATCGTAACTCCAAAAATAATGGTTGAATTAAGATGAAACTCACAATAATTATTGAATACGCACCAATAAACAATATAAAGAGCATAGCATGTATTAGAAATCACTCAAAGGATAGTTAAGAATTTTTGAAGTACGCAAAAGTGCCAAAGATCGTATAAGAAACAGTAAAAAAAATCGTAACTCCAAAAATAATGGTTGAATTAAGATGAAACTCACAATAATTATTGAATACGCACCAATAAACAATATAAAGAGCATAGCATGTATTAGAAATCACTCAAAGGATAGTTAAGAATTTTTGAAGTACGCAAAAGTGCCAAAGATCGTATAAGAAACAGTAAAAAAAATCGTAACTCCAAAAATAATGGTTGAATTAAGATGAAACTCACAATAATTATTGAATACGCACCAATAAACAATATAAAGAGCATAGCATGTATTAGAAATCACTCAAAGGATAGTTAAGAATTTTTGAAGTACGCAAAAGTGCCAAAGATCGTATAAGAAACAGTAAAAAAAATCGTAACTCCAAAAATAATGGTTGAATTAAGATGAAACTCACAATAATTATTGAATACGCACCAATAAACAATATAAAGAGCATAGCATGTATTAGAAATCACTCAAAGGATAGTTAAGAATTTTTGAAGTACGCAAAAGTGCCAAAGATCGT
The DNA here is from genome assembly GCA_963966075.1 of Aphodius sticticus. Classification (NCBI taxonomy): domain Eukaryota; kingdom Metazoa; phylum Arthropoda; class Insecta; order Coleoptera; family Scarabaeidae; genus Aphodius; species Aphodius sticticus. Next base: position 41,116,487 of record OZ014514.1, read on the forward strand.
ATAAGAAACAGTAAAAAAAATCGTAACTCCAAAAATAATGGTTGAATTAAGATGAAACTCACAATAATTATTGAATACGCACCAATAAACAATATAAAGAGCATAGCATGTATTAGAAATCACTCAAAGGATAGTTAAGAATTTTTGAAGTACGCAAAAGTGCCAAAGATCGTATAAGAAACAGTAAAAAAAATCGTAACTCCAAAAATAATGGTTGAATTAAGATGAAACTCACAATAATTATTGAATACGCACCAATAAACAATATAAAGAGCATAGCATGTATTAGAAATCACTCAAAGGATAGTTAAGAATTTTTGAAGTACGCAAAAGTGCCAAAGATCGTATAAGAAACAGTAAAAAAAATCGTAACTCCAAAAATAATGGTTGAATTAAGATGAAACTCACAATAATTATTGAATACGCACCAATAAACAATATAAAGACCATAGCAGGTATTGGGAATCACTCAAAAGATAGTTACGAATTTTTGAGGTACGCAAAAGTGGCAAAGATCTTATAAGAGACTGTAAAAAAAATCATAACTTCAAAAATAATGGTGGAATTAAGATTAAACTCACAATAATTATTGAATACGCACCAATAAACAATATAAATAGCATAGCATGTATCAGAAATCACTCAAAGGATAGTTACGAATTTTTGAAGTACGCAAAAGTGCCAAAGATCGTATAAGAAACAGTAAAAAAAATCGTAACTCCAAAAATAATGGTTGAATTAAGATGAAACTCACAATAATTATTGAATACGCACCAATAAACAATATAAAGACCATAGCAGGTATTGGGAATCACTCAAAAGATAGTTACGAATTTTTGAGGTACGCAAAAGTGGCAAAGATCTTATAAGAGACTGTAAAAAAAATCATAACTTCAAAAATAATGGTGGAATTAAGATTAAACTCACAATAATTATTGAATACGCACCAATAAACAATATAAAGAGCATAGCATGTATTAGAAATCACTCAAAGGATAGTTAAGAATTTTTGAAGTACGCAAAAGTGCCAAAGATCGTATAAGAAACAGTAAAAAAAATCGTAACTCCAAAAATAATGGTTGAATTAAGATGAAACTCACAATAATTATTGAATACGCACCAATAAACAATATAAAGAGCATAGCATGTATTAGAAATCACTCAAAGGATAGTTAAGAATTTTTGAAGTACGCAAAAGTGCCAAAGATCGTATAAGAAACAGTAAAAAAAATCGTAACTCCAAAAATAATGGTTGAATTAAGATTAAACTCACAATAATTATTGAATACGCACCAATAAACAATATAAAGAGCATAGCATGTATTAGAAATCACTCAAAGGATAGTTAAGAATTTTTGAAGTACGCAAAAGTGCCAAAGATCGTATAAGAAACAGTAAAAAAAATCGTAACTCCAAAAAAAATGGTTGAATTAAGATGAAACTCACAATAATTATTGAATACGCACCAATAAACAATATAAAGACCATAGCAGGTATTGGGAATCACTCAAAAGATAGCTACGAATTTTTGAGGTACGCAAAAGTGCCAAAGATCGTATAAGAAACAGTAAAAAAAATCGTAACTCCAAAAATAATGGTTGAATTAAGATGAAACTCACAATAATTATTGAATACGCACCAATAAACAATATAAAGAGCATAGCATGTATTAGAAATCACTCAAAGGATAGTTAAGAATTTTTGAAGTACGCAAAAGTGCCAAAGATCGTATAAGAAACAGTAAAAAAAATCGTAACTCCAAAAATAATGGTTGAATTAAGATTAAACTCACAATAATTATTGAATACGCACCAATAAACAATATAAAGAGCATAGCATGTATTAGAAATCACTCAAAGGATAGTTAAGAATTTTTGAAGTACGCAAAAGTGCCAAAGATCGTATAAGAAACAGTAAAAAAAATCGTAACTCCAAAAATAATGGTTGAATTAAGATTAAACTCACAATAATTATTGAATACGCACCAATAAACAATATAAAGAGCATAGCATGTATTAGAAATCACTCAAAGGATAGTTAAGAATTTTTGAAGTACGCAAAAGTGCCAAAGATCGTATAAGAAACAGTAAAAAAAATCGTAACTCCAAAAAAAATGGTTGAATTAAGATGAAACTCACAATAATTATTGAATACGCACCAATAAACAATATAAAGACCATAGCAGGTATTGGGAATCACTCAAAAGATAGCTACGAATTTTTGAGGTACGCAAAAGTGCCAAAGATCGTATAAGAAACAGTAAAAAAAATCGTAACTCCAAAAATAATGGTTGAATTAAGATGAAACTCACAATAATTATTGAATACGCACCAATAAACAATATAAAGAGCATAGCATGTATTAGAAATCACTCAAAGGATAGTTAAGAATTTTTGAAGTACGCAAAAGTGCCAAAGATCGTATAAGAAACAGTAAAAAAAATCGTAACTCCAAAAATAATGGTTGAATTAAGATTAAACTCACAATAATTATTGAATACGCACCAATAAACAATATAAAGAGCATAGCATGTATTAGAAATCACTCAAAGGATAGTTAAGAATTTTTGAAGTACGCAAAAGTGCCAAAGATCGTATAAGAAACAGTAAAAAAAATCGTAACTCCAAAAATAATGGTTGAATTAAGATTAAACTCACAATAATTATTGAATACGCACCAATAAACAATATAAAGAGCATAGCATGTATTAGAAATCACTCAAAGGATAGTTAAGAATTTTTGAAGTACGCAAAAGTGCCAAAGATCGTATAAGAAACAGTAAAAAAAATCGTAACTCCAAAAAAAATGGTTGAATTAAGATGAAACTCACAATAATTATTGAATACGCACCAATAAACAATATAAAGACCATAGCAGGTATTGGGAATCACTCAAAAGATAGCTACGAATTTTTTAGGTACGCAAAAGTGCCAAAGATCGTATAAGAAACAGTAAAAAAAATCGTAACTCCAAAAATAATGGTTGAATTAAGATGAAACTCACAATAATTATTGAATACGCACCAATAAACAATATAAAGAGCATAGCATGTATTAGAAATCACTCAAAGGATAGTTAAGAATTTTTGAAGTACGCAAAAGTGCCAAAGATCGTATAAGAAACAGTAAAAAAAATCGTAACTCCAAAAATAATGGTTGAATTAAGATTAAACTCACAATAATTATTGAATACGCACCAATAAACAATATAAAGAGCATAGCATGTATTAGAAATCACTCAAAGGATAGTTAAGAATTTTTGAAGTACGCAAAAGTGCCAAAGATCGTATAAGAAACAGTAAAAAAAATCGTAACTCCAAAAATAATGGTTGAATTAAGATTAAACTCACAATAATTATTGAATACGCACCAATAAACAATATAAAGAGCATAGCATGTATTAGAAATCACTCAAAGGATAGTTAAGAATTTTTGAAGTACGCAAAAGTGCCAAAGATCGTATAAGAAACAGTAAAAAAAATCGTAACTCCAAAAATAATGGTTGAATTAAGATGAAACTCACAATAATTATTGAATACGCACCAATAAACAATATAAAGAGCATAGCATGTATTAGAAATCACTCAAAGGATAGTTAAGAATTTTTGAAGTACGCAAAAGTGCCAAAGATCGTATAAGAAACAGTAAAAAAAATCGTAACTCCAAAAATAATGGTTGAATTAAGATTAAACTCACAATAATTATTGAATACGCACCAATAAACAATATAAAGAGCATAGCATGTATTAGAAATCACTCAAAGGATAGTTAAGAATTTTTGAAGTACGCAAAAGTGCCAAAGATCGTATAAGAAACAGTAAAAAAAATCGTAACTCCAAAAATAATGGTTGAATTAAGATTAAACTCACAATAATTATTGAATACGCACCAATAAACAATATAAAGAGCATAGCATGTATTAGAAATCACTCAAAGGATAGTTAAGAATTTTTGAAGTACGCAAAAGTGCCAAAGATCGTATAAGAAACAGTAAAAAAAATCGTAACTCCAAAAATAATGGTTGAATTAAGATTAAACTCACAATAATTATTGAATACGCACCAATAAACAATATAAAGAGCATAGCATGTATTAGAAATCACTCAAAGGATAGTTAAGAATTTTTGAAGTACGCAAAAGTGCCAAAGATCGTATAAGAAACAGTAAAAAAAATCGTAACTCCAAAAATAATGGTTGAATTAAGATGAAACTCACAATAATTATTGAATACGCACCAATAAACAATATAAAGAGCATAGCATGTATTAGAAATCACTCAAAGGATAGTTAAGAATTTTTGAAGTACGCAAAAGTGCCAAAGATCGTATAAGAAACAGTAAAAAAAATCGTAACTCCAAAAATAATGGTTGAATTAAGATTAAACTCACAATAATTATTGAATACGCACCAATAAACAATATAAAGAGCATAGCATGTATTAGAAATCACTCAAAGGATAGTTAAGAATTTTTGAAGTACGCAAAAGTGCCAAAGATCGTATAAGAAACAGTAAAAAAAATCGTAACTCCAAAAATAATGGTTGAATTAAGATTAAACTCACAATAATTATTGAATACGCACCAATAAACAATATAAAGAGCATAGCATGTATTAGAAATCACTCAAAGGATAGTTAAGAATTTTTGAAGTACGCAAAAGTGCCAAAGATCGTATAAGAAACAGTAAAAAAAATCGTAACTCCAAAAAAAATGGTTGAATTAAGATGAAACTCACAATAATTATTGAATACGCACCAATAAACAATATAAAGACCATAGCAGGTATTGGGAATCACTCAAAAGATAGCTACGAATTTTTGAGGTACGCAAAAGTGCCAAAGATCGTATAAGAAACAGTAAAAAAAATCGTAACTCCAAAAATAATGGTTGAATTAAGATGAAACTCACAATAATTATTGAATACGCACCAATAAACAATATAAAGAGCATAGCATGTATTAGAAATCACTCAAACGATAGTTAAGAATTTTTGAAGTACGCAAAAGTGCCAAAGATCGTATAAGAAACAGTAAAAAAAATCGTAACTCCAAAAATAATGGTTGAATTAAGATTAAACTCACAATAATTATTGAATACGCACCAATAAACAATATAAAGAGCATAGCATGTATTAGAAATCACTCAAAGGATAGTTAAGAATTTTTGAAGTACGCAAAAGTGCCAAAGATCGTATAAGAAACAGTAAAAAAAATCGTAACTCCAAAAAAAATGGTTGAATTAAGATGAAACTCACAATAATTATTGAATACGCACCAATAAACAATATAAAGACCATAGCAGGTATTGGGAATCACTCAAAAGATAGCTACGAATTTTTGAGGTACGCAAAAGTGGCAAAGATCTTATAAGAGACTGTAAAAAAAATCATAACTTCAAAAATAATGGTGGAATTAAGAATAAACTCACAATAATTATTGAATACGCACCAATAAACAATATAAAGAGCATAGCATGTATTAGAAATCACTCAAAGGATAGTTACGAATTTTTGAAGTACGCAAAAGTGCCAAAGATCGTATAAGAAACAGTAAAAAAAATCGTAACTCCAAAAATAATGGTTGAATTAAGATGAAACTCACAATAATTATTGAATACGCACCAATAAACAATATAAAGACCATAGCAGGTATTGGGAATCACTCAAAAGATAGCTACGAATTTTTGAGGTACGCAAAAGTGGCAAAGATCTTATAAGAGACTGTAAAAAAAATCATAACTTCAAAAATAATGGTGGAATTAAGATTAAACTCACAATAATTATTGAATACGCACCAATAAACAATATAAAGAGCATAGCATGTATTAGAAATCACTCAAAGGATAGTTACGAATTTTTGAAGTACGCAAAAGTGCCAAAGATCGTATAAGAAACAGTAAAAAAAATCGTAACTCCAAAAATAATGGTTGAATTAAGATGAAACTCACAATAATTATTGAATACGCACCAATAAACAATATAAAGACCATAGCAGGTATTGGGAATCACTCAAAAGATAGCTACGAATTTTTGAGGTACGCAAAAGTGGCAAAGATCTTATAAGAGACTGTAAAAAAAATCATAACTTCAAAAATAATGGTGGAATTAAGATTAAACTCACAATAATTATTGAATACGCACCAATAAACAATATAAAGAGCATAGCATGTATTAGAAATCACTCAAAGGATAGTTACGAATTTTTGAAGTACGCAAAAGTGCCAAAGATCGTATAAGAAACAGTAAAAAAAATCGTAACTCCAAAAATAATGGTTGAATTAAGATGAAACTCACAATAATTATTGAATACGCACCAATAAACAATATAAAGAGCATAGCATGTATTAGAAATCACTCAAAGGATAGTTACGAATTTTTGAAGTACGCAAAAGTGCCAAAGATCGTATAAGAAACAGTAAAAAAAATCGTAACTCCAAAAATAATGGTTGAATTAAGATGAAACTCACAATAATTATTGAATACGCACCAATAAACAATATAAAGACCATAGCAGGTATTGGGAATCACTCAAAAGATAGTTACGAATTTTTGAGGTACGCAAAAGTGGCAAAGATCTTATAAGAGACTGTAAAAAAAATCATAACTTCAAAAATAATGGTGGAATTAAGATGAAACTCACAATAATTATTGAATACGCACCAATAAACAATATAAAGAGCATAGCATGTATTAGAAATCACTCAAAGGATAGTTAAGAATTTTTGAAGTACGCAAAAGTGCCAAAGATCGTATAAGAAACAGTAAAAAAAATCGTAACTCCAAAAATAATGGTTGAATTAAGATTAAACTCACAATAATTATTGAATACGCACCAATAAACAATATAAAGACCATAGCAGGTATTGGGAATCACTCAAAAGATAGCTACGAATTTTTGAGGTACGCAAAAGTGGTAAAGATCTTATAAGAGACTGTAAAAAAAATCATAACTTCAAAAATAATGGTGGAATTAAGATTAAACTCACAATAATTATTGAATACGCACCAATAAACAATATAAAGAGCATAGCATGTATTAGAAATCACTCAAAGGATAGTTACGAATTTTTGAAGTACGCAAAAGTGCCAAAGATCGTATAAGAAACAGTAAAAAAAATCGTAACTCCAAAAATAATGGTTGAATTAAGATGAAACTCACAATAATTATTGAATACGCACCAATAAACAATATAAAGACCATAGCAGGTATTGGGAATCACTCAAAAGATAGTTACGAATTTTTGAGGTACGCAAAAGTGGCAAAGATCTTATAAGAGACTGTAAAAAAATCATAACTTCAAAAATAATGGTGGAATTAAGATTAAACTCACAATAATTATTGAATACGCACCAATAAACAATATAAAGAGCATAGCATGTATTAGAAATCACTCAAAGGATAGTTAAGAATTTTTGAAGTACGCAAAAGTGCCAAAGATCGTATAAGAAACAGTAAAAAAAATCGTAACTCCAAAAATAATGGTTGAATTAAGATTAAACTCACAATAATTATTGAATACGCACCAATAAACAATATAAATAGCATAGCATGTATCAGAAATCACTCAAAGGATAGTTACGAATTTTTGAAGTACGCAAAAGTGCCAAAGATCGTATAAGAAACAGTAAAAAAAATCGTAACTCCAAAAATAATGGTTGAATTAAGATGAAACTCACAATAATTATTGAATACGCACCAATAAACAATATAAAGACCATAGCAGGTATTGGGAATCACTCAAAAGATAGTTACGAATTTTTGAGGTACGCAAAAGTGGCAAAGATCTTATAAGAGACTGTAAAAAAAATCATAACTTCAAAAATAATGGTGGAATTAAGATTAAACTCACAATAATTATTGAATACGCACCAATAAACAATATAAAGAGCATAGCATGTATTAGAAATCACTCAAAGGATAGTTAAGAATTTTTGAAGTACGCAAAAGTGCCAAAGATCGTATAAGAAACAGTAAAAAAAATCGTAACTCCAAAAATAATGGTTGAATTAAGATGAAACTCACAATAATTATTGAATACGCACCAATAAACAATATAAAGACCATAGCAGGTATTGGGAATCACTCAAAAGATAGTTACGAATTTTTGAGGTACGCAAAAGTGGCAAAGATCTTATAAGAGACTGTAAAAAAAATCATAACTTCAAAAATAATGGTGGAATTAAGATTAAACTCACAATAATTATTGAATACGCACCAATAAACAATATAAAGAGCATAGCATGTATTAGAAATCACTCAAAGGATAGTTACGAATTTTTGAAGTACGCAAAAGTGCCAAAGATCGTATAAGAAACAGTAAAAAAAATCGTAACTCCAAAAATAATGGTTGAATTAAGATGAAACTCACAATAATTATTGAATACGCACCAATAAACAATATAAAGAGCATAGCATGTATTAGAAATCACTCAAAGGATAGTTAAGAATTTTTGAAGTACGCAAAAGTGCCAAAGATCGTATAAGAAACAGTAAAAAAAATCGTAACTCCAAAAATAATGGTTGAATTAAGATGAAACTCACAATAATTATTGAATACGCACCAATAAACAATATAAAGAGCATAGCATGTATTAGAAATCACTCAAAGGATAGTTAAGAATTTTTGAAGTACGCAAAAGTGCCAAAGATCGTATAAGAAACAGTAAAAAAAATCGTAACTCCAAAAATAATGGTTGAATTAAGATTAAACTCACAATAATTATTGAATACGCACCAATAAACAATATAAAGAGCATAGCATGTATTAGAAATCACTCAAAGGATAGTTAAGAATTTTTGAAGTACGCAAAAGTGCCAAAGATCGTATAAGAAACAGTAAAAAAAATCGTAACTCCAAAAAAAATGGTTGAATTAAGATGAAACTCACAATAATTATTGAATACGCACCAATAAACAATATAAAGACCATAGCAGGTATTGGGAATCACTCAAAAGATAGTTACGAATTTTTGAGGTACGCAAAAGTGGCAAAGATCTTATAAGAGACTGTAAAAAAAATCATAACTTCAAAAATAATGGTGGAATTAAGATTAAACTCACAATAATTATTGAATACGCACCAATAAACAATATAAAGAGCATAGCATGTATTAGAAATCACTCAAAGGATAGTTAAGAATTTTTGAAGTACGCAAAAGTGCCAAAGATCGTATAAGAAACAGTAAAAAAAATCGTAACTCCAAAAATAATGGTTGAATTAAGATTAAACTCACAATAATTATTGAATACGCACCAATAAACAATATAAAGAGCATAGCATGTATTAGAAATCACTCAAAGGATAGTTAAGAATTTTTGAAGTACGCAAAAGTGCCAAAGATCGTATAAGAAACAGTAAAAAAAATCGTAACTCCAAAAAAAATGGTTGAATTAAGATGAAACTCACAATAATTATTGAATACGCACCAATAAACAATATAAAGACCATAGCAGGTATTGGGAATCACTCAAAAGATAGTTACGAATTTTTGAGGTACGCAAAAGTGGCAAAGATCTTATAAGAGACTGTAAAAAAAATCATAACTTCAAAAATAATGGTGGAATTAAGATTAAACTCACAATAATTATTGAATACGCACCAATAAACAATATAAAGAGCATAGCATGTATTAGAAATCACTCAAAGGATAGTTAAGAATTTTTGAAGTACGCAAAAGTGCCAAAGATCGTATAAGAAACAGTAAAAAAAATCGTAACTCCAAAAATAATGGTTGAATTAAGATTAAACTCACAATAATTATTGAATACGCACCAATAAACAATATAAAGAGCATAGCATGTATTAGAAATCACTCAAAGGATAGTTAAGAATTTTTGAAGTACGCAAAAGTGCCAAAGATCTTATAAGAGACTGTAAAAAAAATCATAACTTCAAAAATAATGGTTGAATTAAGATTAAACTCACAATAATTATTGAATACGCACCAATAAACAATATAAAGAGCATAGCATGTATTAGAAATCACTCAAAGGATAGTTAAGAATTTTTGAAGTACGCAAAAGTGCCAAAGATCGTATAAGAAACAGTAAAAAAAATCGTAACTCCAAAAAAAATGGTTGAATTAAGATGAAACTCACAATAATTATTGAATACGCACCAATAAACAATATAAAGACCATAGCAGGTATTGGGAATCACTCAAAAGATAGTTACGAATTTTTGAGGTACGCAAAAGTGGCAAAGATCTTATAAGAGACTGTAAAAAAAATCATAACTTCAAAAATAATGGTGGAATTAAGATTAAACTCACAATAATTATTGAATACGCACCAATAAACAATATAAAGAGCATAGCATGTATTAGAAATCACTCAAAGGATAGTTAAGAATTTTTGAAGTACGCAAAAGTGCCAAAGATCGTATAAGAAACAGTAAAAAAAATCGTAACTCCAAAAATAATGGTTGAATTAAGATTAAACTCACAATAATTATTGAATACGCACCAATAAACAATATAAAGAGCATAGCATGTATTAGAAATCACTCAAAGGATAGTTAAGAATTTTTGAAGTACGCAAAAGTGCCAAAGATCGTATAAGAAACAGTAAAAAAAATCGTAACTCCAAAAAAAATGGTTGAATTAAGATGAAACTCACAATAATTATTGAATACGCACCAATAAACAATATAAAGACCATAGCAGGTATTGGGAATCACTCAAAAGATAGTTACGAATTTTTGAGGTACGCAAAAGTGGCAAAGATCTTATAAGAGACTGTAAAAAAAATCATAACTTCAAAAATAATGGTGGAATTAAGATTAAACTCACAATAATTATTGAATACGCACCAATAAACAATATAAAGAGCATAGCATGTATTAGAAATCACTCAAAGGATAGTTAAGAATTTTTGAAGTACGCAAAAGTGCCAAAGATCGTATAAGAAACAGTAAAAAAAATCGTAACTCCAAAAATAATGGTTGAATTAAGATTAAACTCACAATAATTATTGAATACGCACCAATAAACAATATAAAGAGCATAGCATGTATTAGAAATCACTCAAAGGATAGTTAAGAATTTTTGAAGTACGCAAAAGTGCCAAAGGTCGTATAAGAAACAGTAAAAAAAATCGTAACTCCAAAAAAAATGGTTGAATTAAGATGAAACTCACAATAATTATTGAATACGCACCAATAAACAATATAAAGAGCATAGCATTTATTAGAAATCACTCAAAGGATAGTTAAGAATTTTTGAAGTACGCAAAAGTGCCAAAGATCGTATAAGAAACAGTAAAAAAAATCGTAACTCCAAAAATAATGGTTGAATTAAGATGAAACTCACAATAATTATTGAATACGCACCAATAAACAATATAAAGACCATAGCAGGTATTGGGAATCACTCAAAAGATAGTTACGAATTTTTGAAGTACGCAAAAGTGCCAAAGATCGTATAAGAGACTGTAAAAAAAATCATAACTTCAAAAATAATGGTGGAATTAAGATGAAACTCACAATAATTATTGAATACGCACCAATAAACAATATAAAGAGCATAGCATGTATTAGAAATCACTCAAAGGATAGTTAAGAATTTTTGAAGTACGCAAAAGTGCCAAAGATCGTATAAGAAACAGTAAAAAAAATCGTAACTCCAAAAATAATGGTTGAATTAAGATGAAACTCACAATAATTATTGAATACGCACCAATAAACAATATAAAGACCATAGCAGGTATTGGGAATCACTCAAAAGATAGTTACGAATTTTTGAGGTACGCAAAAGTGGCAAAGATCTTATAAGAGACTGTAAAAAAAATCATAACTTCAAAAATAATGGTGGAATTAAGATGAAACTCACAATAATTATTGAATACGCACCAATAAACAATATAAAGAGCATAGCATGTATTAGAAATCACTCAAAGGATAGTTAAGAATTTTTGAAGTACGCAAAAGTGCCAAAGATCGTATAAGAAACAGTAAAAAAAATCGTAACTCCAAAAATAATGGTTGAATTAAGATGAAACTCACAATAATTATTGAATACGCACCAATAAACAATATAAAGACCATAGCAGGTATTGGGAATTACTCAAAAGATAGTTACGAATTTTTGAGGTACGCAAAAGTGGCAAAGATATTATAAGAGACTGTAAAAAAAATCATAACTTCAAAAATAATGGTGGAATTAAGATTAAACTCACAATAATTATTGAATACGCACCAATAAACAATATAAAGAGCATAGCATGTATTAGAAATCACTCAAAGCATAGTTAAGAATTTTTGAAGTACGCAAAAGTGCCAAAGATCGTATAAGAAACAGTAAAAAAAATCGTAACTCCAAAAATAATGGTTGAATTAAGATTAAACTCACAATAATTATTGAATACGCACCAATAAACAATATAAAGAGCATAGCATGTATTAGAAATCACTCAAAGGATAGTTAAGAATTTTTGAAGTACGCAAAAGTGCCAAAGATCGTATAAGAAACAGTAAAAAAAATCGTAACTCCAAAAATAATGGTTGAATTAAGATTAAACTCACAATAATTATTGAATACGCACCAATAAACAATATAAATAGCATATCATGTATCAGAAATCACTCAAAGGATAGTTACGAATTTTTGAAGTACGCAAAAGTGCCAAAGATCGTATAAGAAACAGTAAAAAAAATCGTAACTCCAAAAATAATGGTTGAATTAAGATGAAACTCACAATAATTATTGAATACGCACCAATAAACAATATAAAGACCATAGCAGGTATTGGGAATCACTCAAAAGATAGTTACGAATTTTTGAGGTACGCAAAAGTGGCAAAGATCTTATAAGAGACTGTAAAAAAAATCATAACTTCAAAAATAATGGTGGAATTAAGATTAAACTCACAATAATTATTGAATACGCACCAATAAACAATATAAAGAGCATAGCATGTATTAGAAATCACTCAAAGGATAGTTAAGAATTTTTGAAGTACGCAAAAGTGCCAAAGATCGTATAAGAAACAGTAAAAAAAATCGTAACTCCAAAAATAATGGTTGAATTAAGATTAAACTCACAATAATTATTGAATACGCACCAATAAACAATATAAATAGCATAGCATGTATCAGAAATCACTCAAAGGATAGTTACGAATTTTTGAAGTACGCAAAAGTGCCAAAGATCGTATAAGAAACAGTAAAAAAATCGTAACTCCAAAAATAATGGTTGAATTAAGATGAAACTCACAATAATTATTGAATACGCACCAATAAACAATATAAAGACCATAGCAGGTATTGGGAATCACTCAAAAGATAGTTACGAATTTTTGAGGTACGCAAAAGTGGCAAAGATCTTATAAGAGACTGTAAAAAAAATCATAACTTCAAAAATAATGGTGGAATTAAGATTAAACTCACAATAATTATTGAATACGCACCAATAAACAATATAAAGAGCATAGCATGTATTAGAAATCACTCAAAGGATAGTTAAGAATTTTTGAAGTACGCAAAAGTGCCAAAGATCGTATAAGAAACAGTAAAAAAAATCGTAACTCCAAAAATAATGGTTGAATTAAGATTAAACTCACAATAATTATTGAATACGCACCAATAAACAATATAAATAGCATAGCATGTATCAGAAATCACTCAAAGGATAGTTACGAATTTTTGAAGTACGCAAAAGTGCCAAAGATCGTATAAGAAACAGTAAAAAAAATCGTAACTCCAAAAATAATGGTTGAATTAAGATGAAACTCACAATAATTATTGAATACGCACCAATAAACAATATAAAGACCATAGCAGGTATTGGGAATCACTCAAAAGATAGTTACGAATTTTTGAGGTACGCAAAAGTGGCAAAGATCTTATAAGAGACTGTAAAAAAAATCATAACTTCAAAAATAATGGTGGAATTAAGATTAAACTCACAATAATTATTGAATACGCACCAATAAACAATATAAAGAGCATAGCATGTATTAGAAATCACTCAAAGGATAGTTAAGAATTTTTGAAGTACGCAAAAGTGCCAAAGATCGTATAAGAAACAGTAAAAAAAATCGTAACTCCAAAAATAATGGTTGAATTAAGATTAAACTCACAATAATTATTGAATACGCACCAATAAACAATATAAAGACCATAGCAGGTATTGGGAATCACTCAAAAGATAGCTACGAATTTTTGAGGTACGCAAAAGTGGCAAAGATCTTATAAGAGACTGTAAAAAAAATCATAACTTCAAAAATAATGGTGGAATTAAGATTAAACTCACAATAATTATTGAATACGCACCAATAAACAATATAAAGAGCATAGCATGTATTAGAAATCACTCAAAGGATAGTTACGAATTTTTGAAGTACGCAAAAGTGCCAAAGATCGTATAAGAAACAGTAAAAAAAATCGTAACTCCAAAAATAATGGTTGAATTAAGATGAAACTCACAATAATTATTGAATACGCACCAATAAACAATATAAAGACCATAGCAGGTATTGGGAATCACTCAAAAGATAGTTACGAATTTTTGAGGTACGCAAAAGTGGCAAAGATCTTATAAGAGACTGTAAAAAAAATCATAACTTCAAAAATAATGGTGGAATTAAGATTAAACTCACAATAATTATTGAATACGCACCAATAAACAATATAAAGAGCATAGCATGTATTAGAAATCACTCAAAGGATAGTTAAGAATTTTTGAAGTACGCAAAAGTGCCAAAGATCGTATAAGAAACAGTAAAAAAAATCGTAACTCAAAAAATAATGGTTGAATTAAGATTAAACTCACAATAATTATTGAATACGCACCAATAAACAATATAAATAGCATAGCATGTATCAGAAATCACTCAAAGGATAGTTACGAATTTTTGAAGTACGCAAAAGTGCCAAAGATCGTATAAGAAACAGTAAAAAAAATCGTAACTCCAAAAATAATGGTTGAATTAAGATGAAACTCACAATAATTATTGAATACGCACCAATAAACAATATAAAGACCATAGCAGGTATTGGGAATCACTCAAAAGATAGTTACGAATTTTTGAGGTACGCAAAAGTGGCAAAGATCTTATAAGAGACTGTAAAAAAAATCATAACTTCAAAAATAATGGTGGAATTAAGATTAAACTCACAATAATTATTGAATACGCACCAATAAACAATATAAAGAGCATAGCATGTATTAGAAATCACTCAAAGGATAGTTAAGAATTTTTGAAGTACGCAAAAGTGCCAAAGATCGTATAAGAAACAGTAAAAAAAATCGTAACTCCAAAAATAATGGTTGAATTAAGATTAAACTCACAATAATTATTGAATACGCACCAATAAACAATATAAATAGCATAGCATGTATCAGAAATCACTCAAAGGATAGTTACGAATTTTTGAAGTACGCAAAAGTGCCAAAGATCGTATAAGAAACAGTAAAAAAAATCGTAACTCCAAAAATAATGGTTGAATTAAGATGAAACTCACAATAATTATTGAATACGCACCAATAAACAATATAAAGACCATAGCAGGTATTGGGAATCACTCAAAAGATAGTTACGAATTTTTGAGGTACGCAAAAGTGGCAAAGATCTTATAAGAGACTGTAAAAAAAATCATAACTTCAAAAATAATGGTGGAATTAAGATTAAACTCACAATAATTATTGAATACGCACCAATAAACAATATAAAGAGCATAGCATGTATTAGAAATCACTCAAAGGATAGTTACGAATTTTTGAAGTACGCAAAAGTGCCAAAGATCGTATAAGAAACAGTAAAAAAAATCGTAACTCCAAAAATAATGGTTGAATTAAGATGAAACTCACAATAATTATTGAATACGCACCAATAAACAATATAAAGAGCATAGCATGTATTAGAAATCACTCAAAGGATAGTTAAGAATTTTTGAAGTACGCAAAAGTGCCAAAGATCGTATAAGAAACAGTAAAAAAAATCGTAACTCCAAAAAAAATGGTTGAATTAAGATGAAACTCACAATAATTATTGAATACGCACCAATAAACAATATAAAGACCATAGCAGGTATTGGGAATCACTCAAAAGATAGTTACGAATTTTTGAGGTACGCAAAAGTGGCAAAGATCTTATAAGAGACTGTAAAAAAAATCATAACTTCAAAAATAATGGTGGAATTAAGATTAAACTCACAATAATTATTGAATACGCACCAATAAACAATATAAAGAGCATAGCATGTATTAGAAATCACTCAAAGGATAGTTAAGAATTTTTGAAGTACGCAAAAGTGCCAAAGATCGTATAAGAAACAGTAAAAAAAATCGTAACTCCAAAAATAATGGTTGAATTAAGATTAAACTCACAATAATTATTGAATACGCACCAATAAACAATATAAAGAGCATAGCATGTATTAGAAATCACTCAAAGGATAGTTAAGAATTTTTGAAGTACGCAAAAGTGCCAAAGATCGTATAAGAAACAGTAAAAAAAATCGTAACTCCAAAAAAAATGGTTGAATTAAGATGAAACTCACAATAATTATTGAATACGCACCAATAAACAATATAAAGACCATAGCAGGTATTGGGAATCACTCAAAAGATAGTTACGAATTTTTGAGGTACGCAAAAGTGGCAAAGATCTTATAAGAGACTGTAAAAAAAATCATAACTTCAAAAATAATGGTGGAATTAAGATTAAACTCACAATAATTATTGAATACGCACCAATAAACAATATAAAGAGCATAGCATGTATTAGAAATCACTCAAAGGATAGTTAAGAATTTTTGAAGTACGCAAAAGTGCCAAAGATCGTATAAGAAACAGTAAAAAAAATCGTAACTCCAAAAATAATGGTTGAATTAAGATTAAACTCACAATAATTATTGAATACGCACCAATAAACAATATAAAGAGCATAGCATGTATTAGAAATCACTCAAAGGATAGTTAAGAATTTTTGAAGTACGCAAAAGTGCCAAAGATCGTATAAGAAACAGTAAAAAAAATCGTAACTCCAAAAAAAATGGTTGAATTAAGATGAAACTCACAATAATTATTGAATACGCACCAATAAACAATATAAAGACCATAGCAGGTATTGGGAATCACTCAAAAGATAGTTACGAATTTTTGAGGTACGCAAAAGTGGCAAAGATCTTATAAGAGACTGTAAAAAAAATCATAACTTCAAAAATAATGGTGGAATTAAGATTAAACTCACAATAATTATTGAATACGCACCAATAAACAATATAAAGAGCATAGCATGTATTAGAAATCACTCAAAGGATAGTTAAGAATTTTTGAAGTACGCAAAAGTGCCAAAGATCGTATAAGAAACAGTAAAAAAAATCGTAACTCCAAAAATAATGGTTGAATTAAGATTAAACTCACAATAATTATTGAATACGCACCAATAAACAATATAAAGAGCATAGCATGTATTAGAAATCACTCAAAGGATAGTTAAGAATTTTTGAAGTACGCAAAAGTGCCAAAGATCGTATAAGAAACAGTAAAAAAAATCGTAACTCCAAAAAAAATGGTTGAATTAAGGTGAAACTCACAATAATTATTGAATACGCACCAATAAACAATATAAAGAGCATAGCATTTATTAGAAATCACTCAAAGGATAGTTAAGAATTTTTGAAGTACGCAAAAGTGCCAAAGATCGTATAAGAAACAGTAAAAAAAATCGTAACTCCAAAAAAAATGGTTGAATTAAGATGAAACTCACAATAATTATTGAATACGCACCAATAAACAATATAAAGACCATAGCAGGTATTGGGAATCGCTCAAAAGATAGTTACGAATTTTTGAGGTACGCAAAAGTGGCAAAGATCTTATAAGAGACTGTAAAAAAAATCATAACTTCAAAAATAATGGTGGAATTAAGATTAAACTCACAATAATTATTGAATACGCACCAATAAACAATATAAATAGCATAGCATGTATCAGAAATCACTCAAAGGATAGTTACGAATTTTTGAAGTACGCAAAAGTGCCAAAGATCGTATAAGAAACAGTAAAAAAAATCGTAACTCCAAAAATAATGGTTGAATTAAGATGAAACTCACAATAATTATTGAATACGCACCAATAAACAATATAAAGACCATAGCAGGTATTGGGAATCACTCAAAAGATAGTTACGAATTTTTGAGGTACGCAAAAGTGGCAAAGATCTTATAAGAGACTGTAAAAAAAATCATAACTTCAAAAATAATGGTGGAATTAAGATTAAACTCACAATAATTATTGAATACGCACCAATAAACAATATAAAGAGCATAGCATGTATTAGAAATCACTCAAAGGATAGTTAAGAATTTTTGAAGTACGCAAAAGTGCCAAAGATCGTATAAGAAACAGTAAAAAAAATCGTAACTCCAAAAATAATGGTTGAATTAAGATGAAACTCACAATAATTATTGAATACGCACCAATAAACAATATAAAGAGCATAGCATGTATTAGAAATCACTCAAAGGATAGTTAAGAATTTTTGAAGTACGCAAAAGTGCCAAAGATCGTATAAGAAACAGTAAAAAAAATCGTAACTCCAAAAATAATGGTTGAATTAAGATTAAACTCACAATAATTATTGAATACGCACCAATAAACAATATAAAGAGCATAGCATGTATTAGAAATCACTCAAAGGATAGTTAAGAATTTTTGAAGTACGCAAAAGTGCCAAAGATCGTATAAGAAACAGGAAAAAAAATCGTAACTCCAAAAAAAATGGTTGAATTAAGATGAAACTCACAATAATTATTGAATACGCACCAATAAACAATATAAAGACCATAGCAGGTATTGGGAATCACTCAAAAGATAGCTACGAATTTTTGAGGTACGCAAAAGTGCCAAAGATCGTATAAGAAACAGTAAAAAAAATCGTAACTCCAAAAATAATGGTTGAATTAAGATGAAACTCACAATAATTATTGAATACGCACCAATAAACAATATAAAGAGCATAGCATGTATTAGAAATCACTCAAAGGATAGTTAAGAATTTTTGAAGTACGCAAAAGTGCCAAAGATCGTATAAGAAACAGTAAAAAAAATCGTAACTCCAAAAATAATGGTTGAATTAAGATGAAACTCACAATAATTATTGAATACGCACCAATAAACAATATAAAGACCATAGCAGGTATTGGGAATCACTCAAAAGATAGTTACGAATTTTTGAGGTACGCAAAAGTGGCAAAGATCTTATAAGAGACTGTAAAAAAATCATAACTTCAAAAATAATGGTGGAATTAAGATTAAACTCACAATAATTATTGAATACGCACCAATAAACAATATAAAGAGCATAGCATGTATTAGAAATCACTCAAAGGATAGTTAAGAATTTTTGAAGTACGCAAAAGTGCCAAAGATCGTATAAGAAACAGTAAAAAAAATCGTAACTCCAAAAATAATGGTTGAATTAAGATGAAACTCACAATAATTATTGAATACGCACCAATAAACAATATAAAGAGCATAGCATGTATTAGAAATCACTCAAAGGATAGTTAAGAATTTTTGAAGTACGCAAAAGTGCCAAAGATCGTATAAGAAACAGTAAAAAAAATCGTAACTCCAAAAATAATGGTTGAATTAAGATGAAACTCACAATAATTATTGAATACGCACCAATAAACAATATAAAGAGCATAGCATGTATTAGAAATCACTCAAAGGATAGTTAAGAATTTTTGAAGTACGCAAAAGTGCCAAAGATCGTATAAGAAACAGTAAAAAAAATCGTAACTCCAAAAATAATGGTTGAATTAAGATGAAACTCACAATAATTATTGAATACGCACCAATAAACAATATAAAGAGCATAGCATGTATTAGAAATCACTCAAAGGATAGTTAAGAATTTTTGAAGTACGCAAAAGTGCCAAAGATCGTATAAGAAACAGTAAAAAAAATCGTAACTCCAAAAATAATGGTTGAATTAAGATGAAACTCACAATAATTATTGAATACGCACCAATAAACAATATAAAGACCATAGCAGGTATTGGGAATCACTCAAAAGATAGTTACGAATTTTTGAGGTACGCAAAAGTGGCAAAGATCTTATAAGAGACTAAAAAAAATCATAACTTAAAAAATAATGGTGGAATTAAGATTAAACTCACAATAATTATTGAATACGCACCAATAAACAATATAAAGAGCATAGCATGTATTAGAAATCACTCAAAGGATAGTTAAGAATTTTTGAAGTACGCAAAAGTGCCAAAGATCGTATAAGAAACAGTAAAAAAAATCGTAACTCCAAAAATAATGGTTGAATTAAGATGAAACTCACAATAATTATTGAATACGCACCAATAAACAATATAAAGAGCATAGCATGTATTAGAAATCACTCAAAGGATAGTTAAGAATTTTTGAAGTACGCAAAAGTGCCAAAGATCGTATAAGAAACAGTAAAAAAAATCGTAACTCCAAAAATAATGGTTGAATTAAGATGAAACTCACAATAATTATTGAATACGCACCAATAAACAATATAAAGAGCATAGCATGTATTAGAAATCACTCAAAGGATAGTTAAGAATTTTTGAAGTACGCAAAAGTGCCAAAGATCGTATAAGAAACAGTAAAAAAAATCGTAACTCCAAAAATAATGGTTGAATTAAGATGAAACTCACAATAATTATTGAATACGCACCAATAAACAATATAAAGAGCATAGCATGTATTAGAAATCACTCAAAGGATAGTTAAGAATTTTTGAAGTACGCAAAAGTGCCAAAGATCGTATAAGAAACAGTAAAAAAAATCGTAACTCCAAAAATAATGGTTGAATTAAGATGAAACTCACAATAATTATTGAATACGCACCAATAAACAATATAAAGACCATAGCAGGTATTGGGAATCACTCAAAAGATAGTTACGAATTTTTGAGGTACGCAAAAGTGGCAAAGATCTTATAAGAGACTGTAAAAAAAATCATAACTTCAAAAATAATGGTGGAATTAAGATTAAACTCACAATAATTATTGAATACGCACCAATAAACAATATAAATAGCATAGCATGTATCAGAAATCACTCAAAGGATAGTTAAGAATTTTTGAAGTACGCAAAAGTGCCAAAGATCGTATAAGAAACAGTAAAAAAAATCGTAACTCCAAAAATAATGGTTGAATTAAGATGAAACTCACAATAATTATTGAATACGCACCAATAAACAATATAAAGAGCATAGCATGTATTAGAAATCACTCAAAGGATAGTTAAGAATTTTTGAAGTACGCAAAAGTGCCAAAGATCGTATAAGAAACAGTAAAAAAAATCGTAACTCCAAAAATAATGGTTGAATTAAGATGAAACTCACAATAATTATTGAATACGCACCAATAAACAATATAAAGAGCATAGCATGTATTAGAAATCACTCAAAGGATAGTTAAGAATTTTTGAAGTACGCAAAAGTGCCAAAGATCGTATAAGAAACAGTAAAAAAAATCGTAACTCCAAAAATAATGGTTGAATTAAGATGAAACTCACAATAATTATTGAATACGCACCAATAAACAATATAAAGAGCATAGCATGTATTAGAAATCACTCAAAGGATAGTTAAGAATTTTTGAAGTACGCAAAAGTGCCAAAGATCGTATAAGAAACAGTAAAAAAAATCGTAACTCCAAAAATAATGGTTGAATTAAGATGAAACTCACAATAATTATTGAATACGCACCAATAAACAATATAAAGAGCATAGCATGTATTAGAAATCACTCAAAGGATAGTTAAGAATTTTTGAAGTACGCAAAAGTGCCAAAGATCGTATAAGAAACAGTAAAAAAAATCGTAACTCCAAAAATAATGGTTGAATTAAGATGAAACTCACAATAATTATTGAATACGCACCAATAAACAATATAAAGAGCATAGCATGTATTAGAAATCACTCAAAGGATAGTTAAGAATTTTTGAAGTACGCAAAAGTGCCAAAGATCGTATAAGAAACAGTAAAAAAAATCGTAACTCCAAAAATAATGGTTGAATTAAGATGAAACTCACAATAATTATTGAATACGCACCAATAAACAATATAAAGAGCATAGCATGTATTAGAAATCACTCAAAGGATAGTTAAGAATTTTTGAAGTACGCAAAAGTGCCAAAGATCGTATAAGAAACAGTAAAAAAAATCGTAACTCCAAAAATAATGGTTGAATTAAGATGAAACTCACAATAATTATTGAATACGCACCAATAAACAATATAAAGAGCATAGCATGTATTAGAAATCACTCAAAGGATAGTTAAGAATTTTTGAAGTACGCAAAAGTGCCAAAGATCGTATAAGAAACAGTAAAAAAAATCGTAACTCCAAAAATAATGGTTGAATTAAGATGAAACTCACAATAATTATTGAATACGCACCAATAAACAATATAAAGACCATAGCAGGTATTGGGAATCACTCAAAAGATAGCTACGAATTTTTGAGGTACGCAAAAGTGCCAAAGATCGTATAAGAAACAGTAAAAAAAATCGTAACTCCAAAAATAATGGTTGAATTAAGATGAAACTCACAATAATTATTGAATACGCACCAATAAACAATATAAAGACCATAGCAGGTATTGGGAATCACTCAAAAGATAGTTACGAATTTTTGAGGTACGCAAAAGTGGCAAAGATCTTATAAGAGACTGTAAAAAAAATCATAACTTCAAAAATAATGGTGGAATTAAGATTAAACTCACAATAATTATTGAATACGCACCAATAAACAATATAAAGAGCATAGCATGTATTAGAAATCACTCAAAGGATAGTTAAGAATTTTTGAAGTACGCAAAAGTGCCAAAGATCGTATAAGAAACAGTAAAAAAAATCGTAACTCCAAAAATAATGGTTGAATTAAGATGAAACTCACAATAATTATTGAATACGCACCAATAAACAATATAAAGAGCATAGCATGTATTAGAAATCACTCAAAGGATAGTTAAGAATTTTTGAAGTACGCAAAAGTGCCAAAGATCGTATAAGAAACAGTAAAAAAAATCGTAACTCCAAAAATAATGGTTGAATTAAGATTAAACTCACAATAATTATTGAATACGCACCAATAAACAATATAAAGAGCATAGCATGTATTAGAAATCACTCAAAGGATAGTTAAGAATTTTTGAAGTACGCAAAAGTGCCAAAGATCGTATAAGAAACAGGAAAAAAAATCGTAACTCCAAAAAAAATGGTTGAATTAAGATGAAACTCACAATAATTATTGAATACGCACCAATAAACAATATAAAGACCATAGCAGGTATTGGGAATCACTCAAAAGATAGCTACGAATTTTTGAGGTACGCAAAAGTGCCAAAGATCGTATAAGAAACAGTAAAAAAAATCGTAACTCCAAAAATAATGGTTGAATTAAGATGAAACTCACAATAATTATTGAATACGCACCAATAAACAATATAAAGAGCATAGCATGTATTAGAAATCACTCAAAGGATAGTTAAGAATTTTTGAAGTACGCAAAAGTGCCAAAGATCGTATAAGAAACAGTAAAAAAAATCGTAACTCCAAAAATAATGGTTGAATTAAGATGAAACTCACAATAATTATTGAATACGCACCAATAAACAATATAAAGACCATAGCAGGTATTGGGAATCACTCAAAAGATAGTTACGAATTTTTGAGGTACGCAAAAGTGGCAAAGATCTTATAAGAGACTGTAAAAAAATCATAACTTCAAAAATAATGGTGGAATTAAGATTAAACTCACAATAATTATTGAATACGCACCAATAAACAATATAAAGAGCATAGCATGTATTAGAAATCACTCAAAGGATAGTTAAGAATTTTTGAAGTACGCAAAAGTGCCAAAGATCGTATAAGAAACAGTAAAAAAAATCGTAACTCCAAAAATAATGGTTGAATTAAGATGAAACTCACAATAATTATTGAATACGCACCAATAAACAATATAAAGAGCATAGCATGTATTAGAAATCACTCAAAGGATAGTTAAGAATTTTTGAAGTACGCAAAAGTGCCAAAGATCGTATAAGAAACAGTAAAAAAAATCGTAACTCCAAAAATAATGGTTGAATTAAGATGAAACTCACAATAATTATTGAATACGCACCAATAAACAATATAAAGAGCATAGCATGTATTAGAAATCACTCAAAGGATAGTTAAGAATTTTTGAAGTACGCAAAAGTGCCAAAGATCGTATAAGAAACAGTAAAAAAAATCGTAACTCCAAAAATAATGGTTGAATTAAGATGAAACTCACAATAATTATTGAATACGCACCAATAAACAATATAAAGAGCATAGCATGTATTAGAAATCACTCAAAGGATAGTTAAGAATTTTTGAAGTACGCAAAAGTGCCAAAGATCGTATAAGAAACAGTAAAAAAAATCGTAACTCCAAAAATAATGGTTGAATTAAGATGAAACTCACAATAATTATTGAATACGCACCAATAAACAATATAAAGACCATAGCAGGTATTGGGAATCACTCAAAAGATAGTTACGAATTTTTGAGGTACGCAAAAGTGGCAAAGATCTTATAAGAGACTAAAAAAAATCATAACTTAAAAAATAATGGTGGAATTAAGATTAAACTCACAATAATTATTGAATACGCACCAATAAACAATATAAAGAGCATAGCATGTATTAGAAATCACTCAAAGGATAGTTAAGAATTTTTGAAGTACGCAAAAGTGCCAAAGATCGTATAAGAAACAGTAAAAAAAATCGTAACTCCAAAAATAATGGTTGAATTAAGATGAAACTCACAATAATTATTGAATACGCACCAATAAACAATATAAAGAGCATAGCATGTATTAGAAATCACTCAAAGGATAGTTAAGAATTTTTGAAGTACGCAAAAGTGCCAAAGATCGTATAAGAAACAGTAAAAAAAATCGTAACTCCAAAAATAATGGTTGAATTAAGATGAAACTCACAATAATTATTGAATACGCACCAATAAACAATATAAAGAGCATAGCATGTATTAGAAATCACTCAAAGGATAGTTAAGAATTTTTGAAGTACGCAAAAGTGCCAAAGATCGTATAAGAAACAGTAAAAAAAATCGTAACTCCAAAAATAATGGTTGAATTAAGATGAAACTCACAATAATTATTGAATACGCACCAATAAACAATATAAAGAGCATAGCATGTATTAGAAATCACTCAAAGGATAGTTAAGAATTTTTGAAGTACGCAAAAGTGCCAAAGATCGTATAAGAAACAGTAAAAAAAATCGTAACTCCAAAAATAATGGTTGAATTAAGATGAAACTCACAATAATTATTGAATACGCACCAATAAACAATATAAAGACCATAGCAGGTATTGGGAATCACTCAAAAGATAGTTACGAATTTTTGAGGTACGCAAAAGTGGCAAAGATCTTATAAGAGACTGTAAAAAAAATCATAACTTCAAAAATAATGGTGGAATTAAGATTAAACTCACAATAATTATTGAATACGCACCAATAAACAATATAAATAGCATAGCATGTATCAGAAATCACTCAAAGGATAGTTAAGAATTTTTGAAGTACGCAAAAGTGCCAAAGATCGTATAAGAAACAGTAAAAAAAATCGTAACTCCAAAAATAATGGTTGAATTAAGATGAAACTCACAATAATTATTGAATACGCACCAATAAACAATATAAAGAGCATAGCATGTATTAGAAATCACTCAAAGGATAGTTAAGAATTTTTGAAGTACGCAAAAGTGCCAAAGATCGTATAAGAAACAGTAAAAAAAATCGTAACTCCAAAAATAATGGTTGAATTAAGATGAAACTCACAATAATTATTGAATACGCACCAATAAACAATATAAAGAGCATAGCATGTATTAGAAATCACTCAAAGGATAGTTAAGAATTTTTGAAGTACGCAAAAGTGCCAAAGATCGTATAAGAAACAGTAAAAAAAATCGTAACTCCAAAAATAATGGTTGAATTAAGATGAAACTCACAATAATTATTGAATACGCACCAATAAACAATATAAAGAGCATAGCATGTATTAGAAATCACTCAAAGGATAGTTAAGAATTTTTGAAGTACGCAAAAGTGCCAAAGATCGTATAAGAAACAGTAAAAAAAATCGTAACTCCAAAAATAATGGTTGAATTAAGATGAAACTCACAATAATTATTGAATACGCACCAATAAACAATATAAAGAGCATAGCATGTATTAGAAATCACTCAAAGGATAGTTAAGAATTTTTGAAGTACGCAAAAGTGCCAAAGATCGTATAAGAAACAGTAAAAAAAATCGTAACTCCAAAAATAATGGTTGAATTAAGATGAAACTCACAATAATTATTGAATACGCACCAATAAACAATATAAAGAGCATAGCATGTATTAGAAATCACTCAAAGGATAGTTAAGAATTTTTGAAGTACGCAAAAGTGCCAAAGATCGTATAAGAAACAGTAAAAAAAATCGTAACTCCAAAAATAATGGTTGAATTAAGATGAAACTCACAATAATTATTGAATACGCACCAATAAACAATATAAAGAGCATAGCATGTATTAGAAATCACTCAAAGGATAGTTAAGAATTTTTGAAGTACGCAAAAGTGCCAAAGATCGTATAAGAAACAGTAAAAAAAATCGTAACTCCAAAAATAATGGTTGAATTAAGATGAAACTCACAATAATTATTGAATACGCACCAATAAACAATATAAAGAGCATAGCATGTATTAGAAATCACTCAAAGGATAGTTAAGAATTTTTGAAGTACGCAAAAGTGCCAAAGATCGTATAAGAAACAGTAAAAAAAATCGTAACTCCAAAAATAATGGTTGAATTAAGATGAAACTCACAATAATTATTGAATACGCACCAATAAACAATATAAAGAGCATAGCATGTATTAGAAATCACTCAAAGGATAGTTAAGAATTTTTGAAGTACGCAAAAGTGCCAAAGATCGTATAAGAAACAGTAAAAAAAATCGTAACTCCAAAAATAATGGTTGAATTAAGATGAAACTCACAATAATTATTGAATACGCACCAATAAACAATATAAAGAGCATAGCATGTATTAGAAATCACTCAAAGGATAGTTAAGAATTTTTGAAGTACGCAAAAGTGCCAAAGATCGTATAAGAAACAGTAAAAAAAATCGTAACTCCAAAAATAATGGTTGAATTAAGATGAAACTCACAATAATTATTGAATACGCACCAATAAACAATATAAAGACCATAGCAGGTATTGGGAATCACTCAAAAGATAGTTACGAATTTTTGAGGTACGCAAAAGTGGCAAAGATCTTATAAGAGACTGTAAAAAAAATCATAACTTCAAAAATAATGGTGGAATTAAGATTAAACTCACAATAATTATTGAATACGCACCAATAAACAATATAAATAGCATAGCATGTATCAGAAATCACTCAAAGGATAGTTACGAATTTTTGAAGTACGCAAAAGTGCCAAAGATCGTATAAGAAACAGTAAAAAAAATCGTAACTCCAAAAATAATGGTTGAATTAAGATGAAACTCACAATAATTATTGAATACGCACCAATAAACAATATAAAGACCATAGCAGGTATTGGGAATCACTCAAAAGATAGTTACGAATTTTTGAGGTACGCAAAAGTGGCAAAGATCTTATAAGAGACTGTAAAAAAAATCATAACTTCAAAAATAATGGTGGAATTAAGATTAAACTCACAATAATTATTGAATACGCACCAATAAACAATATAAAGAGCATAGCATGTATTAGAAATCACTCAAAGGATAGTTAAGAATTTTTGAAGTACGCAAAAGTGCCAAAGATCGTATAAGAAACAGTAAAAAAAATCGTAACTCCAAAAATAATGGTTGAATTAAGATGAAACTCACAATAATTATTGAATACGCACCAATAAACAATATAAAGAGCATAGCATGTATTAGAAATCACTCAAAGGATAGTTAAGAATTTTTGAAGTACGCAAAAGTGCCAAAGATCGTATAAGAAACAGTAAAAAAAATCGTAACTCCAAAAATAATGGTTGAATTAAGATTAAACTCACAATAATTATTGAATACGCACCAATAAACAATATAAAGAGCATAGCATGTATTAGAAATCACTCAAAGGATAGTTAAGAATTTTTGAAGTACGCAAAAGTGCCAAAGATCGTATAAGAAACAGTAAAAAAAATCGTAACTCCAAAAAAAATGGTTGAATTAAGATGAAACTCACAATAATTATTGAATACGCACCAATAAACAATATAAAGACCATAGCAGGTATTGGGAATCACTCAAAAGATAGCTACGAATTTTTGAGGTACGCAAAAGTGCCAAAGATCGTATAAGAAACAGTAAAAAAAATCGTAACTCCAAAAATAATGGTTGAATTAAGATGAAACTCACAATAATTATTGAATACGCACCAATAAACAATATAAAGAGCATAGCATGTATTAGAAATCACTCAAAGGATAGTTAAGAATTTTTGAAGTACGCAAAAGTGCCAAAGATCGTATAAGAAACAGTAAAAAAAATCGTAACTCCAAAAATAATGGTTGAATTAAGATTAAACTCACAATAATTATTGAATACGCACCAATAAACAATATAAAGAGCATAGCATGTATTAGAAATCACTCAAAGGATAGTTAAGAATTTTTGAAGTACGCAAAAGTGCCAAAGATCGTATAAGAAACAGTAAAAAAAATCGTAACTCCAAAAATAATGGTTGAATTAAGATTAAACTCACAATAATTATTGAATACGCACCAATAAACAATATAAAGAGCATAGCATGTATTAGAAATCACTCAAAGGATAGTTAAGAATTTTTGAAGTACGCAAAAGTGCCAAAGATCGTATAAGAAACAGTAAAAAAAATCGTAACTCCAAAAAAAATGGTTGAATTAAGATGAAACTCACAATAATTATTGAATACGCACCAATAAACAATATAAAGACCATAGCAGGTATTGGGAATCACTCAAAAGATAGCTACGAATTTTTGAGGTACGCAAAAGTGCCAAAGATCGTATAAGAAACAGTAAAAAAAATCGTAACTCCAAAAATAATGGTTGAATTAAGATGAAACTCACAATAATTATTGAATACGCACCAATAAACAATATAAAGAGCATAGCATGTATTAGAAATCACTCAAAGGATAGTTAAGAATTTTTGAAGTACGCAAAAGTGCCAAAGATCGTATAAGAAACAGTAAAAAAAATCGTAACTCCAAAAATAATGGTTGAATTAAGATTAAACTCACAATAATTATTGAATACGCACCAATAAACAATATAAAGAGCATAGCATGTATTAGAAATCACTCAAAGGATAGTTAAGAATTTTTGAAGTACGCAAAAGTGCCAAAGATCGTATAAGAAACAGTAAAAAAAATCGTAACTCCAAAAATAATGGTTGAATTAAGATTAAACTCACAATAATTATTGAATACGCACCAATAAACAATATAAAGAGCATAGCATGTATTAGAAATCACTCAAAGGATAGTTAAGAATTTTTGAAGTACGCAAAAGTGCCAAAGATCGTATAAGAAACAGTAAAAAAAATCGTAACTCCAAAAAAAATGGTTGAATTAAGATGAAACTCACAATAATTATTGAATACGCACCAATAAACAATATAAAGACCATAGCAGGTATTGGGAATCACTCAAAAGATAGCTACGAATTTTTTAGGTACGCAAAAGTGCCAAAGATCGTATAAGAAACAGTAAAAAAAATCGTAACTCCAAAAATAATGGTTGAATTAAGATGAAACTCACAATAATTATTGAATACGCACCAATAAACAATATAAAGAGCATAGCATGTATTAGAAATCACTCAAAGGATAGTTAAGAATTTTTGAAGTACGCAAAAGTGCCAAAGATCGTATAAGAAACAGTAAAAAAAATCGTAACTCCAAAAATAATGGTTGAATTAAGATTAAACTCACAATAATTATTGAATACGCACCAATAAACAATATAAAGAGCATAGCATGTATTAGAAATCACTCAAAGGATAGTTAAGAATTTTTGAAGTACGCAAAAGTGCCAAAGATCGTATAAGAAACAGTAAAAAAAATCGTAACTCCAAAAATAATGGTTGAATTAAGATTAAACTCACAATAATTATTGAATACGCACCAATAAACAATATAAAGAGCATAGCATGTATTAGAAATCACTCAAAGGATAGTTAAGAATTTTTGAAGTACGCAAAAGTGCCAAAGATCGTATAAGAAACAGTAAAAAAAATCGTAACTCCAAAAATAATGGTTGAATTAAGATGAAACTCACAATAATTATTGAATACGCACCAATAAACAATATAAAGAGCATAGCATGTATTAGAAATCACTCAAAGGATAGTTAAGAATTTTTGAAGTACGCAAAAGTGCCAAAGATCGTATAAGAAACAGTAAAAAAAATCGTAACTCCAAAAATAATGGTTGAATTAAGATTAAACTCACAATAATTATTGAATACGCACCAATAAACAATATAAAGAGCATAGCATGTATTAGAAATCACTCAAAGGATAGTTAAGAATTTTTGAAGTACGCAAAAGTGCCAAAGATCGTATAAGAAACAGTAAAAAAAATCGTAACTCCAAAAATAATGGTTGAATTAAGATTAAACTCACAATAATTATTGAATACGCACCAATAAACAATATAAAGAGCATAGCATGTATTAGAAATCACTCAAAGGATAGTTAAGAATTTTTGAAGTACGCAAAAGTGCCAAAGATCGTATAAGAAACAGTAAAAAAAATCGTAACTCCAAAAATAATGGTTGAATTAAGATTAAACTCACAATAATTATTGAATACGCACCAATAAACAATATAAAGAGCATAGCATGTATTAGAAATCACTCAAAGGATAGTTAAGAATTTTTGAAGTACGCAAAAGTGCCAAAGATCGTATAAGAAACAGTAAAAAAAATCGTAACTCCAAAAATAATGGTTGAATTAAGATGAAACTCACAATAATTATTGAATACGCACCAATAAACAATATAAAGAGCATAGCATGTATTAGAAATCACTCAAAGGATAGTTAAGAATTTTTGAAGTACGCAAAAGTGCCAAAGATCGTATAAGAAACAGTAAAAAAAATCGTAACTCCAAAAATAATGGTTGAATTAAGATTAAACTCACAATAATTATTGAATACGCACCAATAAACAATATAAAGAGCATAGCATGTATTAGAAATCACTCAAAGGATAGTTAAGAATTTTTGAAGTACGCAAAAGTGCCAAAGATCGTATAAGAAACAGTAAAAAAAATCGTAACTCCAAAAATAATGGTTGAATTAAGATTAAACTCACAATAATTATTGAATACGCACCAATAAACAATATAAAGAGCATAGCATGTATTAGAAATCACTCAAAGGATAGTTAAGAATTTTTGAAGTACGCAAAAGTGCCAAAGATCGTATAAGAAACAGTAAAAAAAATCGTAACTCCAAAAAAAATGGTTGAATTAAGATGAAACTCACAATAATTATTGAATACGCACCAATAAACAATATAAAGACCATAGCAGGTATTGGGAATCACTCAAAAGATAGCTACGAATTTTTGAGGTACGCAAAAGTGCCAAAGATCGTATAAGAAACAGTAAAAAAAATCGTAACTCCAAAAATAATGGTTGAATTAAGATGAAACTCACAATAATTATTGAATACGCACCAATAAACAATATAAAGAGCATAGCATGTATTAGAAATCACTCAAACGATAGTTAAGAATTTTTGAAGTACGCAAAAGTGCCAAAGATCGTATAAGAAACAGTAAAAAAAATCGTAACTCCAAAAATAATGGTTGAATTAAGATTAAACTCACAATAATTATTGAATACGCACCAATAAACAATATAAAGAGCATAGCATGTATTAGAAATCACTCAAAGGATAGTTAAGAATTTTTGAAGTACGCAAAAGTGCCAAAGATCGTATAAGAAACAGTAAAAAAAATCGTAACTCCAAAAAAAATGGTTGAATTAAGATGAAACTCACAATAATTATTGAATACGCACCAATAAACAATATAAAGACCATAGCAGGTATTGGGAATCACTCAAAAGATAGCTACGAATTTTTGAGGTACGCAAAAGTGGCAAAGATCTTATAAGAGACTGTAAAAAAAATCATAACTTCAAAAATAATGGTGGAATTAAGAATAAACTCACAATAATTATTGAATACGCACCAATAAACAATATAAAGAGCATAGCATGTATTAGAAATCACTCAAAGGATAGTTACGAATTTTTGAAGTACGCAAAAGTGCCAAAGATCGTATAAGAAACAGTAAAAAAAATCGTAACTCCAAAAATAATGGTTGAATTAAGATGAAACTCACAATAATTATTGAATACGCACCAATAAACAATATAAAGACCATAGCAGGTATTGGGAATCACTCAAAAGATAGCTACGAATTTTTGAGGTACGCAAAAGTGGCAAAGATCTTATAAGAGACTGTAAAAAAAATCATAACTTCAAAAATAATGGTGGAATTAAGATTAAACTCACAATAATTATTGAATACGCACCAATAAACAATATAAAGAGCATAGCATGTATTAGAAATCACTCAAAGGATAGTTACGAATTTTTGAAGTACGCAAAAGTGCCAAAGATCGTATAAGAAACAGTAAAAAAAATCGTAACTCCAAAAATAATGGTTGAATTAAGATGAAACTCACAATAATTATTGAATACGCACCAATAAACAATATAAAGACCATAGCAGGTATTGGGAATCACTCAAAAGATAGCTACGAATTTTTGAGGTACGCAAAAGTGGCAAAGATCTTATAAGAGACTGTAAAAAAAATCATAACTTCAAAAATAATGGTGGAATTAAGATTAAACTCACAATAATTATTGAATACGCACCAATAAACAATATAAAGAGCATAGCATGTATTAGAAATCACTCAAAGGATAGTTACGAATTTTTGAAGTACGCAAAAGTGCCAAAGATCGTATAAGAAACAGTAAAAAAAATCGTAACTCCAAAAATAATGGTTGAATTAAGATGAAACTCACAATAATTATTGAATACGCACCAATAAACAATATAAAGACCATAGCAGGTATTGGGAATCACTCAAAAGATAGCTACGAATTTTTGAGGTACGCAAAAGTGGCAAAGATCTTATAAGAGACTGTAAAAAAAATCATAACTTCAAAAATAATGGTGGAATTAAGATTAAACTCACAATAATTATTGAATACGCACCAATAAACAATATAAAGAGCATAGCATGTATTAGAAATCACTCAAAGGATAGTTACGAATTTTTGAAGTACGCAAAAGTGCCAAAGATCGTATAAGAAACAGTAAAAAAAATCGTAACTCCAAAAATAATGGTTGAATTAAGATGAAACTCACAATAATTATTGAATACGCACCAATAAACAATATAAAGACCATAGCAGGTATTGGGAATCACTCAAAAGATAGCTACGAATTTTTGAGGTACGCAAAAGGGGCAAAGATCTTATAAGAGACTGTAAAAAAAATCATAACTTCAAAAATAATGGTGGAATTAAGATTAAACTCACAATAATTATTGAATACGCACCAATAAACAATATAAAGAGCATAGCATGTATTAGAAATCACTCAAAGGATAGTTACGAATTTTTGAAGTACGCAAAAGTGCCAAAGATCGTATAAGAAACAGTAAAAAAAATCGTAACTCCAAAAATAATGGTTGAACTCACAATAATTATTGAATACGCACCAATAAACAATATAAAGACCATAGCAGGTATTGGGAATCACTCAAAAGATAGTTACGAATTTTTGAGGTACGCAAAAGTGGCAAAGATCTTATAAGAGACTGTAAAAAAAGTCATAACTTCAAAAATAATGGTGGAATTAAGATTAAACTCACAATAATTACTGAATATGCACCAATAAACAATATAAAGACCATAGCATGTACTAGAAATCACTCAAAAGATAGTTACGAATTTTTGAGGTATGCAAAAGTGGCAAAGATCGTATAAGAAACAGTAAAAAAATCGTAACTCCAAAAATAATGGTTGAATTAAGATAAAATTTACAATAATTATTGAATATGCATCAATAAACAATATAAACACCAAAGAAGTTCATAAGAAGCACCTCATAGCGCAAATAAAAACGTTGGAAGTTAAAAAATCCCAACTCAAAACATAACACCACGAAAACCTTTATAACTCGAAGAATTTTCAAAATTTCTCCCCCAATTTTTCACAGACGCTTCAACGTACCTTGCGTTAAACATCAGTTCACGTTCTCGCTGCACCCTCTGCTCCAACTTGGCGATATGAGCCTTCCGGGCGCCTTTCATCTTGCTGGACGGGCCCTTGTTTTTCAGCATGGGAACCGCGTCGTTCGACTTGTTTTTCGAACACGTGCACGGCCCGTAAGGCCGTTCGTACAGCAGACTCTCAACTTCGTAGGTCGTAGCGGCAGGATTAAGTAACGAAAAGCTGAGGGGGCCATCGTCGGTCAGATTATCAAACTTTACGGAAGCGTACGTGTGCTGCTGGCCGAAATAGTCTTTGAAGGCGTCTTCGTCTAAGACAGGGACATCGTCGTGCGGCGATTGGTACGACGGGTTGCGTTTTGGGGCCCCGTGAGCGATGTCCAAGTCGCGCTGCGCCTTTTCGAGATCGTACGTTGTCATGTAGTTTTGGAAGTAGATTTCTGTGAGCGGGCGTATTTTGTAGAACGATTTGATGATCTGGTCACCTAAACCTACGATATTACGTCAGAAAATTAGTTTGTGTTGACATTTTGAAAAATAATCATTAAAAAAGTACTTACTTGTGAAACGTACGTCCAAAATTCGAAGTGATTTGAAACCAAAACATCCCGCCAAGCTTATATATGCGATATCTATGTCGTTAACTTTTCTACAATTGTACATGGAGAGGATTTCTAGTGCCGGATATTTGCTAAACTGAACGAGCATGTTTGTCTCAAGCCAGAAACAATGGTCCAAGATTAGCACCTAAAGCGACACAAGATAAAGTCACATAAAATTACGGCCGCAGTATTCCAGAAAATCACATATCACACAAGAACGTACCTTTAAATTCTTCATCTGGGCATTGCTAAACTTAAAAAACTTAGCGTAGAAGTTTATGTAGGTCTTCCTGAAGCTCAATTCGACCAACGTGTCTGGATAATACGATAGTGTGTACTAAAAATGTTTCGTCATAACATACAGTATTTATTTTTGCGTCTTTCCTCACCTTTTGGCAGTTTATAAACAAATTCTCCAACGCGAGTACCGTTAATCTAGTACACGGCAAGCCCTTCGGGAAATCTGCAGGTAGCAACATATCGGCGTTTTGCGTAGCGCATAGTCTTATATCTTCCGTAAAATCTTCAACACGATCTAAAAGAAACTTCACTTTCTCTTCGGATTGTGGTTCATCCCTGCCGTCAATCTTACGCCACAGCCTTTTCGTTCGAACTACATCGTAGAATCGTTTACACGTCCTAAAAACACGTAAACATCAACGTTGAAGGTTAATACGAAACGAGGATCTAACCTGTTCAATTGCCACAGATCTGTGGGTGATAAGTATTCGCAAATATCCAGTAATACGTAGTCACTAAGTGATAATATACCAACTTCTTGCGAATCCATTCTTGTCAAGTCAACTCTTGTTTACCAAAACCTAACCAACAAATAATAACACAACCGGGCTCGTAGAAAACTTGTTAGGTTGCCCACGGCAGATTTATTATTTATTTATATGCCTTGAGGTTGCCATGGTTATAATTCTAACCGAATTTTCGAACGATCCTTGTATATTCCGCCGAATATATAGATCTTCTCTTCTTCTTCTTGTTAAGGATGCCGAAACGGGTGCGTTCCGCACCCGCAGATTGGGTAAACGTACTTCGTACCGATCTTTTAATTTTGCTTTTAAATTTGAGATTTTTTGCACTCAAAGGGTATTAATTTAATGTAGCTATAGCATACGAACAGTACAACGATAACTAAAAAGAGAACACATACCGAAAATTGGCCAGAATTGAACAATACCTTACAATTGACAATAACTTACAATTTTCTTTTTGGATTTATAAATCCTTGCTTCATACAATGCATAGTGAAATAACCTATCTATACAAGCAGTAAAATAGCCAAGACTTTAGTTAGACGATCGGTAGGAAGTAGCAAAAACGACGATTTTTGTACTTTTGAACGGAGAGGTATGTATTCTCTTTTTAGTTATCGTTGTCTCGTATGCTGTAGCTATATTCAATTAATACCCTTCGACTGCAAAAAATCTCAAATTTAAAAGCAAAATTAAAAGATCGGTACGATTTACGAAGTACGTTTACCACATTTGCTGAACTTCCTAGGGTGCGGAACGCACCCGTTTCGGCACCCTTAAAGGATCTCCGACGAAATTACCAGTAGATGGCGCTAGTGGATACAAATTCAGAAAAATTCGAATATTTATTCCCTAAATAATAAGTTAAATATCAACTATTCTTACTTAATCTTCATTTTAATAAGTCACATTCTAATCTATAATTAAAAACCGATATAAATATACATTATTTTGATGATTTATTATTATAGCTAACTTGATTTATTATTATAGCTAACTGTAGCTAACTTCGTGTGTATTATAGAATAAAAAAAATGTTTAAATTATTTAAATTTAAACTACCGAAGCCGATATTCTATCTAAGCGCTGCGGCGGGGATATTTGGCTTCGTCTGGCTGATAAAGTAAGTCCTCAAAATATTTCCTAACCTATAAACTTTAACCTAACCTAACTCTTTCCTGTATATAAAATGGTATGAAACCTGTATAAAACCATTTCTTGGTGAAATTTTAGAGAAATGATCGGCGGTGAGCGGTATAGAAGAGATATTGAAGCCACGGATAAAGTTCATCACCGGAGCCAATACAGGCATCGGAAAGGGAACGGCGTGGGAACTAGCAACACGAGGTGCGAAAGTTTATATGGCCTGCCGTAACATGAAACGTTGCGCAGAGGTAAATCTAATACCTTTTCCAATAAATAAAATAAAAGGTTTCTTTAAAATGGGTCTTTTTAGGCGAGAAAAGATATTGTGGTTGATTCGAAAAACACCTGCCTTGTGATTCGATGATTCAAACAAACAAATACAACAATAAACGCTTCTCAAAGGGGTGGATTGGCTCTCCGGTTACAAACCGAAAAAATCTCTCGGTAAGGAATGAAAGGTAAGATATAAAATATATTTTCACCATAAATTTTACTAAACATTATTAACATAATAAATGTTTTACAAACCTAAAATGTTCTTATTCTGATTTTGGCTTCAATAAATGTTTTGGTGATATCATCATAGTAGAGTTTTTAGAAAATCCTTTTCAAGTTTTGCAAGCACGTTGAGGTTTTACTCCGAAAGTGTACGCGCAAAAATTTTTTTACCAGCTTAAAATAGAAAATATACCCTCGGCGTTGCTGACTGATCGTGTTAGAAATAATCTTAAAATTATTTCGACATTAGGGGAGATGGATTAAATTTTGTTATCTAAAATAAAATTTAACTTCTCTGAAGCAAATCTTGCAAAAATCTCTGCGATTTTTAATAATAAATAAAACTACTATTTATGTTTTTTGTTCATCGACATTTAAATCTTTGTCAGAAGTCTATAAAATTTGGGTAACTGCAATAAATTATGTTTTGTTATTTCTATAAATATGTGGAACAATAACTTACTAAAATTATTTTATTAAAACCAAACAGTGGCTTTATAAGCGAGTGTAGGTCATCTAAAAAGTTTGACACTTCTACAAACTACAAATTTCTTTTATTGTCATTTTCAGCTTTTTTTTTAAACTTACTTAAAAGTGTTATGGGTTCTGCAGTTTATGTTATAGTTTTCCTTATTTTCTTTTCTCCTTAGCATTAGCATTCGTGCTACCTTAAAAACAATTTAGATAAAAAAAATTGAATGTAAATCTTAAAGAAAGAGATACAAGAGTTAAATTCGGGCAAAAGCATTTTTGTTGATCAAAGCAATTTCCAGATATCAAAAAACCAACAATTTGAATTTTTGTTATTAAATTTGTACATACATGAATATTCTTGAATGTACGTTTGTCTACAAATGTATGAAAAGCCACAATTTTTGCATTTTATTTTATCTTATTTACGCAAGTTTTGAGAATTATTTTCATTGACATCAGGTGAATAACCATAAAAAAAGAATTGATTCTATATAAGATTATCTCGGGAAGTACGTACGGAAATTAGAAAATTCCGCTTTAAAACAAAATGGCGCACGTTTGAACACAAATTATCACTTTTTGGTACAAAATTCGGTTAAAAAATGTTTATAACAAAAAAGTTTCGAACTTATCGTAAAATCCGTACCTACTTCTCTAGATAATATTGTTCTGAAACTGCATATAAAATTTGAAGTGAATTGACGGAGATCGGTTGAAGTTATCGTTCCGGCCAGTTTGAAAAATGCGGTTTTAAGAAAACACCGTTTAAAGTATTGTGTAACTTTGACGTATAGAATTGTTATATTTTACTATAGTCGGCGATGCCTGGACCATACAATTATCTTTTCAAATTAACATTTTCCTCCTCTTGTTTCTTTCTGTTTGATTTTGACGACAGACGGGCCTGTTTTGCAGTAATCGCAAGGATCATTTTGCTCCTTGCTCTTTCATCTCAATCGGTGGAAAATAATATTTTTAGCTATTAATCCTAGTTTTACGCTTATAAAACTAACTGCAACGATGAAATAATTAATATTATATTTTTTAATGATCTTTCAATGCATTAATCGGCATTTAAATGCTATTATCAGCATTTTTGGAATTAAAATCAATAATTTAAAAATTTAAAATAGAAACCGATTGCGCCGTCTATGAATGAGCGGCGAAACCAGTACTTGTGTCGGTACTTCAAGCAATTCTCCAGAGATGGCGCGCGCATGCTCGTATTTTTAATTTTCAGAATTAATTTTATAATAAATAAACCATACGTATTAGCGCAAAATCTCATAAGCAAATAGTGATGGCAGCATCGAGACGCACATTATGGTTTTTATTTCGTCAAAATCGGACAAATTAAATTATTTAGAAATTCACAAATTCTTTCTAACTTTAAACGGTGATAACTCAAAAACTATTCTTCGTATACAGAAACGGAAACCGGTTTCTGGTAGGGAATTAAAGCCCCGTTCCAACAAGGTATCGTTTATGAGGGTAGCTCAAAAAAGTTTTTCTTGGCCAAAAAATAACAACTTAGTTTTTTGTGGATTTTGGTCAAAATTCAAATTACTCATTTTATGACGGAAATCGATAGAGGAAGTCGTGCTGATTCCAAAACTGCAGTCCGTTTTTTGATATCGCCCTTCCTTTTCGAGATATTGAATTTAATATGTTTGAGATTATGCTAGTACATTCAATTTTTGTTTTTATTTTTTATCTCAAAAACTATAACAGTTACGAGAAAAGTTATTTGAAAGAATTGGTTTGTCATCGCGTAAGGATCATTTTCGTGTTTCTTTTATTGAAATTGGGCAAACTAAAAAATATCTTCGTTTGTGATTATGCTAGTACAAACAATTTTTTGTTTTTATTTCTTATTTCAAAAACTATAAGAGTTACGAGAAAATTTATTTGAAAGAATTTGTTTGTAATCGCTGGAGGGTCATTTTCGTGCGACTTTTATTGAAATCGGGCAAACTAAAAAATATCTTTGTTTGTGATTATTCTAGTGCATAGAGGTTTTTGTTTTTATTTTTTATTTCAAAAACTACAAGAGTTACGAGAAAATTTATTTGAAAGAATTTGTTTGGAGTCGTTCGAGGATTTATTTTCGTATTTCTTTTATTGAAATCGGGCAAACTAAAAAATATCTTCGTTTGTGATTATTCTAGTACATACAATTTTTTGTTTTTATTTTTTATCTGAAAAACTATAACAGTTACGAGAAAAGTTATTTGAAAGAATTTCTTTGTAATCGCGTAAGGATCATTTTGGTATTTGTTTCATCCCGATCGGTTAAAGTTGAATTAATTCATAATTTTCGGCATTTTTTCCGAATTTTAAATGGCGATAACTCGAAAACTATTGGTCGTACAGAGGAACTGAAAGCAGTTATCGGTAGGGCATAACATGCCGATTCCAAAACGGTATCGCTCATGCCGATAGGAAAAAATATTTTTTTTTCGCCAAAAAAGAACAAAGGAACAAACCTAAGTTTTTTGTGGATTATGGTCAAAATTCAAATTACTAATTTTCTGACGGAAATCCATAGAGAAAGTCGTGCTGATACCAAAACTGAAATCCGTTTTTTGATATCGGCCTTCGTTTTCGAGATATTGAATTTAATATGTTTGTGATTATGCTAGTACATACAATTTTTAGTTTTTATTTTTATCCCATATACTCCAACAGTTAGGAGAAAAGTTGAAACTTAAAATCATGCCTCAGTTTTTGAGACAGTCTAACATACATATACTTACCGCTTGCAAAATTTTTGCGTCGCTCTTTACCAGATGAAGTCTTGGAAAAATGTTCGTGTTATCTTACACCAAATTAAATCAATATCAATATAATCTATACTCTCTTTGCTGTTATCTAATCTCTATCTCTATAAAAAACTGGTATTGATAACTATACGCTGTTAGTGTTAGAACATAATGATTTTGCTTTTTTGGCATTACGAGAAAAGTTGTCGAGTTAAAAATAATTATCTTGCATATTTTATTAGCAGATTGTTTGGATAATTAACCCTCAAAATTACAACTTCCTATCAGCTCCCTTTCTCAAGAATAAAACATTGAGAAACGCTGCTCTATCAAATCAAGTTTAAACAAACATAACATTCTAGTTGTCTCCTTTTTACACCCTAAACATAAAATCTAACTTTCCTATTTGTAATGTAGGTTCCATTGCATAAATCCTCCCTTCAAACCCCGTTCCTTCAGTAATAAAAGGCAGCGTACATATAATTCGAGATTAAAATAATACAAGACAATACACATATAATTTGAGATTAAAATAACGTCAACCTACAAAAAATCTATCAATTTATCCAACGGGGGGCAAAATTCTGGTGCGGAATCCACAAAAACTCGATTGTAATTCTCTATTAATTCCTTAACAGAAAAACGTCGAATTAGTGATTAATTCAGTTTTGTAAGGTAGATGTAGTCGTACTCCTTCTAAATCTGGTTCCGAAGCATCAGCAGGCATCCAATTCGATAAGTTTCGCAGCCTATTCAGTGGGACAAACGACAACGGCAGGTAACGGACCACCG
This sequence comes from Aphodius sticticus, assembly GCA_963966075.1. Taxonomy (NCBI): domain Eukaryota; kingdom Metazoa; phylum Arthropoda; class Insecta; order Coleoptera; family Scarabaeidae; genus Aphodius; species Aphodius sticticus. The sequence goes on from OZ014514.1 coordinate 41,157,839, forward strand.
ATTGCATGAAAAGCCCGTAATCTAACATCATGGTGATCTCCTAGAAGGTTAGAATGGTGGCAGGGCTTGTTAGGGTCGTTGGTCAAGCAGTACTGCGGAGGAAAAGTAACGCAAAGTATGGTAATTCCTCAATAAAGGAACATAACCTAACATTGGGCAGTTTGTTTTACGATTTTAGTACTGACCAGCTTCATTTTCGATAATTTATAGCTCGTTTCAATAAATTATTACGTGTTTAGTAAATTTCAAGAGTTATTTTAGCATAATCTAGTTGTATTACTCTAATATTCTGTAAGAAGTATAATTTTAACCTAAAAATTCGTTTATTTTGAAGGTTGGAGACGGATCTACCCCGTGCCGGTACGTAGTTCGGTACTTCGCCGCTAGATGGCGCCAGAGGGAAATCTGCACCGCCGGTAACATAGTTTGGCCGCTCGCCGATAGATGGCGCGCGAGGTTGGACCTGCTCGGTCGGTAAGCGTAGTTTGACACTTCACCACCGGTATTGAAATTCGTAAAAATTGAATTAAAATTTAATATATGAATTGAAATATATTTTACAAATCGTTTGTGGTATGTTTGTAAATAACTGTAAATTATTGTGTGTATAATAAAAGTGGATATTTGAAATTTTAGATGTTTTATTTACTATTACTAAGTCGAAATTGTTAAAACGGAAAATTGTAGGGAATTCCCTCGAAGACGGTGACTATCGCAAATTTGTGAAAACTTCCGAAGGGGGATTCTCCGGCTCCTCCGCCAAAATCGGCAAAATGTCGACGTTGTTTCCCCGGCTCCACCGCCAAAATTGGAGAGAAACATTTCGGCTAATTTTTCGTCAATTTTGGCGGAGGGCCGGGAATCCGCGACAATTTTTTTCAATTTTGGTGGCGGAGCCGGGGATTTTTCTCCGGCGCCTCTGCCAAAATTGACGAAAAATTTACCAAATTTTTCTCTCCAATTTCGGCGGATGAGCCGGAGAAAAATTCTCATATATATTATATGCCAATATTTACTACTATTTGGGATACGTTCAAAAATTGATATTCAGGATGATTGGTAGTTTATCACACTAGAACTTCAATAATAAACAAAGTTATACTAAAATAGGTTTATTCTCATATATAAAAATCATAAATACAATTGATAATACACAATAAAAAAATCAAAAAATTGATATATTACAAATAAACACAAAAACTTGGATACAAGAAATGGACGGTTTAAAACTACGTAGAAACTTCTATCACGTTTGTTTTGTTTTCCTCTGCAGTGGTGCCGGTCCTAGTGTATTTCTCAGTCGGTTGGCAATCTTGCTTTTGTCATTTGTGGCGTGGTATGTCCGAAACTGGGTCCCCTTGTAACTGGAACAATTGCTATCGGTAATGCTCCTCCCGTCACCCTCGTCACGTTTTGACATCTCAGAAAAAGGGGATAACCTCTTCGTTTCCCCCTCTTCCTTATTTGGTCTATTCTCAGTTCTGAAATACAAGAAATATCAATAAGAAATGAGATGTTCACTTTTTAATTTTAAATTATATAATTTATTAACTTTGAAACGTTCTCCTGATTAAACCACAGTAAATAGAGGGTTGTAATTTTCAGGATTAATTATCTATTTTATCTGGGTTCAAGACATGCATGATAATCATCTGTATCTCGTCTACTTTTTTCGTAATATCACAAAACTCAAAAACAGAGTTGTAACTTAGTTTAAGCTTATCAAAAAACTCTCACCTTAACGTCTTCTTATTCTTAACCTCCCTCTCAAGGATATCAGCCGTCGTCAAGTCCGAACTCTGTATCTGCTGCAACGCGCTAGCATTTTCTGATAACCATGGCTTGCTACTCTTGATATTCTTACAAGCACACAACGCGTTCTCCAATTTACACCTCAGGCAACTTCCCTTGCCTTCGGGTACAACGTTATCTTCATTTAAGATCCCCAGATTTATCTTATCCAATACCGAACTTTCAACTTGCGTCTGCGTTTGATTCGGCTGACTCAACAACAATTTCGAGAGAGGCGGAGCCAGACCTAACCCTATATTTCTCTCGTGGTAAACCTCCGAGATAGTCGGCGTTAATTCCCTGTTTATGTGCCGTAATTGGGTCGCTAGGATCGTATCGTGAAGGCTCGGAGACTTCACCTCTTGTATCGGATCGATTTGCGTCTCTTCGGGCTCTTTCGGCTGAGGTACGTTCGTTTCATTCGGTGAGAAATACAACAAACGTTCATTCGTGTTCTCTTCCGTAGGTAACGGAACTAATTTCCGGTTTAGCGCCATCTGGTTCGTCTGCGGGCTAACCTCAGTCCTAACGGATAACCGATCCAACGTTGACATCGTATTCCGCGACTTTTTAAACGCTATTTTACTCCGTTGACTAAACAATTTCGCCTCCATCTTCTCTAGCTCGGAATCCGACGAATTCTCGAAATTCGGTAGATTATTGTAAACCGGGAGATCGACCAGCGGTTTATTCCTCGGCGGGGGCACCGGGGGCGCTTGGTTCACCCTTCGGAGCACCGTAGCGTGCCCGTTATCCCAATCGGTAGCCGAACTCGCCGAACTCGAACTGTCCGGCCGCAAACTAACCTCACTCTGCGAATACAAGTTCCTAATTCTCGTTTGATGCGCTAGAGACATCGCGATGCTCTGATTCTCAACCTGCAGTACCACCGGGGGGCTCGGGGTGAACGCAGCGTCAGATTCCCCACCTCCAGGTCTGGCTAAAACCGTCGATTTCTTAGTTTTAACGTCAGTTATAATCGGAAGCTTTAAATCCGCAGTTCTTCCGTCTGGTTCCCCCCGCCTCCTAACGTAACTCGTAAAGGCACCCCCGAGACGTTTACTCGGCAGTACAGTCCGGGTAAAAGGTGGCGGAATAGGCCTAGGAACGACAGTTACGTTATTGTTGGCCGATTGTTGGTTTATTTTGTTTATTTCGTCTTCGGAATGCGGGAAATCGTTTTCGATGGAAGCTAAAGACTCTAAACTGCTCGAGGAATCTATCGTTAAACTTTTTGGGGCTTCTTGCGTGTCTGGAAAGTGAAAAATTGTAGTTTTGTGGTGTCAATTTGCGGTTATGTTGCTTACCGAATATGGCTAGTAAGGCTTGTAGGGTGAAGTGGACGTTACGTTTGTTGGCTTGTTTTCCGGTCCGTAACGTGACTTTGTCTTGCCCCACGTCGCACAGGTCGAAACCGAGGGACGCTAATAGTTCGTGACAGCCGGGAGTTCGCCATAACCTATAAAAAAAAGAACGTACAAACAAAATTAAGTACAATATACGTTCATAAAATTGTTGTGAGAGCTCCAACTATTCTCCTGCAAACATGCCCTCAAATCATTTTTAATTATTTTGAAAGCTGAAAATAATCATAGTTATGGCTACTGAATAACTTCTGAATAAATGATACCACATTAAACTATGGCCCTACTTCTCAATCTCATTTTAACTCTCTTGTTCAAATTTCCTTTTTCAAATTACTGTCAGATTACTTTTGTTAATCGTGTTCACTTTCGTTTGGAAAGCGTATTTTGTAATTTGCTTATTTACATATGTATGTACGTAGGTACTTTGTAAAAAACATAATAGAATATTTGGTTTTATTCGTTTACTGTCTACTGAGGCAACGTCCATCTCGCATGATTTTTCTACAGTAATTACATCTGGACTCGGAGTCTGTACATTTTTTCCGACTTTGACTCCACAGCCCTGGTCTCTATTCCATCTATTTTTCTCGTAATGTCACAAAAACTGAAAAAAAAAAAAGTCTTTTACGTACCTCACGTTAAGTTCGATGTCTATGCTGTCAGTATCGGAATTCTTACTGGAGAATTGTGCCAACGCAGACTGGATCACCCCGATGATATCATCCGCCACTTCCGGGCTCGATGTTAACTTCGAAAGGGCTTGTATAGAAGTACCTGTCAATGCTGAAGAAAAAAAAACAAAATCAAAGACGTATAAAATTGTTTCAACTCATGAATATCTTCCAATTTCTCAAAAAACATTGATTTGCTGTAAGAGTTATTGGTGTTTGTTCATCGAGGTTGCAATATATTGGATATTCTTGGAATAAACTATAACCTACACGGATAAAAATGAGTGCGAATTTACAAATGAAATTTACATTTTTTTTTCAGTAAACCTACCTTATTTGTCAGCAATTTTACCATAATTTTAAGCAAAAAATACTAAATATCATGCAGTTATATTCATTAATTGTACAAACTGTATGTAAATTTGCTAACAAGTTTGTATATTTCATAATAACAATTACTTCACCGGAATAAAATTTCATATCTATCTATACATTAAAACTACTATCTGACTGAGTGCTACCGAGAGAATTTTTATCGCGCTTGCGCAATAATGGGATATACAGTTCGAGTTCCGTTCGCCATCCGTTTGGTTGTGTTTTCAGCAGATAAGTTAGAGTTTTATTGAGTGCGATTGTTATATACAACTACTTTAAAACTGTTAATGCCTCTGTGACTTATCCTTTATCGGTGTGGTGTGGAATATTTGCTCCATATGGTTCTATAATATTAAAAGATATAATATAGGTACATTCATCTCTTTGTATATTATGGAGGACTTTGCAAATATATACTACAAAGTGCAGGTGAAAGTTTGCAGTCTTGATATGTATAATTCCACTTGGATGTTCTTTTTAGGATACAAGTGTTGACGATACTGACATTCTACAAATTCAAGCACTTGTGTGGTGTCAATAGGTAAGATTTCTTTTATTGTTCTTTCTCGTACATGCGGTCTTACAATCAAATTTATTACTAACATGTATAACACATATCATTTCAATCACCACTATAAAAAATACCTTTTTATAAACAGGCATTAATAACTTTACACACACTCTGTACCTCAAAGAAAAGCAGCTGCTGACATTTTTATACCCTGTATATGATATATGACTCATGTACTTTTTATTTTGATTTCAGGTGACACATTTTGGACTATATTATATGCTGTGGTTGGAGTATCCCCAGGTTCTCTTAGTCTGGAAACGGTTTAGCTTTTTAAAAATTATTCCAAGTCAGGGTTCAAAAACGAATAAGGATAAAACCAAATCCACTGAAAGGTGATTTAACTTATTATGAAATTAAATAAGTAAATGTTTGTATGCAGTCTAAGTAAGTGTGTGACGTAAGTTTACCATAGGTATTTCAACTTAATATTGTTGAAATAATATTTAATTTATATTTAAAAGATATATTTCTCTCTGTGAAGCAGATCGATTTATTTTATTATACGATATGTAGATAAGTATAGTCCATGGGTTCCTATTTTATTTCATTTACTTATGATTACATTTTTGTCAAGAACTTCTATTTATTTAATGTTAAAAATATGAAATATTTATAAAAAATATGTAGATATATATATTATAAATATGTTTCACATGTTATTTATTGTTAAAATTATAACAAAACTTCATACTATTATTTTTTGTTCTTATTTATGATCTCCACATTAATAGGATTTTACTAGTGATTTTACAGTTGACAATACAGGCTTGTCCGAGCAGTCGCAAAACCAGTTTACAAACAGTTCTTTTGTGAGAAACCAGATAATGTTTCATTGGTATTTATAATGGAGTTATCATAGCAACATATGTGGTCCATCACAAAAGTACTGATTGTCAACTGGTTTTGTAGTTGCTTGGACAAATCTAATATTAAAGTTGCAGAAAGTTTACTGTACAACAATTAACTGCAATTCTGTGTTTACGGTAAATTTAGTGAACGTCGGTAATTTTACTTACAAAAGTATACCTATATAAAACCGTACACATCGAAAACCTCATTTCATATGAGAAGTAAATTTATTAGCTCAAAGTAAAATTACAAACCACATGGTATTTTCCCTTCGATACACGGAGGTTAAAAATGACCGCCGATCCACACGATAAAATACCTTTTCAGTTTTATCAGTGTACGCACCTAATAATGCTTGCAAACTTGCCGAACACTGCGTCAACCTCTCGTCAGGGTCAGATTGCGGGAAGAACACACTACTCGGTATACCATTTGACGCTGGTTCAAACCTGAAGCCTACTGACATCAGTAATTCTTTCCAGCCAGTGACAACACCCACCTAAATGAAAAAAAAAGAACCAAAACTAATTATTAATGTTATTATTATTGATATAATGGATATAACCGACCTTATTTTCAATGGATTTCTGCGTCGTATACATAGCATTCTTCTGCCCACGATGTATCCTCTGTAAACTCTTCTCGACCAAGTGTAACGTAACTCGTAAAGCATCGCGACTTTTCTCCGGAATCCTCAATAATTCGCAAAGGGCCTGTCCCATCAGCGCTACCTGCAAAAGTTCAAATTTGCGTGTAAATACAAACAGAAGATTTGGTTAATTTGTATTCTGTGTTTATAAACATTGTTCTTACGTAATATCGTCAATAAATTAATAAACAATCACAGAGATATACAACAAAAAAGTTAATAATTATGAATACGCCATCGATGACTCACCTTATTTGACAATCGAACGTTTACACCGACCAATAGGAAGCCAGCCCAGTTGGCGGGGTGCGCAAAATGTTTGGTATGCTGCACAGTCTGCATTGCTTCCGCTAAAGCCCTAAGATCAGAAACACGACAAATAAGTCAAATTAGAATGTTAAAATTGATTTTTTTTAATTCTTTTCTTAAATGAAATATAATAAAACTAAAAGGCTTACTTAGCAGCTCTGGTTCCTTGCAACAGCGCTGAATAAAACGCTCGCAATAAAATTTTTGTCGCTGTGTCCGGAACAGGCCATAACGAAATTAATACTGCTTGAGCTCCTGCTGCTAACAGAGCCCTGACCAGGGCTACCAACCCATCGGAAGTGGCCCAACCTTGCTGGTCTCTCATATGCGAAGAACTTATCTAAAACATGAAGAATATTCAAAATATTAAGAAACGAAAAAAAAAAAGTCGCGGTCGGACTTTTTGCCACTCCTACAGTTTAAGAAGAGGGGAATCAAATGGTGTTTGTTTTATTAAGATTGAACAAACGCTCAACGAGATACAGCCTATTAAATATCCCGATTAATGCTAATACATCTTTCGTGTCACCTAATCAGTTATTAATTAATTACGGATACTAATTTACATATTTCGGATCGGACTTTTCCATTTTTAGATTGACCGAAAAATGCTCGCCCGAACAGTGTTAGTTTCGTTGCGATACCTCCAAGGGTACTCGAGTAATTAGCGTTTTTCTATACACGTAAATTCCCATAAGAAAAGGCTGGAATTTTTTGTTAGCGCTGATATTTTGTGTTGGAAACTAAATAAATTCATGGGACGCTAGTTGTAAGTAATAAAACTAAAAACAGTAATACAACGATCGTAAATAAGAAGACATACCACTACTAATTTTGCGGACAACTGCATCGACAACAGATCGGCAGCGCTGAGCAAAAACTCCGCAATGGGGGGTAGTTCAGCACTTATCGACACTTCACTCGGTTCTTCTTCTTCATTAGCGTCAGTCATATACAGCCTCTTACTTTGGCTTTGCTCCAGAACCTTAAAACACAATTTTACCATAAAAAAAAAAAAACTAACTAAAAAACTAACCTCCGTAGGGCTTAAAACAATCGACGACAGCCTCCACGACACATGCGTGGCGAGGTGAATGCACTCCGCCTCTTGAATCTGCGCCATGACTTGTTCTTTGGTGGCCATGGTCCCCGTCAAGGCTTGGGTTTGCAACAGTTCCGCAACCATGTTGGCTTCTTGTTCGGCTTGCGGTATGTCCTTCCAACTCCAATGGTCAGTTATGGACGACGGAAGTTTGGGATTGCCGACGATTAAACTGCGGACGGTTTCGTTGTCGTTTTTCCGAGGACGGCTCAATTTTAACGTGGAGAGGTTAGGAACGGCAAGAAGTGAAAACCTCTCGCATAGGTATTCCGCGTTATCTTGCGATGATCGCAAAACAGGGAACGGAACTAGATATAGATCACCTTCTAGTACTAATACCAGTTCTCGTCGGGACTTGTTTTCTTTGTTCGGTGCTGAAAATGAGAGAAAAACTAATTATAAAGCATTCAAGAACGTGTCTCGGTTTTGTAGGTTATGATTATTTTATTCAGACATTTGATCCTAAGATCTATTATTCATTAATATTGCGAATAATAACAATGTTTAAAACACTTAACGTGTTAATTTAATTACTTTGAAAATTATTTACGCAAAATTTTACATTATTTTATATAAATTTTACTACATTATAAATATAGTTAAACGTTAACTATAAGAGCACAAGTTATTTTCTTCTGAACTTCTCTAGACTTGCACTCTGGAGTATTGTAGAAAGTACTATATCATCGATTAGAAAACTCAAACACAGTCCAGTTTGAATATTTGTACAAATAGCAAGCAATACATTAATTTCTTTAAGTTTTACCATACGTCAAATGCAGTGAACTGTATATACTACGTATAACTGAAAAGGAACAGGTAATGGTCAATAAGTGAGGCAAATGCATCTGGTATGCAACCCGCAGTGACGTGGGCAAGCTATCTCTTTCTACCTCATACACTACTATGACCGTATGCGGTGTGAATTTAACTTTTTTATTGGTAATATCTTTTTCAATTTAATTGGAACAAATTAATCAACCCTTAACTCTTGCAGAGTCTTAAATACATGAGATAATAATCGCAGATTTAATAAAAGTTATATTTTATTCATATATTCCGCCGAATTAAAATTTACAGACTTGGTACTATCGCGAGCATAAAAAACGGGGACACTCAAACTTGCACTAATTAAACTGGGCTTCGTAATGCCATGTCAGTACGCTCCTCACATTAACATCATCGTATCATATATCAAAATTTACAACACAATAAATGAATTTTCAAACATAAAAAACAATTTTTTTTCAAATGGAATACCCTGTATACCGATATGCCATTCGATAGTAAATATTATTCCCTATCAATCAATATTAAGGTTCCCTATATCTATCTTAAATAGTTTTTGAGATATTGTCACTTTTTCTTTAAATTCATTTTGAATACTCCCATTTAATAATGGGGGACGAAATTAGAAACGAAATATATAACGAAAATTTAAATAGTGATAGATATTTATAAATTTTGCGTGGATGTGTGAACAATTTTTGCGAAAACCTTCCCGTCAATATTTTACGCGAGTGCTTTTATTAAATGGACGATGCACCGGCACATTCTTCGCGTGTGGTATCCATTCAACTTAATCAGATGTTTGACGATAGGTGGTTCGGAAATAGGGGACCATGGCGATGGCCACCAAGCTCACCAGATTTAACGCCATTAGACTTTTATTTCTGGGGTCATGTGAAAAGTCAGGTCTATTACACACCAGTTAATTCTCGAGAAGAATTGACTAACAGAGTAGTAGCCGCCATTAATGGACTTCAGCGACAAGAAATCCGAAGAACGACAATGACAGAAGTACAGCGAAGAGTTTTAAAATGTTTGGAGCAGAACGGGCAGCATTTCTAACAACATAATTAACTTTTAATTTAAGTTCGATATCCCAAATATATTATTTTAGCTTTAACAAACTTTTTCATAATTTATATGTTTTCCTGCTGTTCCAAAGTTGTTACATTCCTATAAATGAAGAATAAATCGTTTTGTATTTAGTTTGCATTCCTTTATACTGACAATATTTCAAAAACTATTACAGATAGATATAGGGAACCCTAATATTGATTGATAGGGAATAAGATTTCCTATCGAATGGTGTGTCGGTATACAGGGTGTTGCATTCGAAAAAACTGAGTTTTTTACGTTTGAAAATTCAATTATTGTGTTGTAAATTTTGAACACGCTGTATAAGATGTCTTGATGAACTAAATATCGTCTTATTTGGTTATGTTTCTAGTTGTGGACCACTGATCATGAAACTTTTAGTTTCAATAATAATCGAGATATTAAATTTTAAACGTAACCGCAAAAATCTCCAAAAAAATAGTAAAATCAAAAAAACTCAAAAATTGTGAAATTTTTTGAAAAGCGGGACATTTTTAAACTTTTTTTTTTTTTCGATATAAAGCGCAGATCCCTTCCAGTTATACGTAGTATATACATACAGTTCACTGATTTAAGCTTAGCATACTTACCAGTTTTTGATGGTAAAAACTCCTCGAACGGTTGAATCAGCAGCGTATACAGGGTGTGCAAGCACGACGGTCCTTTCCAAGCCTTCCTCTTTGGTAAACGCGTTGACCCTTGCGCGCTAGCACTCGACCTGGTTGACCCTTGGAGAGAAGCAACCGATCCACCAACGCTTCCCAGAGAAAACAGCGAACTCAACGAATAATTACTGGAATTCATCAAATGCTGCCTGTTGACCATTCGTAAGAACCCAGTCCTTTCCGAGAGGGTATCCTCCGAGTATTGGTCTTCGGAAATCGTGGTACAAGGCGATAGTTCGACACCTAAGCTGTCGCGAACTGCCGTCACAAGTTTTTCGAGCATACCAGAGTTGTTCAAGCAACTTTCGGTTATTTCTAGATTGTTCTCGTTCTGGTTTTCGTGGAGTGAGGTTTGATGGAACTTGATGACTCCTTTCGTTGGTACGATCAGCCATGCGTAGAGGAAGCCGGCAGCTACGCTGTAGTATAGGACTGATGCTCGTTGTCTGTTGACGAAGTCTTTGATCTGGTCTAACGAGTTCGGGAGGGAATCTTCTGGTTTGAAGGATTTTTTGTTCTGGTTTTCGCCGAGGCCTTGCCTTTCGAGAAGGAGATCGACAAACGCTCTGTTTCGACCACGTTCCGCTATGACCAACGCGTCATCCTGACGGTTCAAACCTGAAATTAAATTGAGGTTTTCCGTACAGTTCTTTGATTCAATCTTTTTAAAAACCAGGAGGAAGCTATTGAAATTTAGATAATATTATTATTTACTTATTTAATTAAACAATAAATTCGATTTTCTTAATACGAAACTCATCAACTACCTGAAATCAGTCAATCCATAAACTGTCTTATTTTTACTATAAATAGTAAAAAAATCATAACTCGACAAATAATTGAAGAATTTTTATAAAACTTTGTACGATTGTTTACTATGCACCAATGAACAGTGTAAAGGCCATAGCAACACATGAAAACACCTCAAAGGAGAATGCTGATTTTTTTAATTTATTGAAACAGTCATATTTTCACTATAAATCGTAAAAAAATCATAACTCGACAAATAATTGAAGAATTTTTATAAAACTTCGTACGATTGTTTACTATGCACCAATAAACAGTGTAAAGGCCATAGCAACACATGAATACACCTCAAAAGAGAATTCTGATTTTTTTAGTTTATTGAAACAGTCATACTTCACTATAAATCGTAAAATAATCATAACTCGACAAATAATTGAAGAATTTTTATAAAACTTCCTACGATTGTTTACTATGCACCAATAAACAGTCTAAAAGCCATAGCAACACCTTAAACAACCTCAAAGGGGAATGCTGATTTTTTTTTAGTTTATTGAAACAGTCATATTTCACTATAAATCGTAAAATAATCATAACTCGACAAATAATTGAAGAATTTTTATAAAACTTCCTACGATTGTTTACTATGCACCAATAAACAGTCTAAAAGCCATAGCAACACCTTAAACAACCTCAAAGGGGAATGCTGATTTTTTTTAGTTTATTGAAACAGTCATATTTCACTATAAATCGTAAAATAATCATAACTCGACAAATAATTGAAGAATTTTTATAAAACTTCCTACGATTGTTTACTATGCACCAATAAACAGTCTAAAAGCCATAGCAACACCTTAAACAACCTCAAAGGGGAATGCTGATTTTTTTTAGTTTATTGAAACAGTCATATTTCACTATAAATCGTAAAATAATCATAACTCGACAAATAATTGAAGAATTTTTATAAAACTTCCTACGATTGTTTACTATGCACCAATAAACAGTCTAAAAGCCATAGCAACACCTTAAACAACCTCAAAGGGGAATGCTGATTTTTTTTAGTTTATTGAAACAGTCATATTTTCACTATAAATCGTAAAAAAAATCATAACTCGACAAATAATTGAAGAATTTTTATAAAACTTCCTACGATTGTTTACTATGCACCAATGAACAGTGTAAAGGCTATAGCAACACATGAAAACAGCTCAAAGGAGAATGCTGATTTTATTATTATATTGAAACAGTCATATTTTCAGTCTAAATTGTAAAAAAATCATAACTTGACAAATAATTGAAGAATTTATGTGAAACTTGCTACGATTGTTTATTATGCATCAATAAACAGTATAAAGGCTATAGTAATACATAAGACTCCCTCAAAGGGGAATGCTGATTTTTTTAGTTTATTGAAACAGTCATAATTTCACTATAAATTGTAAAAAAATCATAACTTGACAAATAATTGAAGAATTTTTATAAAACTTCGTACGATTGTTTACTATGCACCAATAAACAGTGTAAAGGCCATAGCAACACATGAATACACCTCAAAAGAGAATTCTGATTTTTTTAGTTTATTGAAACAGTCATACTTCACTATAAATCGTAAAATAATCATAACTCGACAAATAATTGAAGAATTTTTATAAAACTTCCTACGATTGTTTACTATGCACCAATAAACAGTCTAAAAGCCATAGCAACACCTTAAACAACCTCAAAGGGGAATGCTGATTTTTTTTAGTTTATTGAAACAGTCATATTTCACTATAAATCGTAAAATAATCATAACTCGACAAATAATTGAAGAATTTTTATAAAACTTCCTACGATTGTTTACTATGCACCAATAAACAGTCTAAAAGCCATAGCAACACCTTAAACAACCTCAAAGGGGAATGCTGATTTTTTTTAGTTTATTGAAACAGTCATATTTCACTATAAATCGTAAAATAATCATAACTCGACAAATAATTGAAGAATTTTTATAAAACTTCCTACGATTGTTTACTATGCACCAATAAACAGTCTAAAAGCCATAGCAACACCTTAAACAACCTCAAAGGGGAATGCTGATTTTTTTTAGTTTATTGAAACAGTCATATTTTCACTATAAATCGTAAAAAAAATCATAACTCGACAAATAATTGAAGAATTTTTATAAAACTTCCTACGATTGTTTACTATGCACCAATGAACAGTGTAAAGGCTATAGCAACACATGAAAACAGCTCAAAGGAGAATGCTGATTTTATTATTATATTGAAACAGTCATATTTTCAGTCTAAATTGTAAAAAAATCATAACTTGACAAATAATTGAAGAATTTATGTGAAACTTGCTACGATTGTTTATCATGCATCAATAAACAGTATAAAGGCTATAGTAATACATAAGACTCCCTCAAAGGGGAATGCTGATTTTTTTAGTTTATTGAAACAGTCATAATTTCACTATAAATTGTAAAAAAATCATAACTTGACAAATAATTGAAGAATTTTTATGAAACTTGCTACGATTGTTTATTATGCATCAATAAAAAGTATAAAGGCTATAGTAATACGTAAAACTCCCTCAAAGGAGAATGCTGATTCTTTTAATTTATGAAACAGTCATATTTTCACTATAAATCGTAAAAATATCATAACTCTAAAAATAACCGAAGAATTTTTATGAAACTTGCTACAATTGTTTATTATGAATCAATAAACAATACAAAGGCCATAGCAACACCTGAAAACACCTCAAAGGAGAATGCTGATTTTTTTAGTTTATTGAAACAGTCATAATTTCAATATAAATTGTAAAAAAATCATAACTTGACAAATAATTGAAGAATTTTTATGAAACTTGCTACGATTGTTTATTATGCATCAATAAACAGTATAAAGGCTATAGTAATACATAAGACTCCCTCAAAGGGGAATGCTGATTTTTTTAATTTATTGAAACAGTCATATTTCCCTATAAATCGTAAAAAAATCATAACTCGACAAATAATTGAAGAATTTTTATAAAACTTCCTACGATTGTCAACTATGCACCAATAAATAGTCTAAAAGCCATAGCAACACCTTAAACAACCTCAAAGGGGAATGCTGATTTTTTTAGCTTATTGAAACAGTCATATTTCACTATAAATTGTAAAAAAATGATAACTCGACAAATAATTGAGGAATTTTTATAAAACTTCCTACGATTGTTTACTATGCACCAATGAACAGTGTAAAGGCCATAGCAACACATGAAAACACCTCAAAGGAGAATGCTGATTTTTTTAGTTTAATGAAACAGTCATATTTCCACTATAAATTGTAAAAAATCATAACTTGACAAATAAATGAAGAATTTTTATGAAACTTGCTACGATTGTTTATTATGCATCAATAAACAGTATAAAGGCTATAGTAATACATAAGACTCCCTCAAAGGGGAATGCTATTTTTTTTAGTTTATTGAAACAGTCATAATTTCACTATAAATTGTAAAAAAATTGACAAATAATTGAAGAATTTTTATGAAACTTGCTACGATTGTTTATTATGCATCAATAAAAAGTATAAAGGCTATAGTAATACGTAAAACTCCATCAAAGGGGAATGCTGATTTTTTTAATTTATTGAAACAGTCATATTTTCACTATAAATCGTAAAAATATCATAACTCTACAAATAACCGAAGAATTTTTATGAAACTTGCTACAATTGTTTATTATGAATCAATAAACAGTACAAAGGCCATAGCAACACATGAAAACACCTCAAAGGAGAATGCTGATTTTTTTAGTTTATTGAAACAGTCATAATTTCAATATAAATTGTAAAAAAATCATAACTTGACAAATAATTGAAGAATTTTTATGAAACTTGCTACGATTGTTTATTATGCATCAATAAACAGTATAAAGGCTATAGTAATACATAAGACTCCCTCAAAGGGGAATGCTGATTTTTTTAGTTTATTGAAACAGTCATAATTTCACTATAAATTGTAAAAAAATCATAACTTGACAAATAATTGAAGAATTTTTATGAACTTGCTACGATTGTTTATTATGCATCAATAAAAAGTATAAAGGCTATAGTAATACGTAAAACTCCCTCAAAGGGGAATGCTGATTTTTTTAATTTATTGAAACAGTCATATTTTCACTATAAATCGTAAAAATATCATAACTCTAAAAATAACCGAAGAATTTTTATGAAACTTGCTACAATTGTTTATTATGAATCAATAAACAGTACAAAGGCCATAGCAACACATGAAAACACCTCAAAGGAGAATGCTGATTTTTTTAGTTTATTGAAACAGTCATAATTTCAATGTAAATTGTAAAAAAATCATAACTTGACAAATAATTGAAGAATTTTTATGAAACTTGCTACGATTGTTTATTATGCATCAATAAACAGTATAAAGGCTATAGTAATACATAAGACTCCCTCAAAGGGGAATGCTGATTTTTTTTAGTTTATTGAAACAGTCATAATTTCACTATAAATTGTAAAAAAATCATAACTTGACAAATAATTGAAGAATTTTTTATGAAACTTGCTACGATTGTTTATTATGCATCAATAAAAAGTATAAAGGCTATAGTAATACGTAAAACTCCCTCAAAGGGGAATGCTGATTTTTTTTTAGTTTATTGAAACAGTCATAATTTCACTATAAATTGTAAAAAAATCATAACTTGACAAATAATTGAAGAATTTTTATGAAACTTGCTACGATTGTTTATTATGCATCAATAGACAGTATAAAGGCTATAGTAATACATAAGACTCCCTCAAAGGGGAATGCTGATTTTTTTTAGTTTATTGAAACAGTCATAATTTCACTATAAATTGTAAAAAAATCATAACTTGACAAATAATTGAAGAATTTTTATGAAACTTGCTACGATTGTTTATTATGCATCAATAAAAAGTATAAAGGCTATAGTAATACGTAAAACTCCCTCAAAGGGGAATGCTGATTTTTTTAGTTTATTGAAACAGTCATAATTTCAATGTAAATTGTAAAAAAATCATAACTTGACAAATAATTGAAGAATTTTTATGAAACTTGCTACGATTGTTTATTATGCATCAATAAAAAGTATAAAGGCTATAGTAATACGTAAAACTCCCTCAAAGGGGAATGCTGATTTTTTTAGTTTATTGAAACAGTCATAATTTCAATGTAAATTGTAAAAAAATCATAACTTGACAAATAATTGAAGAATTTTTATGAAACTTGCTACGATTGTTTATTATGCATCAATAAAAAGTATAAAGGCTATAGTAATACGTAAAACTCCCTCAAAGGGGAATGCTGATTTTTTTAGTTTATTGAAACAGTCATAATTTCAATGTAAATTGTAAAAAAATCATAACTTGACAAATAATTGAAGAATTTTTATGAAACTTGCTACGATTGTTTATTATGCATCAATAAAAAGTATAAAGGCTATAGTAATACGTAAAACTCCCTCAAAGGGGAATGCTGATTTTTTTAGTTTATTGAAACAGTCATAATTTCAATGTAAATTGTAAAAAAATCATAACTTGACAAATAATTGAAGAATTTTTATGAAACTTGCTACGTTTGTTTATTATGCATCAATAAAAAGTATAAAGGCTATAGTAATACGTAAAACTCCCTCAAAGGGGAATGCTGATTTTTTTAGTTTATTGAAACAGTCATAATTTCAATGTAAATTGTAAAAAAATCATAACTTGACAAATAATTGAAGAATTTTTATGAAACTTGCTACGATTGTTTATTATGCATCAATAAAAAGTATAAAGGCTATAGTAATACGTAAAACTCCCTCAAAGGGGAATGCTGATTTTTTTAGTTTATTGAAACAGTCATAATTTCACTATAAATTGTAAAAAAATCATAACTTGACAAATAATTGAAGAATTTTTATGAAACTTGCTACGATTGTTTATTATGCATCAATAAAAAGTATAAAGGCTATAGTAATACGTAAAACTCCCTCAAAGGGGAATGCTGATTTTTTTAGTTTATTGAAACAGTCATAATTTCAATGTAAATTGTAAAAAAATCATAACTTGACAAATAATTGAAGAATTTTTATGAAACTTGCTACGATTGTTTATTATGCATCAATAAAAAGTATAAAGGCTATAGTAATACGTAAAACTCCCTCAAAGGGGAATGCTGATTTTTTTAGTTTATTGAAACAGTCATAATTTCAATGTAAATTGTAAAAAAATCATAACTTGACAAATAATTGAAGAATTTTTATGAAACTTGCTACGATTGTTTATTATGCATCAATAAAAAGTATAAAGGCTATAGTAATACGTAAAACTCCCTCAAAGGGGAATGCTGATTTTTTTAGTTTATTGAAACAGTCATAATTTCACTATAAATTGTAAAAAAATCATAACTTGACAAATAATTGAAGAATTTTTATGAAACTTGCTACGATTGTTTATTATGCATCAATAAAAAGTATAAAGGCTATAGTAATACGTAAAACTCCCTCAAAGGGGAATGCTGATTTTTTTAGTTTATTGAAACAGTCATAATTTCACTATAAATTGTAAAAAAATCATAACTTGACAAATAATTGAAGAATTTTTATGAAACTTGCTACGATTGTTTATTATGCATCAATAAAAAGTATAAAGGCTATAGTAATACGTAAAACTCCCTCAAAGGGGAATGCTGATTTTTTTAGTTTATTGAAACAGTCATAATTTCACTATAAATTGTAAAAAAATCATAACTTGACAAATAATTGAAGAATTTTTATGAAACTTGCTACGATTGTTTATTATGCATCAATAAAAAGTATAAAGGCTATAGTAATACGTAAAACTCCCTCAAAGGGGAATGCTGATTTTTTTAGTTTATTGAAACAGTCATAATTTCACGATAAATTGTAAAAAAATCATAACTTGACAAATAATTGAAGAATTTTTATGAAACTTGCTACGATTGTTTATTATGCATCAATAAAAAGTATAAAGGCTATAGTAATACGTAAAACTCCCTCAAAGGGGAATGCTGATTTTTTTAGTTTATTGAAACAGTCATAATTTCACTATAAATTGTAAAAAAATCATAACTTGACAAATAATTGAAGAATTTTTATGAAACTTGCTACGATTGTTTATTATGCATCAATAAAAAGTATAAAGGCTATAGTAATACGTAAAACTCCCTCAAAGGGGAATGCTGATTTTTTTAGTTTATTGAAACAGTCATAATTTCAATGTAAATTGTAAAAAAATCATAACTTGACAAATAATTGAAGAATTTTTATGAAACTTGCTACGATTGTTTATTATGCATCAATAAAAAGTATAAAGGCTATAGTAATACGTAAAACTCCCTCAAAGGGGAATGCTGATTTTTTTAGTTTATTGAAACAGTCATAATTTCACTATAAATTGTAAAAAAATCATAACTTGACAAATAATTGAAGAATTTTTATGAAACTTGCTACGATTGTTTATTATGCATCAATAAAAAGTATAAAGGCTATAGTAATACGTAAAACTCCCTCAAAGGGGAATGCTGATTTTTTTAGTTTATTGAAACAGTCATAATTTCAATGTAAATTGTAAAAAAATCATAACTTGACAAATAATTGAAGAATTTTTATGAAACTTGCTACGATTGTTTATTATGCATCAATAAAAAGTATAAAGGCTATAGTAATACGTAAAACTCCCTCAAAGGGGAATGCTGATTTTTTTAGTTTATTGAAACAGTCATAATTTCAATGTAAATTGTAAAAAAATCATAACTTGACAAATAATTGAAGAATTTTTATGAAACTTGCTACGATTGTTTATTATGCATCAATAAAAAGTATAAAGGCTATAGTAATACGTAAAACTCCCTCAAAGGGGAATGCTGATTTTTTTAGTTTATTGAAACAGTCATAATTTCACTATAAATTGTAAAAAAATCATAACTTGACAAATAATTGAAGAATTTTTATGAAACTTGCTACGATTGTTTATTATGCATCAATAAAAAGTATAAAGGCTATAGTAATACGTAAAACTCCCTCAAAGGGGAATGCTGATTTTTTTAGTTTATTGAAACAGTCATAATTTCACTATAAATTGTAAAAAAATCATAACTTGACAAATAATTGAAGAATTTTTATGAAACTTGCTACGATTGTTTATTATGCATCAATAAAAAGTATAAAGGCTATAGTAATACGTAAAACTCCCTCAAAGGGGAATGCTGATTTTTTTAGTTTATTGAAACAGTCATAATTTCAATGTAAATTGTAAAAAAATCATAACTTGACAAATAATTGAAGAATTTTTATGAAACTTGCTACGATTGTTTATTATGCATCAATAAAAAGTATAAAGGCTATAGTAATACGTAAAACTCCCTCAAAGGGGAATGCTGATTTTTTTAGTTTATTGAAACAGTCATAATTTCAATGTAAATTGTAAAAAAATCATAACTTGACAAATAATTGAAGAATTTTTATGAAACTTGCTACGATTGTTTATTATGCATCAATAAAAAGTATAAAGGCTATAGTAATACGTAAAACTCCCTCAAAGGGGAATGCTGATTTTTTTAGTTTATTGAAACAGTCATAATTTCAATGTAAATTGTAAAAAAATCATAACTTGACAAATAATTGAAGAATTTTTATGAAACTTGCTACGATTGTTTATTATGCATCAATAAAAAGTATAAAGGCTATAGTAATACGTAAAACTCCCTCAAAGGGGAATGCTGATTTTTTTAGTTTATTGAAACAGTCATAATTTCAATGTAAATTGTAAAAAAATCATAACTTGACAAATAATTGAAGAATTTTTATGAAACTTGCTACGATTGTTTATTATGCATCAATAAAAAGTATAAAGGCTATAGTAATACGTAAAACTCCCTCAAAGGGGAATGCTGATTTTTTTAGTTTATTGAAACAGTCATAATTTCAATGTAAATTGTAAAAAAATCATAACTTGACAAATAATTGAAGAATTTTTATGAAACTTGCTACGATTGTTTATTATGCATCAATAAAAAGTATAAAGGCTATAGTAATACGTAAAACTCCCTCAAAGGGGAATGCTGATTTTTTTAGTTTATTGAAACAGTCATAATTTCACTATAAATTGTAAAAAAATCATAACTTGACAAATAATTGAAGAATTTTTATGAAACTTGCTACGATTGTTTATTATGCATCAATAAAAAGTATAAAGGCTATAGTAATACGTAAAACTCCCTCAAAGGGGAATGCTGATTTTTTTAGTTTATTGAAACAGTCATAATTTCAATGTAAATTGTAAAAAAATCATAACTTGACAAATAATTGAAGAATTTTTATGAAACTTGCTACGATTGTTTATTATGCATCAATAAAAAGTATAAAGGCTATAGTAATACGTAAAACTCCCTCAAAGGGGAATGCTGATTTTTTTAGTTTATTGAAACAGTCATAATTTCAATGTAAATTGTAAAAAAATCATAACTTGACAAATAATTGAAGAATTTTTATGAAACTTGCTACGATTGTTTATTATGCATCAATAAAAAGTATAAAGGCTATAGTAATACGTAAAACTCCCTCAAAGGGGAATGCTGATTTTTTTAGTTTATTGAAACAGTCATAATTTCAATGTAAATTGTAAAAAAATCATAACTTGACAAATAATTGAAGAATTTTTATGAAACTTGCTACGATTGTTTATTATGCATCAATAAAAAGTATAAAGGCTATAGTAATACGTAAAACTCCCTCAAAGGGGAATGCTGATTTTTTTAGTTTATTGAAACAGTCATAATTTCACTATAAATTGTAAAAAAATCATAACTTGACAAATAATTGAAGAATTTTTATGAAACTTGCTACGATTGTTTATTATGCATCAATAAAAAGTATAAAGGCTATAGTAATACGTAAAACTCCCTCAAAGGGGAATGCTGTTTTTTTTAGTTTATTGAAACAGTCATAATTTCACTATAAATTGTAAAAAAATCATAACTTGACAAATAATTGAAGAATTTTTATGAAACTTGCTACGATTGTTTATTATGCATCAATAAAAAGTATAAAGGCTATAGTAATACGTAAAACTCCCTCAAAGGGGAATGCTGATTTTTTTAGTTTATTGAAACAGTCATAATTTCACTATAAATTGTAAAAAAATCATAACTTGACAAATAATTGAAGAATTTTTATGAAACTTGCTACGATTGTTTATTATGCATCAATAAAAAGTATAAAGGCTATAGTAATACGTAAAACTCCCTCAAAGGGGAATGCTGATTTTTTTAGTTTATTGAAACAGTCATAATTTCACTATAAATTGTAAAAAAATCATAACTTGACAAATAATTGAAGAATTTTTATGAAACTTGCTACGATTGTTTATTATGCATCAATAAAAAGTATAAAGGCTATAGTAATACGTAAAACTCCCTCAAAGGGGAATGCTGATTTTTTTAGTTTATTGAAACAGTCATAATTTCAATGTAAATTGTAAAAAAATCATAACTTGACAAATAATTGAAGAATTTTTATGAAACTTGCTACGATTGTTTATTATGCATCAATAAAAAGTATAAAGGCTATAGTAATACGTAAAACTCCCTCAAAGGGGAATGCTGATTTTTTTAGTTTATTGAAACAGTCATAATTTCAATGTAAATTGTAAAAAAATCATAACTTGACAAATAATTGAAGAATTTTTATGAAACTTGCTACGATTGTTTATTATGCATCAATAAAAAGTATAAAGGCTATAGTAATACGTAAAACTCCCTCAAAGGGGAATGCTGATTTTTTTAGTTTATTGAAACAGTCATAATTTCAATGTAAATTGTAAAAAAATCATAACTTGACAAATAATTGAAGAATTTTTATGAAACTTGCTACGATTGTTTATTATGCATCAATAAAAAGTATAAAGGCTATAGTAATACGTAAAACTCCCTCAAAGGGGAATGCTGATTTTTTTAGTTTATTGAAACAGTCATAATTTCAATGTAAATTGTAAAAAAATCATAACTTGACAAATAATTGAAGAATTTTTATGAAACTTGCTACGATTGTTTATTATGCATCAATAAACAGTATAAAGGCTATAGTAATACATAAGACTCCCTCAAAGGGGAATGCTGATTTTTTTTAGTTTATTGAAACAGTCATAATTTCACTATAAATTGTAAAAAAATCATAACTTGACAAATAATTGAAGAATTTTTATGAAACTTGCTACGATTGTTTATTATGCATCAATAAACAGTATAAAGGCTATAGTAATACATAAGACTCCCTCAAAGGGGAATGCTGATTTTTTTTAGTTTATTGAAACAGTCATAATTTCACTATAAATTGTAAAAAAATCATAACTTGACAAATAATTGAAGAATTTTTATGAAACTTGCTACGATTGTTTATTATGCATCAATAAAAAGTATAAAGGCTATAGTAATACGTAAAACTCCCTCAAAGGGGAATGCTGATTTTTTTTAGTTTATTGAAACAGTCATAATTTCACTATAAATTGTAAAAAAATCATAACTTGACAAATAATTGAAGAATTTTTATGAAACTTGCTACGATTGTTTATTATGCATCAATAAAAAGTATAAAGGCTATAGTAATACGTAAAACTCCCTCAAAGGGGAATGCTGATTTTTTTTAGTTTATTGAAACAGTCATAATTTCACTATAAATTGTAAAAAAATCATAACTTGACAAATAATTGAAGAATTTTTATGAAACTTGCTACGATTGTTTATTATGCATCAATAAAAAGTATAAAGGCTATAGTAATACGTAAAACTCCCTCAAAGGGGAATGCTGATTTTTTTTAGTTTATTGAAACAGTCATAATTTCACTATAAATTGTAAAAAAATCATAACTTGACAAATAATTGAAGAATTTTTATGAAACTTGCTACGATTGTTTATTATGCATCAATAAAAAGTATAAAGGCTATAGTAATACGTAAAACTCCCTCAAAGGGGAATGCTGATTTTTTTTAGTTTATTGAAACAGTCATAATTTCACTATAAATTGTAAAAAAATCATAACTTGACAAATAATTGAAGAATTTTTATGAAACTTGCTACGATTGTTTATTATGCATCAATAAAAAGTATAAAGGCTATAGTAATACGTAAAACTCCCTCAAAGGGGAATGCTGATTTTTTTTAGTTTATTGAAACAGTCATAATTTCACTATAAATTGTAAAAAAATCATAACTTGACAAATAATTGAAGAATTTTTATGAAACTTGCTACGATTGTTTATTATGCATCAATAAAAAGTATAAAGGCTATAGTAATACGTAAAACTCCCTCAAAGGGGAATGCTGATTTTTTTTAGTTTATTGAAAGTCATAATTTCACTATAAATTGTAAAAAAATCATAACTTGACAAATAATTGAAGAATTTTTATGAAACTTGCTACGATTGTTTATTATGCATCAATAAAAAGTATAAAGGCTATAGTAATACGTAAAACTCCCTCAAAGGGGAATGCTGATTTTTTTAGTTTATTGAAACAGTCATAATTTCAATGTAAATTGTAAAAAAATCATAACTTGACAAATAATTGAAGAATTTTTATGAAACTTGCTACGATTGTTTATTATGCATCAATAAAAAGTATAAAGGCTATAGTAATACGTAAAACTCCCTCAAAGGGGAATGCTGATTTTTTTAGTTTATTGAAACAGTCATAATTTCAATGTAAATTGTAAAAAAATCATAACTTGACAAATAATTGAAGAATTTTTATGAAACTTGCTACGATTGTTTATTATGCATCAATAAAAAGTATAAAGGCTATAGTAATACGTAAAACTCCCTCAAAGGGGAATGCTGATTTTTTTAGTTTATTGAAACAGTCATAATTTCAATGTAAATTGTAAAAAAATCATAACTTGACAAATAATTGAAGAATTTTTATGAAACTTGCTACGATTGTTTATTATGCATCAATAAAAAGTATAAAGGCTATAGTAATACGTAAAACTCCCTCAAAGGGGAATGCTGATTTTTTTAGTTTATTGAAACAGTCATAATTTCAATGTAAATTGTAAAAAAATCATAACTTGACAAATAATTGAAGAATTTTTATGAAACTTGCTACGATTGTTTATTATGCATCAATAAACAGTATAAAGGCTATAGTAATACATAAGACTCCCTCAAAGGGGAATGCTGATTTTTTTTAGTTTATTGAAACAGTCATAATTTCACTATAAATTGTAAAAAAATCATAACTTGACAAATAATTGAAGAATTTTTATGAAACTTGCTACGATTGTTTATTATGCATCAATAAACAGTATAAAGGCTATAGTAATACATAAGACTCCCTCAAAGGGGAATGCTGATTTTTTTTAGTTTATTGAAACAGTCATAATTTCACTATAAATTGTAAAAAAATCATAACTTGACAAATAATTGAAGAATTTTTATGAAACTTGCTACGATTGTTTATTATGCATCAATAAAAAGTATAAAGGCTATAGTAATACGTAAAACTCCCTCAAAGGGGAATGCTGATTTTTTTTAGTTTATTGAAACAGTCATAATTTCACTATAAATTGTAAAAAAATCATAACTTGACAAATAATTGAAGAATTTTTATGAAACTTGCTACGATTGTTTATTATGCATCAATAAAAAGTATAAAGGCTATAGTAATACGTAAAACTCCCTCAAAGGGGAATGCTGATTTTTTTTAGTTTATTGAAACAGTCATAATTTCACTATAAATTGTAAAAAAATCATAACTTGACAAATAATTGAAGAATTTTTATGAAACTTGCTACGATTGTTTATTATGCATCAATAAAAAGTATAAAGGCTATAGTAATACGTAAAACTCCCTCAAAGGGGAATGCTGATTTTTTTTAGTTTATTGAAACAGTCATAATTTCACTATAAATTGTAAAAAAATCATAACTTGACAAATAATTGAAGAATTTTTATGAAACTTGCTACGATTGTTTATTATGCATCAATAAAAAGTATAAAGGCTATAGTAATACGTAAAACTCCCTCAAAGGGGAATGCTGATTTTTTTTAGTTTATTGAAACAGTCATAATTTCACTATAAATTGTAAAAAAATCATAACTTGACAAATAATTGAAGAATTTTTATGAAACTTGCTACGATTGTTTATTATGCATCAATAAAAAGTATAAAGGCTATAGTAATACGTAAAACTCCCTCAAAGGGGAATGCTGATTTTTTTTAGTTTATTGAAACAGTCATAATTTCACTATAAATTGTAAAAAAATCATAACTTGACAAATAATTGAAGAATTTTTATGAAACTTGCTACGATTGTTTATTATGCATCAATAAAAAGTATAAAGGCTATAGTAATACGTAAAACTCCCTCAAAGGGGAATGCTGATTTTTTTTAGTTTATTGAAACAGTCATAATTTCACTATAAATTGTAAAAAAATCATAACTTGACAAATAATAGAAGAATTTTTATGAAACTTGCTACGATTGTTTATTATGCATCAATAAAAAGTATAAAGGCTATAGTAATACGTAAAACTCCCTCAAAGGGGAATGCTGATTTTTTTAGTTTATTGAAACAGTCATAATTTCAATGTAAATTGTAAAAAAATCATAACTTGACAAATAATTGAAGAATTTTTATGAAACTTGCTACGATTGTTTATTATGCATCAATAAACAGTATAAAGGCTATAGTAATACATAAGACTCCCTCAAAGGGGAATGCTGATTTTTTTTAGTTTATTGAAACAGTCATAATTTCACTATAAATTGTAAAAAAATCATAACTTGACAAATAATTGAAGAATTTTTATGAAACTTGCTACGATTGTTTATTATGCATCAATAAACAGTATAAAGGCTATAGTAATACATAAGACTCCCTCAAAGGGGAATGCTGATTTTTTTTAGTTTATTGAAACAGTCATAATTTCAATATAAATTGTAAAAAAATCATAACTTGACAAATAATTGAAGAATTTTTATGAAACTTGCTACGATTGTTTATTATGCATCAATAAAAAGTATAAAGGCTATAGTAATACGTAAAACTCCCTCAAAGGGGAATGCTGATTTTTTTAGTTTATTGAAACAGTCATAATTTCAATGTAAATTGTAAAAAAATCATAACTTGACAAATAATTGAAGAATTTTTATGAAACTTGCTACGATTGTTTATTATGCATCAATAAAAAGTATAAAGGCTATAGTAATACGTAAAACTCCCTCAAAGGGGAATGCTGATTTTTTTAGTTTATTGAAACAGTCATAATTTCAATGTAAATTGTAAAAAAATCATAACTTGACAAATAATTGAAGAATTTTTATGAAACTTGCTACGATTGTTTATTATGCATCAATAAACAGTATAAAGGCTATAGTAATACATAAGACTCCCTCAAAGGGGAATGCTGATTTTTTTTAGTTTATTGAAACAGTCATAATTTCACTATAAATTGTAAAAAAATCATAACTTGACAAATAATTGAAGAATTTTTATGAAACTTGCTACGATTGTTTATTATGCATCAATAAACAGTATAAAGGCTATAGTAATACATAAGACTCCCTCAAAGGGGAATGCTGATTTTTTTTAGTTTATTGAAACAGTCATAATTTCACTATAAATTGTAAAAAAATCATAACTTGACAAATAATTGAAGAATTTTTATGAAACTTGCTACGATTGTTTATTATGCATCAATAAAAAGTATAAAGGCTATAGTAATACGTAAAACTCCCTCAAAGGGGAATGCTGATTTTTTTTAGTTTATTGAAACAGTCATAATTTCACTATAAATTGTAAAAAAATCATAACTTGACAAATAATTGAAGAATTTTTATGAAACTTGCTACGATTGTTTATTATGCATCAATAAAAAGTATAAAGGCTATAGTAATACGTAAAACTCCCTCAAAGGGGAATGCTGATTTTTTTTAGTTTATTGAAACAGTCATAATTTCACTATAAATTGTAAAAAAATCATAACTTGACAAATAATTGAAGAATTTTTATGAAACTTGCTACGATTGTTTATTATGCATCAATAAAAAGTATAAAGGCTATAGTAATACGTAAAACTCCCTCAAAGGGGAATGCTGATTTTTTTTAGTTTATTGAAACAGTCATAATTTCACTATAAATTGTAAAAAAATCATAACTTGACAAATAATTGAAGAATTTTTATGAAACTTGCTACGATTGTTTATTATGCATCAATAAAAAGTATAAAGGCTATAGTAATACGTAAAACTCCCTCAAAGGGGAATGCTGATTTTTTTTAGTTTATTGAAACAGTCATAATTTCACTATAAATTGTAAAAAAATCATAACTTGACAAATAATTGAAGAATTTTTATGAAACTTGCTACGATTGTTTATTATGCATCAATAAAAAGTATAAAGGCTATAGTAATACGTAAAACTCCCTCAAAGGGGAATGCTGATTTTTTTTAGTTTATTGAAACAGTCATAATTTCACTATAAATTGTAAAAAAATCATAACTTGACAAATAATTGAAGAATTTTTATGAAACTTGCTACGATTGTTTATTATGCATCAATAAACAGTATAAAGGCTATAGTAATACATAAGACTCCCTCAAAGGGGAATGCTGATTTTTTTTAGTTTATTGAAACAGTCATAATTTCACTATAAATTGTAAAAAAATCATAACTTGACAAATAATTGAAGAATTTTTATGAAACTTGCTACGATTGTTTATTATGCATCAATAAAAAGTATAAAGGCTATAGTAATACGTAAAACTCCCTCAAAGGGGAATGCTGATTTTTTTAGTTTATTGAAACAGTCATAATTTCAATGTAAATTGTAAAAAAATCATAACTTGACAAATAATTGAAGAATTTTTATGAAACTTGCTACGATTGTTTATTATGCATCAATAAAAAGTATAAAGGCTATAGTAATACGTAAAACTCCCTCAAAGGGGAATGCTGATTTTTTTAGTTTATTGAAACAGTCATAATTTCAATGTAAATTGTAAAAAAAATCATAACTTGACAAATAATTGAAGAATTTTTATGAAACTTGCTACGATTGTTTATTATGCATCAATAAAAAGTATAAAGGCTATAGTAATACGTAAAACTCCCTCAAAGGGGAATGCTGATTTTTTTAGTTTATTGAAACAGTCATAATTTCAATGTAAATTGTAAAAAAATCATAACTTGACAAATAATTGAAGAATTTTTATGAAACTTGCTACGATTGTTTATTATGCATCAATAAACAGTATAAAGGCTATAGTAATACATAAGACTCCCTCAAAGGGGAATGCTGATTTTTTTTAGTTTATTGAAACAGTCATAATTTCACTATAAATTGTAAAAAAATCATAACTTGACAAATAATTGAAGAATTTTTATGAAACTTGCTACGATTGTTTATTATGCATCAATAAACAGTATAAAGGCTATAGTAATACATAAGACTCCCTCAAAGGGGAATGCTGATTTTTTTTAGTTTATTGAAACAGTCATAATTTCACTATAAATTGTAAAAAAAATCATAACTTGACAAATAATTGAAGAATTTTTATGAAACTTGCTACGATTGTTTATTATGCATCAATAAAAAGTATAAAGGCTATAGTAATACGTAAAACTCCCTCAAAGGGGAATGCTGATTTTTTTAGTTTATTGAAACAGTCATAATTTCAATGTAAATTGTAAAAAAATCATAACTTGACAAATAATTGAAGAATTTTTATGAAACTTGCTACGATTGTTTATTATGCATCAATAAAAAGTATAAAGGCTATAGTAATACGTAAAACTCCCTCAAAGGGGAATGCTGATTTTTTTAGTTTATTGAAACAGTCATAATTTCAATGTAAATTGTAAAAAAATCATAACTTGACAAATAATTGAAGAATTTTTATGAAACTTGCTACGATTGTTTATTATGCATCAATAAAAAGTATAAAGGCTATAGTAATACGTAAAACTCCCTCAAAGGGGAATGCTGATTTTTT
Organism: Aphodius sticticus; assembly: GCA_963966075.1. Taxonomy (NCBI): domain Eukaryota; kingdom Metazoa; phylum Arthropoda; class Insecta; order Coleoptera; family Scarabaeidae; genus Aphodius; species Aphodius sticticus. Next base: position 41,186,830 of record OZ014514.1, read on the forward strand.
TTAGTTTATTGAAACAGTCATAATTTCACTATAAATTGTAAAAAAATCATAACTTGACAAATAATTGAAGAATTTTTATGAAACTTGCTACGATTGTTTATTATGCATCAATAAAAAGTATAAAGGCTATAGTAATACGTAAAACTCCCTCAAAGGGGAATGCTGATTTTTTTAGTTTATTGAAACAGTCATAATTTCAATGTAAATTGTAAAAAAATCATAACTTGACAAATAATTGAAGAATTTTTATGAAACTTGCTACGATTGTTTATTATGCATCAATAAAAAGTATAAAGGCTATAGTAATACGTAAAACTCCCTCAAAGGGGAATGCTGATTTTTTTAGTTTATTGAAACAGTCATAATTTCAATGTAAATTGTAAAAAAATCATAACTTGACAAATAATTGAAGAATTTTTATGAAACTTGCTACGATTGTTTATTATGCATCAATAAAAAGTATAAAGGCTATAGTAATACGTAAAACTCCCTCAAAGGGGAATGCTGATTTTTTTAGTTTATTGAAACAGTCATAATTTCAATGTAAATTGTAAAAAAATCATAACTTGACAAATAATTGAAGAATTTTTATGAAACTTGCTACGATTGTTTATTATGCATCAATAAAAAGTATAAAGGCTATAGTAATACGTAAAACTCCCTCAAAGGGGAATGCTGATTTTTTTTAGTTTATTGAAACAGTCATAATTTCACTATAAATTGTAAAAAAATCATAACTTGACAAATAATTGAAGAATTTTTATGAAACTTGCTACGATTGTTTATTATGCATCAATAAAAAGTATAAAGGCTATAGTAATACGTAAAACTCCCTCAAAGGGGAATGCTGATTTTTTTAGTTTATTGAAACAGTCATAATTTCAATGTAAATTGTAAAAAAATCATAACTTGACAAATAATTGAAGAATTTTTATGAAACTTGCTACGATTGTTTATTATGCATCAATAAAAAGTATAAAGGCTATAGTAATACGTAAAACTCCCTCAAAGGGGAATGCTGATTTTTTTAGTTTATTGAAACAGTCATAATTTCACTATAAATTGTAAAAAAATCATAACTTGACAAATAATTGAAGAATTTTTATGAAACTTGCTACGATTGTTTATTATGCATCAATAAAAAGTATAAAGGCTATAGTAATACGTAAAACTCCCTCAAAGGGGAATGCTGATTTTTTTAGTTTATTGAAACAGTCATAATTTCAATGTAAATTGTAAAAAAATCATAACTTGACAAATAATTGAAGAATTTTTATGAAACTTGCTACGATTGTTTATTATGCATCAATAAAAAGTATAAAGGCTATAGTAATACGTAAAACTCCCTCAAAGGGGAATGCTGATTTTTTTAGTTTATTGAAACAGTCAATAATTTCAATATAAATTGTAAAAAAATCATAACTTGACAAATAATTGAAGAATTTTTATGAAACTTGCTACGATTGTTTATTATGCATCAATAAAAAGTATAAAGGCTATAGTAATACGTAAAACTCCCTCAAAGGGGAATGCTGATTTTTTTAGTTTATTGAAACAGTCATAATTTCACTGTAAATTGTAAAAAAATCATAACTTGACAAATAATTGAAGAATTTTTATGAAACTTGCTACGATTGTTTATTATGCATCAATAAAAAGTATAAAGGCTATAGTAATACGTAAAACTCCCTCAAAGGGGAATGCTGATTTTTTTAGTTTATTGAAACAGTCATAATTTCAATGTAAAATTGTAAAAAAATCATAACTTGACAAATAATTGAAGAATTTTTATGAAACTTGCTACGATTGTTTATTATGCATCAATAAAAAGTATAAAGGCTATAGTAATACGTAAAACTCCCTCAAAGGGGAATGCTGATTTTTTTAGTTTATTGAAACAGTCATAATTTCAATGTAAATTGTAAAAAAATCATAACTTGACAAATAATTGAAGAATTTTTATGAAACTTGCTACGATTGTTTATTATGCATCAATAAAAAGTATAAAGGCTATAGTAATACGTAAAACTCCCTCAAAGGGGAATGCTGATTTTTTTTAGTTTATTGAAACAGTCATAATTTCAATGTAAATTGTAAAAAAATCATAACTTGACAAATAATTGAAGAATTTTTATGAAACTTGCTACGATTGTTTATTATGCATCAATAAAAAGTATAAAGGCTATAGTAATACGTAAAACTCCCTCAAAGGGGAATGCTGATTTTTTTAGTTTATTGAAACAGTCATAATTTCACTATAAATTGTAAAAAAATCATAACTTGACAAATAATTGAAGAATTTTTATGAAACTTGCTACGATTGTTTATTATGCATCAATAAAAAGTATAAAGGCTATAGTAATACGTAAAACTCCCTCAAAGGGGAATGCTGATTTTTTTAGTTTTATTGAAACAGTCATAATTTCAATGTAAATTGTAAAAAAATCATAACTTGACAAATAATTGAAGAATTTTTATGAAACTTGCTACGATTGTTTATTATGCATCAATAAAAAGTATAAAGGCTATAGTAATACGTAAAACTCCCTCAAAGGGGAATGCTGATTTTTTTTAGTTTATTGAAACAGTCATAATTTCACTATAAATTGTAAAAAAATCATAACTTGACAAATAATTGAAGAATTTTTATGAAACTTGCTACGATTGTTTATTATGCATCAATAAAAAGTATAAAGGCTATAGTAATACGTAAAAAAAACTCCCTCAAAGGGGAATGCTGATTTTTTTTAGTTTATTGAAACAGTCATAATTTCACTATAAATTGTAAAAAAATCATAACTTGACAAATAATTGAAGAATTTTTATGAAACTTGCTACGATTGTTTATTATGCATCAATAAAAAGTATAAAGGCTATAGTAATACGTAAAACTCCCTCAAAGGGGAATGCTGATTTTTTTAGTTTATTGAAACAGTCATAATTTCACTGTAAATTGTAAAAAAATCATAACTTGACAAATAATTGAAGAATTTTTATGAAACTTGCTACGATTGTTTATTATGCATCAATAAAAAGTATAAAGGCTATAGTAATACGTAAGACTCCCTCAAAGGGGAATGCTGATTTTTTTAGTTTATTGAAACAGTCATAATTTCACTATAAATTGTAAAAAAATCATAACTTGACAAATAATTGAAGAATTTTTATGAAACTTGCTACGATTGTTTATTATGCATCAATAAACAGTATAAAGGCTATAGTAATACGTAAAACTCCCTCAAAGGGGAATGCTGATTTTTTTTAGTTTATTGAAACAGTCATAATTTCACTATAAATTGTAAAAAAATCATAACTTGACAAATAATTGAAGAATTTTTATGAAACTTGCTACGATTGTTTATTATGCATCAATAAAAAGTATAAAGGCTATAGTAATACGTAAAACTCCCTCAAAGGGGAATGCTGATTTTTTTTAGTTTATTGAAACAGTCATAATTTCACTATAAATTGTAAAAAAATCATAACTTGACAAATAATTGAAGAATTTTTATGAAACTTGCTACGATTGTTTATTATGCATCAATAAAAAGTATAAAGGCTATAGTAATACGTAAAACTCCCTCAAAGGGGAATGCTGATTTTTTTTAGTTTATTGAAACAGTCATAATTTCACTATAAATTGTAAAAAAATCATAACTTGACAAATAATTGAAGAATTTTTATGAAACTTGCTACGATTGTTTATTATGCATCAATAAAAAGTATAAAGGCTATAGTAATACGTAAAACTCCCTCAAAGGGGAATGCTGATTTTTTTTAGTTTATTGAAACAGTCATAATTTCACTATAAATTGTAAAAAAATCATAACTTGACAAATAATTGAAGAATTTTTATGAAACTTGCTACGATTGTTTATTATGCATCAATAAAAAGTATAAAGGCTATAGTAATACGTAAAACTCCCTCAAAGGGGAATGCTGATTTTTTTAGTTTATTGAAACAGTCATAATTTCACTAGTAAATTGTAAAAAAAATCATAACTTGACAAATAATTGAAGAATTTTTATGAAACTTGCTACGATTGTTTTATTATGCATCAATAAAAAGTATAAAGGCTATAGTAATACGTAAAACTCCCTCAAAGGGGAATGCTGATTTTTTTAGTTTATTGAAACAGTCATAATTTCAATGTAAATTGTAAAAAAATCATAACTTGACAAATAATTGAAGAATTTTTATGAAACTTGCTACGATTGTTTATTATGCATCAATAAAAAGTATAAAGGCTATAGTAATACGTAAAACTCCCTCAAAGGGGAATGCTGATTTTTTTTAGTTTATTGAAACAGTCATAATTTCAATGTAAATTGTAAAAAAATCATAACTTGACAAATAATTGAAGAATTTTTATGAAACTTGCTACGATTGTTTATTATGCATCAATAAACAGTATAAAGGCTATAGTAATACATAAGACTCCCTCAAAGGGGAATGCTGATTTTTTTTAGTTTATTGAAACAGTCATAATTTCACTATAAATTGTAAAAAAATCATAACTTGACAAATAATTGAAGAATTTTTATGAAACTTGCTACGATTGTTTATTATGCATCAATAAACAGTATAAAGGCTATAGTAATACATAAGACTCCCTCAAAGGGGAATGCTGATTTTTTTTAGTTTATTGAAACAGTCATAATTTCACTATAAATTGTAAAAAAATCATAACTTGACAAATAATTGAAGAATTTTTATGAAACTTGCTACGATTGTTTATTATGCATCAATAAAAAGTATAAAGGCTATAGTAATACGTAAAACTCCCTCAAAGGGGAATGCTGATTTTTTTAGTTTATTGAAACAGTCATAATTTCAATGTTAAATTGTAAAAAAAATCATAACTTGACAAATAATTGAAGAATTTTTATGAAACTTGCTACGATTGTTTATTATGCATCAATAAAAAGTATAAAGGCTATAGTAATACGTAAAACTCCCTCAAAGGGGAATGCTGATTTTTTTAGTTTATTGAAACAGTCATAATTTCAATGTAAATTGTAAAAAAATCATAACTTGACAAATAATTGAAGAATTTTTATGAAACTTGCTACGATTGTTTATTATGCATCAATAAACAGTATAAAGGCTATAGTAATACATAAGACTCCCTCAAAATACTCATCTGCAATGAAGAATTTTTAGGAAACTTGCTACGATTGTTTATTATGCATCAATAAAACAGTATAAAGGCTATAGTAATACATAAGACTCCTCAAA